>VWZX01008270.1:479700-1013401 GCA_013399015.1 Galbula dea
TGCAGGACTTTACATTTAGCCTTATTAAAACTCATCCCATTGGTCTCTGCCCATCTATCTAGCCTATCTAGGTCCCTCTGCAGAGCCTGCCTACCCTCAAGCAGATTGACACTCCCACCCAGCTTAGTGTCATCTGCAAACTTACTAAGGGTGCACTCTATCCCTTCATCCAAATCATCAATAAAGATGTTGAACAGGAGAGTGCATTAATGAAATAAGTTCTTAGTGGTTGAGTTACAAATCCTTGATGTCTGTACCACTAACAAAATCACTACAAGCTCCCAGTGATGTCCCTGAGCTAAACTTCACTTTACTCCTAGTATAAAAACTGCTTTTGTTGCCAGTAGCATGAATTTTTAAGTGTGAAATGCAAAGTCAGACTAAGAATAATTCTTCTTGTCCTTATCTCAATATATAGTGGAAAAAAAGCAGTCAAGTTCAGGAAGAAAGACAACAAACCATAAAACAGCCAAACTTACAGAAAAATAAAACTAGCAAACAATAACTAAACTCCTACATCTACATACATAAAAGTTCTCTTAACTCCCTTGCTGTTCCTAGTGAAACAGATTCATTTCAAAGCCAATGAAGATGTAATTGTCTGCCTGGGAATGAATTAAAGCTCTTGAGCAGTAGTGGGGTAATGACAGCTGGCTAACAACTGTGCTTTTGGATATGACTGACCAGTCATACTTCATTCTTTTTTTTTTTTTCCTAGTAAACTCGTATGTTTTCAATGTGAATTTACCCAGGTTAAACCACAAAATCAGCACGAGTCAGGCTTGAGAAGTTATGCTTATGAAACACAAAAAGATGTGGGGTTTGGTTTTGTTTGGTTTGGGGCTTGGTTGGGTTTTTTGTTTGTTCTTTTTTCCTTTTTTTTTTTTTATACAACTTTCAATGGAAAATACATGGAAACAAAGTTTCCAGGAAAATTTTTCTTTGGGTGAAATGCTATCATGTTACTCATCTTTAAACTGTGAGGTAAAATCAAATAAACAGACCATTTGTGTGCCCAAAATGTCAGTTCTTTATGCTATACATCAAATATTCTACACTGGAGTTGTGTCAGGGGAAGTTCAGGTTGGGCATTAGGAAAAGGTCCTTCATTGAGAGGATGATTGGTTACAATCCAAACCATCACAGGTCCAAACCATCACAGGAACAAAGTCCCCAGGGAAGTGGCATGGCACCAAGCCTGTCAGAGTTCAAGGAGCATCTGGACAATGCTCTTAGTCACATGGCTTAGTTTTAGATAGACCTGTGACAAGCAGGAAACCATTGGGCTTCAGATTACGAAAATATTGTTCAACTAAAACTGCACAACTTCATAAAGATGGAATGCAACTACATCTGCTTACAACTGAAATATAACATTAGAAAACAACAACAAAAGAGATGTCCTAATCACCATCCATCCCCATTTATCTAGATGGGATTTGCCCAATTATAATCTCACTGACATAAGCAAATTGCAAAATACTACTGTAAAAAGAAAAAAAATTTGCAATATGCCTCACCTGTCTTGACTGTGCTTGAGCGCATAGTTCACTGGAAAAAGAGAGGTGTGTAACTCCTTCGCAAGTTACGAACTGACTGTTTCAGTTATCAATCCTTCTGAGCGCATGACCCCCCAATTCCTTTACAGAAAAGGTGAAGAAAGTAAAGTAAAGGCTCAAAGAAGATGCAGTTACCAACAATCTGTATCTTGCACCAGCCACCAAGCATTTTTAAAGATTTTAATATGTTGCTTTCTTGTTAAAAGAAAAAAACAGAAGCATCATTGAGCTACTGTAATCATTGTCAAGAGACACTACAAAAAGGCTCACTTTATGATTACAGAGTTAGTAGTTCTCATTATAAGACCACAGGATCATTCAGCGATCTTCTGATAAACCCTATTCTTGAAAGGGCTTATATGTCTAAAACTCAGCAGGGGAGATGAAAAGATTTCCTGGGTATATGAGGGGGAGACACCTGCACATTCTGTACAGTCACGTACATACACAGAGAAAGTGACATCTCAGCAGACAATTCATACCTTATTGTGTTTGGGATTGACAAATTACAGATCTGTTACATGAATTACATAGCTTACTTGCTACAGTCTGATCCAGTTGAGGCAGCAAGACTTTATGCCTACTGACCATAGTGACAACAGAATTCAGCAGTTTCACTTAAAATCTGACCCACGGGGACAACACTACTGTTCAGAGGAAATCTGTGGCTTCAGATAATATGCGTTCTGTAAACCTGGAGGCTAAATAGCCATATCTGCCCCCGAACAGACTAGGCAGGCTGCGACGCCATACCGATGTCCTGCCAATGTTCAGAAAGAACTGCAAGAATTGACAATGCTAGCAAAAGATGGAAAGAAATCCTGTAGCCCAGGAAGGCATTTGGAAGGAAGAGACCTTTGTTCTAGCTGAGTAACCAGAAACATGTATTTTACTCACACTTCCACACTTGGTAAGGGGCAACCTGAAAACAACTTACCAACTGGGGAATGAGAGGCTGGAGAGCAGCACTGCAGAAAGGGATCTGGGAGTTTTGGTTGATGATAAATTGAGTGTGAGGCAACAGTGTGCGCTGGCAGCCAAAACAGCCAACAGGATCCTGGGGTGCATCAAGCACTCCATTGTTAGCCGATTGAGAGGTGCTAGTCCCACTTTACTCAGCACTAGTGCAGCCCCACCTAGAGTATTGTGTGCAGTTTTGGGCTCCACAATACAAGAAGGATATCAAGTTGTTGGAAAGTGTCCAGAGGAGGGCCAGAAGGATGGTGAAGGGCTTGGAGGGGAAAACTTATGAGGAAAGGCTGAAGTCACTTGGTCTCTTCAGCCTGGAGAAGCAGAGACCGAGGGGAGACCTCATCGCTGTTTATAACTTACTCATCAGAGAGAGAGGGGTGGTTGCTGACCTCCTCTCTGGTGACCAGCAACAACACCTGGGGTAATGGCATGACGCTGTGCCAGGGGAGATTTAGGCTGGATGTTAGGAAAAGGTTCTTTATCCAGAGAGTCGTGGAGCACTGGAATAGGCTCCCCAGGGAGGCTGTTGTGGCCCCAACTCTCACGGAGTTTAAGAAGCACTTGGACAATGCACTTAGGCACATAGTGTGACTTTGGGGTTGTCCTGTGCCTATAGGAGTTGAACTCGATGAACCTTCCAACTCAGGACATTCTGTGATTCTAAGTGACCCTTTCCTCCCATGCAGCCTCCTATGCAGAAAATCAGCCTCTCACTCGATGACCACCTCTCTGGCTTCATGGCTTCTGAATTTGTGCTTGCAATATATCACATCACACAGCATAAGTTTTGAAGTGTCATCTTGTTGAGTGCTTGAATTGCAGTCTACTGTACAATATATTGGCTCTACCTTTACTTCATCTTCTGGCTGTGGTTTAAATGAAGGAAGTGAGATAGTGCTCTTGAGGAAAAGAATAGCTTAGGCTTGTAAATGCAGAGAAGTATTGCGTGGGGTAAGTGTCAAAATCATACATGCACTTATTGTTCAGAAGAGAACATTTGAGCATTTCATAGTGGATGTCACTAGAGCATTTCAGAATTCAGCATACATTAAGATCCAAATACAGTATGAAGACTGTGAAATAGCCAGATCACTGAACAAGTGTCTAGTTGGACCAGCAATTCAGAAAAATGTACCTGACTTTGAAACACTGTATAAGACAAAGTCATTCAGGCACATTTCTAGTACCCAGATGGGTTATTTTTGTTTGGTCGGTTGACTTTTTTTTTCCCTGACATAGCTTAATTATGTGAAGCCCTCAAGGATTATAATTGTCATAAATATTTGCATAGATTAAAAAAATTAAAACTAAAATAAATGCAATTCAAACTGTCCTTTGGGAAAGCTCAAGCTCCAGAGGTGTCACCATTCATCTATTTTCTCATCAAAAACATGACTAGACATTTCTAACAAAATACATCACCCAGTTGCACGATGAATTAATGTTGTGAGGGCTGCACTGCCCTAATGAACAGCAGCATAAATTTGTGTGAAACATTTAAATTCTTATGATAGTCATCATCTTTTATATATGTAGCCCGTTATCAACTACTAATGACAACCACTGCCATGGTGTAACATTGGTGTATATTAGTATTTCACTGTGTCCTAACCACTGAGAAATGCTTTCCAGTCAGTATTGCCTCAGTATCTCCAGAATCTAGAAACAACTGTTGCTCTTATTTATAAACTTAGGATGGGTACATCAGTAGACATAAAAACAACCAACCAACCAATCCCTTTAAAAAAAAAAGTGCACAATGAGTTTTAAATTGTCTAGCAAGTTTGAAAGAAATTCAAGCTTAAAAATCCCCTAATTTTAGTTTACCTTGGATACTCTGTTTGCAACCTCTCTGCCTACTGTCAGCCCCTGAACAAAGGTCCGTGCAGCAATGAACGCTCTAGTCACTTGAACCTTCAGCTTCCTGGGTACATCTCCAAACGGCTTCAGCTGGTCTGTGTACTTGCTTACACACTCCAGGTAGTCCTCACTGAAGTGGTACTGGGGGTTTATGAGCTGGAACATCCGCTCCAGCAGCCGAGCCCAGAAATCATTCAGCATTTCCTCCAAGTTCACATTGCCTCCTGTGTAATACCGCTTCAGCTCTGTGAAGAGGTCCTGGAATACTTCTGAGTTCTGCATGTACAGCATGCCATAGGTCCGGACAAACATGTCATTTAGGGATCTCTCCGCATTCTCTAGAAGTTCTCGGAAAAATTCTGCAGGAAAAAAATAATCAGGTGTTAATGGATATATTAGAAAAAAGCAAAGGGTTTTCTGAATGCACTCCCATGTTATCTTTAGTAAAATCTGTCTTAATAAGTTGCTACCGTAGCACTTCATGAGTTAAATTTATTTATTTGGATAGGAAATAGCTTTATTTAGAGGTAAACAAAACCAAACTATAACCTCAATTCTCAAACAGAGTAGAAGGATGTAGAAGCTATAATGCTGAATATGACAAACCCATTTAAAAGCACTTCCGAGAGGGAAGTTCCATTTCTTCTTCATGTACTATTTGAGCACAGAAATCCTTGTCCTTTGCAACATCTTTCATAGCAAGCATATGAAAACTTCTAAGCTAAAAGTCATTAATATGATGATTTAAATGAAAATTTAATGATTTTAGAACAGTTAGGGCTCCATATCGCTGAAGATTTTACAAAGTAGAACACCATGGAAATAAATCCGAAAACTTATTTGCAAATATTCTTGAAAAGAACTTCAATGAGGCCTGAGTGGAAATGAGCAGAATCCCTCTTAAAAGTATTACCTGACTAGGTAATTCTAAGAAAATGTTAGTATTTTCAATAATTTACTAGTCTGCTGAAGAACAGTACTAGAACCCCACCAGCCATGTCAGAGCCAGCCTACAAATTCCAGTTTGTGCTGGTTGTTGGTTTTGGAACAGCAGACATTACTTTTTTTGAAAGGATTTCAGACTCCACGGCTTCTGTGCCTTTTACCTACTCAGGCCCAAACTACAAATTATTCTAAGTTTTGGCTTGTGGGCTTTATCCTTACTGGAAAACTTAGACCATGGGGTACAGTTCTCTCTTCTTTCCAGATCCTTTAACTGCCCTATTATCATAGAATCATAGAATGGCTCAGGTTGGAATGGACCTTAAAGATCATCTAGTTCCAACCCCCCTGCCATGGGCAGGGATGCCACATGCACTAGACCAGGTCATCGAGGGCCACATCCAGCCTGGCCTTAAACACTGCCAGGGACAGGGCCTCCACAACCTTATGCTTAGATTTTCCAAGAAATTCACTGAGCATGTACAGTGAACATGTAATTCTAAACACAACTGACAAAAGCAGGCATAACATCTCCTGCTTTTTAGAAGACCTTATTTTCCTACAGGGTCCACTCATCAGCCTTCTCAGATCTCCTTTGGAAAACTGTTGAATGACTGTGCTGGCCTGCAAATGGGGCACTGCAGACAGCAAGGCAGAGATGGCAACACCTTTGGCAAAACACATGTACTTGCTGCAATTAAGTGATTTGTAATGGTACACGAGTCATCTCGCACCCAAGTCTGAGCTACTAAGTTCTAAATATGTGGTCACTGCCAATACAGACATCCATGTGTGCTAACTGCAGGGAGGTGCTGACTTCTTACAGTCTTGGCTAATGCTATAATGTGGATACTTCTTTAACATAGGGCCCTGCTGCGGCTACAGTGACCCATGAAAATGCAGAACCACTGTAATGCTAAGGACAGGATGACAACTAACACTATACAAAAAAAAAATCTACACTAAATTTGAGGATTTGCATCTGTGATCAGGTGAAAGCAGAATCCACTGAACACTATATATCAGTCTACAAGTAAGAAAAAACCTGCTTCTTTAGGGCAGAAAGCATGTAGAGCTGCAGTCTTTGATCTTCTAGATAACTGCTGTCCAAACCAGGACAACTGTGAAGAGATTATCATGAAAATGTATGCACAGAACATTAAGAACATACTTGCTATATCAAAGCATTTATTAAAGGGAAAATATATTCTTATAAATATATCAATGTCTAAGCTGTCATTAAAACCACAGCTCTTCATATGGAAAAAATTCTATCTGAAAAAGAATATGCCTTTGCCTAAGAGTTTATGTAGGGAAAAGCAAAAATAAAACCCACAAAATCCACAACCAAAAAGAAACCCTTGTTATTCTTTGTTGTCAAATAGAGTAACTTGAGATCCACAACATAGTCTTCCCTGTTTTTCTGAACTATCCACTAATTCTGACAAAGCTGTTTAAGAGAAAAGCAAAACTAACGTTTATTTTTACACTGCTAACCCTGACCAGGTGGTGTCCTTCATGTCTGAATCATCCTGATTACTATTTTATATATTTAGCATTTTTTTTTCTAAGAAATAATGCACAGTGGCTGTACTACTGAATACATTTGGCTGTCTACTCACATAATCTGGAAAGCAAAAAGATGGCAGAGAACTTGAGGCTCAAATTAGAATTTGTTTTAAGGCTGAAGACAGGCTTTCAGACTAGTGGAACTGAATGACAGCTAGGAAAGAAAATGACAAAAGCTGTGAGTTCAGGCCCCTTGACTTCACTCCCATAATGCTCTGTATGCTGGGGGGCTGTTGAAAGCAATTCCATAGCTACACTGGGAATCTCACTATTTATCTTTAAAGATCATGCCATTGCATAAGTCAGTCACAGGAAAGTATAACTGAATTTGCTGACAGATCCTCTTGCCTGAGATTGTAGTCTACTACTTTGTGTGTGGGAATTATTTAGCAATCTCACAGTCAGTTTGCTGGAAGCCAGTCAAACTTCTCAGAAAGGGGTGGACACTTATTCTGTGCTTGTACAGCATCTAGCATAATGTAGTCCATGTTGGTCTCAATCTTTATTTATACTGTGGTACAAACATTATCAGTAACTTCACAAGCTTAAGTTTCATTCTAGTGCAAATGTAGCACCATACAAATGCACTCTGTGGGAAAGCTGATGCCCTTTAAATAGCAGTATATTTATTTATTTTTTAGTCTTCTTATAGGTCTCCATTCTTTGAGAGCTATTGCTTAAAGTAAGTTATGCCACTAAAATGTTAGACTGCTAATCTTTTGTACATTTTGATACAAAAGACAGTCAGTTTAAGAAAGTTACCTGCACCAATAACCCTATGCAGGATCAGGATACTAAAGCAGCAATAACTACATCTGTTTTAGTTTCAGAAAGAAAGAGATCTCCCCTGTTGTACTAATTAGAAAAATTCTCAATCAGCTCTTGTCCAGCAAAATGAATGCTTCTCTGAAGGGTCACTTGTTTTTTCAGTCTGCAAATTTTCCACATGTCAAGAAGGCAGTCTGCTTTGCAATGCTTGCACACAGAAACTGTGTCCTGTCATAACTGGGCACTTGTCCAGTTGCAACAGGAGAAACTGTACTTGCTTCTGCAAAGGCTGAATTTTTCTGTGGTCTTCACAGTAATTTAAAGATTTTATGATCATTGTAAAGATGATATTTCATCAACTTGCTGGTAGCTTTTGAAAAATAATGTAGTATTTCAGCCCAAAGTAAAAGAATAAAGATGAGACAGACATTAGTCATGTTGCTTAATGTGCTTCTGGAAGGCACTCAAGTACTAGGGTGGGATAGGAGAATCTATATAAGACATAGCTGCGAAGTCTTTTAAAACATATCTCCTGTGAATTTTTTGCTGCCAAAATAAGCTGTCACAAGTCGTGTTGATGGTGGAAATAATTTTTCCTAATTTTAAGTAGTGATTCATTGATATGACAGAGTATGTCCTGGGTATGTCTTCCATTGCAAGCACATTTTTATACAGCCTTCATTTATTAGCCAGGGAGTCTCAGGAATCCCACTCAGTTCTGCTTGTGAGGTATGTGGAAAGAGTAAGGCCTAAGGCACATTTTGCTACTGAAAAAAGGGAGAGAAGATTGCTATTTCAAATCATTACATGCTCTAAATAGGCTCAAATAACAGGTTTCCAGTCAAGGGATAACACTTAAACTAGTCTTCAATTTTAAAAATTATTTGTAAATTTAGGATGCAAGATGAATAATAACAGTCTCTGCAAATGAATTCTGAACTGTTTTTAAATGTTTTGTCTATGATAATGTAACTCATTTACAAAGTGGAAGGACACAAAGCATTGCTAGTGTCTCTTACTGAATGGTATGTACTACTTTCAGATTAAAAATAGGTTCTTGTTAGCTCTCACACTACCTTGTCAAGTGAAAGCTGACTTTCTCACTCTATTTTAACATAGGAAATCTATTGTCAAAATGTAATTCAGCCTGGGATCTAGCTTAATTCCAAAGTGATAACTAGTTGTACCATAAGTCAGTTGATTTAAGATTGGGATAATATTGCAGCATGACATAATGTAATGACTGCCTTTAACAAAATATAATTGCAACTATCTATGATTAGATAAATAAAGTTGTGTTATGTTGGAGCTCACGTTCTATGATCATTCCCAGCTTGATAAATTCCCTTGTATATCCTTTTCCATTAGTAATTTAAGCAAAAAACCCCATCTGACTGTAAGACAAGATACAAAGTTAGAAATAGTTTTCTGTTCAATTCCCAAAACTGAAAAGATATGTGTGAGCTTTAAGATTAAAAAGTCCAAAAGGAAATTTCATTAATTACCATATATTCTGCTCAGCTTTCCCTTTTAGCAGAACTTGAGATCTGAATGCTGTACTATCGTGCATCCGATACACTGGACATGCAATCTCACTGCTATCCAAAAAAACCAGCACTGACATCTTCATAAGTTCTGGACAGAGATAGTCTGATTTAACACTAGTCTTTATAGAAAATATTACTGAGGGTGGCATACATACTTCATCCATCATTGACTAACAGCATAAAAAACATACAGGCAGTTACTCATTATAACCTTGTTCTCCTGATTGTGGGCATTGATTTTCAAAGAACTCTGAGGATTTAGACATACAAAATCTAGCAATCTACCGTTTACTGTGAAGATGTCCATGCATCCACATCCTATCTGGACTTTAGGTACTTCGTTTCACATGTTTGAACTTACCAGTCTCGATTAGGCTGACAGTAAGAGGGATGTTAGAGTTCATGTAAGCTGACTACCTGTTTGGACAGAAAGGCTCTTTGGGTGTTCTTTCAGTACAGGTACTTACATTCATGAGCCTATTTCTGTCTTTCTGTCTTCCTTTCTTTGTACATGAAGTCATTCATCTTTTGGTGAACTCTTCATCTGTTTGCAGGATTCTGGTAAAGGCTTTTTTTATTTTTCTTTTACTTTTTTTTTCTCTTATTTTACTTTTTTTTTTCCCTTTCTTCTTTTAAGATATTCTACAGTGATATAAATTAGCAAAAGTTGTGACTTATCTCAAGGAAATTCAAGTGAAATTAATCTCTGTGGTTTCTGTGCTTTTTAATTTTCCAGTTAGTTTCTTTTTAGGTTTCCAGAGACTTTCTTCTAACAATAACTAGCCTTATAAAACAAAAATAACTCAATTTAACTTCCTGATACAGAAAAAATGTTGTTAGGAGAATACTTACAGAGGATGATTTTGTTTTTACTATTTCTGATGTTACATTTGTATTTATATTCAAGAGTGAAAAAAATGTATGCATAAGGCTACCAGTACAATGGTATTACTTTTTAGTAAGCCTGAATAACTAATTTTAAAATTCCCTTATAGCTTTGATCTTTAGAAACACTCAACATTCACAACTGGGAAGAGAATTTCAGCTCCCATTAGGAACAACAAAAGCTCCAGTGTGATGAGGTCTGTTGAAAATTGCTCTCCTTTTTATACTCATTTTCAATATATACATATTGCATTTAAAACCACAAAATAGAAGTCAGATAATTAAATGTGTCCTATAACTACAAATTTCAGAAAAAGCAATTTACATCCTCTACTTATGTATAACCTTTGGGTGAAAGGATTTAGCTGATAATGGATACTGATATCTCCCTAGAACGCCCTATATCTGTAAATATTATGACATTACAAAATATTTTGGATGCTACTAAAGTTTTTAGAAGCCAGTGCAGGTTGTGAGTAAAGGTTGTGAGTAAAAACGAGGGTCTCTCTCCTCTCTTTAATCCCTCCATTTCTCAGACTACTGAAAGACTTGACTGCCTCCTGTCCAGACACCATGACTTCTTCCCCTTTCTGGTTAGGCTGTTGCAAGGAAGGAAGGACACCCAGAGGAAGGGGAGACCACTGAGGCTCTCTTCTTAACCACTCCCCACTGTGTACTGTGGAGACAATGCAAACAGCAATGTTCTGTGATAAAGTAAGGGACATGAAGATGGGGAAGAAATATGAAAACACCTATCGTGGGCCGGGTTGGACAGGTTAGATGAGGTGCAGGCAAATGCAAAAAAAAAAAGCTAGGCTGATATTTATACATCTAATGCTATTAGCATAATAGGATCCTAATCTGACAAAGAATTTAAGGTATTATTTAATGTCAATGTACTAAAAATACAGCACAAATGAACATTTTACAGAGTTAGAGGATCTGTCATCTACTCACAGCCGATTACATTCACTGATAAAGGTCTTTGAGACTTTATTATGCAACACTGAAATCAGTGAGATTATCAACAACTTCAGGGGTTGCAGGTGCATCCTTTAAATACTAAATTTACTGTTTCTTCACTGGAAAAGGTCATTTACTAACACTTGAGTATGTCTCAGAGAGGTTTGATACAGAGAATATTGCAACTAGGTGAAACTTCACTTTCTTATAAGAAGTATTAAATTAGTTATTAACACACTTTTTCAGATCTTTACTGCTGGAATCCCAGTTCATACTCTGTCGCACCTTGTAGTTTATATGGATGATGTATCCTGGATTATAAATATAAAACCTGAAATTCCCAAGATCCCCACATAGAATTCACTGAAATTATAGCAACAATCAAGGAAGAAAAAGCCAGGAATAAAAACAAAGCAATAAGATAGCTTTACACGTAATTTATATATACACTAGTAACCGTCCCTGAAGGTTCTGCTTTCATTATCAAGTGGAAAATGCCCAAGTGAAGTACTCATAAAATGTAACCAAAATGTTACATGGCATCAGAAGGCGACATTCTGGAGTATTTATGACTGGGCATTTAAATGCTTATAGCAGTAGTACTGTCAGGAATATCCATGACCAAAGAAAGACATGTAGCATTTCATGGACATCCATGAATTTCAGAACAATGAATTTTACATCATATGTTCATAAAAATGCACAGCAACTCATGAAAAATTCATGAGACACCACAGTTTCTTCTGAAAAACATTTAAAGCTTTCATGAAAATTATATTAACAATATATAAACTATGGGACTCAGTGCAACAATTGTTTTAAAATATAGAGACTGTTCTGTTTTCCCCTACACACCACTACAGGCTATTAAATATCCAGTTCAATAGCTAAGGAGGTTTACCATCTAACATTTTGTATGAAAATTATTTGCCATGCCTATAATCTACAACAATCTTTCAAACGCATTAAAAGTTTGTGGATCTTTAATACAGGGAAGTGTAGGGTGGGCTAGAAGATAGAGAGGAAAATTAACAACAAATTGTCTTGCTAGAAACCAGATAAAACTGAATTAAACAAGAATAAATTATATATTCTGTCTGAAGAAGAAAAAAAAAAGCAGCCAAATTTTTGACAAGCAGGACCCAAAGCAGAGGCAGTATCTGTTATCACTAGACTCACTTCTGTGGTGGTCAGAGGCCAGGTGGTCTGCTGGGGAGGAATGTGGCACTGAAGTCACTGTATGCCTTCATGCCTGTCTTCAGAGCAGACAGCTTGATCTGACTAATGGGTAGTAGTCATTTGTCTAAAAGAAGGCTGTGGCTGGCCAGAGGAAAACACTGAAATCTTCAGTGACTTTTATTTATAATGTGGTGATTAGCCACAACCTGACAGAAGTGACATTTTGGAACTGGGCTTTGGAGGCAGAAATCTCAACTTAGATCTAGGTACATATGGGATTGAGAAGAGCTTTTCACCTCTTTTAGAACAGTATCTTTTGTTTCTTCCCCTCATTTTAAACAAAAGAGACTACTGTGAAGAACTGCCATTGAGGAGTTTGAAAACTGTTTTTTGTCCCTATTCAGCTTCAAGAAGGGGGTGTTTCTTGAAACACCTACTAGATTACTAGGTCCATTCAGCAAAGTACCCAGTAGGAAGCATAGTTCATGAATCCCAGTGTGGAAAGACAGGTATCAGGCAGGTTAGACTGGGTACATCACAATATGTTTAAAAGTAGAATTGCAGCTACTTTCATATCATAATTACAAGTGCAGAGAGCTAAGACATGTTTGCCCAATTGTATTGATTTAATGTAACAGTAAATTTACTGCTGTAAACCCATTTCAGTTCTCTTTTCCATCTTATTTCATCTTTCTCCTTCTTTGAAAGAAAATAATTTCAGTATTTATAAAGAAATCAGCATATCACACCAAAAAGTTCTTAAATGTGAGACCTGAGACACATACACCTGCAATAACTGCAAAGACTTCTTGAGCTAATTGGAATAAGTCTACTCTAAAAGCAGTTCAAAGTTTGACTTCCTATTGAAATAATTATATTCATAAAATCAATTTTGTATTAAAGTCTGCAGTTTAAGAGGTAATGAAGTCATGTTGATGGTTTTTCCAGACAGCCCTGAATACTGCGAATAAATTCTGTTATGGTTTAACACCACTAACAAAGCCCAATAAAACTACCTCCAAGATCATTTACTTATTTTTGAGCTTATCCAGTTTCCCTAAATCCTTACTCAGGAATCCTATGCACAATTAAGGTCAAACACTATTCAACCCAAGCTGGTTTCCCAGTTGTTTCTTGACTACTTGGACGCTGTGTGTGCAGTACTATTCTTACTGTAATAACACATGTATGACCGAATTTCTTGCTTGTAAATTGAGCTACACACTCAAAGCTCTCTAAAGCAGCAAACTTTCTTTTTAGTTTGTGACTTCAGACTAAGTTAACTTAAATGTCAGGAAGTTAATTATTCTCAGTATGTTAGAGGGATGAAATTTCTTTTCCAAGGTAATAGAAGGAAAGTTAATGAGCAACAATGGTTCTAGACTTCAGATTTGGACAGTGACTTAAAACAAGGTAATACATAAAATCATAGATTAAGGATAAGGTTAAGGATTAAGGTTAAAGATAACACAGTTGGCTTCAAAGAATCTGCAAATGTAGGAATAGATCTGTTACTTTTGAAGAAAACAGCTTTTCAGATCCTTGATCTGCATTCATGTGCTGATAGAAAGGTCTTGGGTCCTCTATGGAGCTTTGTGAAGTCAATAAACTTTCCTACCTGGATGTTTCAAAGATAAGAGATTAAAAAGTAAAATTTGTGTTTGAATAGTTTTAAAGGCAACACAAATCTTCGTCTGCAGACTGGATCAAGATACCGTCATTGATTTTTATCTGACCTACAGAAACTTCTTTTCTGATAAGAATGTCTACTGGAAAATTTTTCAAGTCAGAAGTGAATTTAGATATAAGATACAGTACCATAAACTGAAAAACTATCTTTGCAAGATTGGTATATATTTAGGGTTACATTAGATTTCAAACAGCATAATGGACTTTTTCCTTTGACTGACCTACACACAAGTGGCCTTAAAACTCCTAGGACAAGTTTGTTTGGGGAATTGTTCCTATTTATTAGCTGCGGTATTACATATGATGTTTCCATGGATATGACATGTAGTGATACCACAGTTCTGTGCTTCTGATCTGCTGATCAGTTCCTGAAGCAACTGAACATACTGAGAAGAGTATTTCAGTGAATCCACAAGCTACTGACTCTCTAAGCAAACAAACAAAATCTTTGACTTCTTATTTTCCTGCAATGAAATTAAGTGGTGTAGATTACTAGGAGATCTAGAACCTAGTATGATTTTTTTGTGCAGAAGTCACTGGACTTCCATGCCTTCTGCCATTTACTGCTTCTTCCACCTTCTCTGAAATCTTGAGACCTAGTTGTATGCCCTCCCTATTATACAATATTCACCCTTCTGTGAGACAGATGTAGTTCCTCACAACACACGTTTTTTATCTGACAGCTTGATGGGGGAATGCAGTATAATCTATTACAAACATAAATTTATTTTGTCATTGTTTTACTTTTTTGTTGTTGTTTGTGACTACACTGTGGGTACTGTCTAAGAAATAAACAAAACAGGTTCCTACTTTGCATAGAACCATCTGTACTGCTTTAACATACCTCTGCCTCTGGAAAATTTCAGACCTATCTCTATTTCTTTTTCCTTTGTGATGTTTTGAAGTTTGACAGCAAATAAAAAATTCAGTCTCATGTTATTTTGCTGCTGGCTGATATATTGGCACCAGGTCCAAAAGGCCTCTTGTTATCCTTCAAAGCCAAATGTGAGATCATAAATACATGGTATGCTGTGCGTGGATAGAAAATCCAGAGGCACAAATCCAGACCTACCAGGAGGAACTAAAGGATTAGAAAAATATGCTCATTTTATTCCTTTGGATTACTTTCATATTCTTGAAGCAACGTAAAGGGCTGGAGCTGACATTGCTACAGAACAATGAAGAACAGAATCAGATTTCTGGTTTTTAAACAAGAAGTAGGGTCATAATCATATATATAATTCTAACCATGACATAAAATTTAGAAAGTTCAGGCAAACAAAGATATAGAGAAATGATGCCTGCACACTAAAGCTTCACACAAAATGTCAAGTAAGTTTTAAAAAGACATAACACTTGAGAAATCATTTTTACCTAAGGTAGAAGAGGGAGAACTACTGAATTAATAAAAATAGAGTATTGACTTTTAACATCACAGAGTCTGCATTCTTCACTTCTGTCTATGCATCAGGTCACGAGACCTGATTTTTTTTTTCTTTAATTATATGCTCATTCATTCTTTCAGCTTTAGCTTTTTCTTCATAGATATACCAAGGAAGTTATTAGCATTTCAGCCTAGTATACAGCAGCCATTTGGGTCTGCTAATCTGCGACACGAAATAAAAGGATGGAAATAAGGTAACATTGCTTCGCTTGGATTATTGTTAAAAGGTTTAAG
Source organism: Galbula dea (assembly GCA_013399015.1). NCBI lineage: Eukaryota > Metazoa > Chordata > Aves > Piciformes > Galbulidae > Galbula > Galbula dea. The sequence goes on from VWZX01008270.1 coordinate 495,312, forward strand.
TCTTCACTGACATTCTGCTCCTTTGATTTCTGCTGTCCTGACCTGGAATGTGTGTGGTCTGTATCACAAACCTGCTTCTCTGAGCATCTGTTTACCAAGTCTTTCTTTGAACTGCTGATGGTAATGAATCTCCTTCCTCCAGCCCCAACTGCTGCATTCAGTTATCATCAAGAGCAGGCATCAACTAGAGCTTTAATCTTGCTCTGATGGATGGAATACTAACCTTTCACAAGATTAGAGACACAAGGTGCTCTAGAGATAATAAAATTCAAATAGGTTTATTTCAAAGGGCAACTCAATCTCGATTTTGTTCAAGGGTCACTTGACAGATCATTTGCCAATGTAGTTTTTTGTCCTTCTGTGTCTGGCTTCTGTGCAGTGCTCCAACTATTTCAAATTAAGTGGGACCCAGCAGGCAGAGTTTAGCAAGGGTCCAGCTTCAGCAAAAATAGCAAGGTACTCATTCAGCATGGAGCTGGCAACTTTGCTAAAAGTGCATCTTAGGTGGGAGATGGAAATGTTTTTCTTAGCATTTTCAGGAAGTCATAGAAATGAGAATAATGATAAGCATCTTGAATGCTTTGAATTTTAAACTCCTATTTGATCAAGGAACAAAATTCTTGCTAGCATCATGACAGCCAGCTGTGAAGTATATGCAGTAGCTGTAACTTAAAAGATTTTTAGCTCATGAGCGACCTTTTTTAATGTGCTTGCCAAGCACAACTATGAAAAAGTGTTTACAGATCAAATATTTAAGCCAGGTATATACAGGATTGAAAATAAGACTCTCACAGATGCTAAAAGATGATTCCTCTAGATTACACTTTCAGTGTTCAACGTTATATACATCAGTTAGGATCCTATGCAGACAAAATATGTAAAATCTCCTGCAATCTCTAAGGTTGTAGCTTGCACCTATTAAAAAAAAGCAATTGACCTAGCTGTGTGGTTGAATAAAGCAAAATTAAATGATTAGAACAAGTCTGCTTAGAGAACAAATATTATTGAAGATTGATGATGATGTCTGGCTTTCATTTAGAAGGAAAAAAATAACAAAAAGCCCATACAAAGCAGACAGCTACAGCCACAGGTGTATCAACTGCATGCAAGCTACATCACTTCCATGACTTAGCCAGGAGATCAGAGGACTACTACCTCATATTTAAAATTTAGTGGTTGAAGAGTTCACATGACAGTAAGTAAGACAGATTTGATGGAATATGCATCTAAAATGGCTGTTGGTCTAAGTCTGAAATCTGGAGACTGGAAAATAAAGGTGAAGATTTTTTACTGCTATTAAAGCCTTAGAATTACATGAAAAATGTATTCTTATTTTGAACATTTTAACTGTGACAGCTCACAAAACAGTCTATTCCTAGAATTGCAATCTAATCTCTGGAGTCCATTTACATTGTTTATATTTCATAATTGAGTGAGTTCTTAATATTTCAAAAACAGTTTCTGTTTTCATAAAATTTTAATATACACAGTTCACTTGTCATTATTGTCATTTGTAATAAGAAGATCTTGAAACTAATTTTGTGTTTTTAAAAATGACAAGAAATAACTTAAGATTGCATAAACTTTGCAGTTTTGCAATCATAAGTGCACAGGAACTTGTGCACATATATGTCTTTTTCATTTCAGTACTAAGCATCGGACATTAATTTTCTGTAAGTATATGTGAAAGTAATCTTTAGGCATACAAAGTGGGAGGATATCCGTATCTGAAGAGTGAAATATTTTTGTCAGAGGACGTGAATTTTCCAGAAAATTATCTCTCTTTGCCACTCCACTGCCAGCTCTATCAACCTATGTGTGATTTTCTACCCATGATAGATGCAAAATGGGCTATGAAATTGCCATGAGGTCATACAGACTAGAAAATAGAGAATTAAGGACCGTGTTACCTCAATTGTTCACACGAAAAAGGCTACATCAAATCATGACCTTTCAGGAATATCAAAGCTCCCAATCGCCTGCTGTGGAGAAGGGTATCACAAGTACTAACCCAGGATGCAGGCAGCTGTTGTATCTCTCAGAGTCAAGGGCTGGGATGAAAGAAGGAAAGCTGAGGAAGTAGTCACTGTGATCAGTTTGTCAGACTCATCATCAACTCACTACATTTAACTGCACAAATTTTAGTGATATGCTTGACATTATGCCTGCATGGACTTTTCTACAGGCTTTGAAATCTTCAGTCAGTATATATGCGTGAGATAAAAAGGATGAAGACACATGAAGCAAGACAGGAAAGTGTAACTGTGGAAATAATCTAAAATTATCTCCAGAACGGACTGTGTATTAAAACTTGGAAGACTTTAGCTTCTAGAAAAGCACTCCTTCAAATAAACCAGGTGCCTCTTCTTTCAAATTATACAAGCAAAGAAAAAGCATATTATGTAAATCAAAATACGCCATATGAATGTACCAAGAGTAGTCTCGTCAGCTTTCAGGAAATATACTTGAAATAACAGTAACTGAGAAGCTCATCCTCAGGTTTAAAGCCAGGACTAAGTACCTAGAGCCATGAAATCTAGCATCATACCTAAAAGCAACTGTAGAGCTGAGAGCTCAATAAAGTTTTTTTATAAAGCCTGATCTGCAAGCACACACAAAGAAAAGTCAAAGGACTTAATTTGATTTAAATACAACTGCTCTAATCACACACAGAAAACAACCACAAGAGCTAGACTAAGCTCTTCTGCAAAGAATAGCACTTGTACTAAAACCCGTAACATTACGCTCTTCATCATTAACTTTGTATTTGCTTGCTACAGTGGGATTAAGTCAGACCCTTTACATTATGTTACTGTAGCTTTTTGTGGTTTAATTACAAGGTTTCATCTGGAGTGTAACATAATAGCAATTAATCAGCTAGTTCTTGACTTCCATAAAAGAACCATCATCTGTTATTATATGCACTGCTAACCCACTACAACGTCAGCAGAACTAAAACCAAACAATTATACCACAAAACCTACATGCAAATAGTGTCTGTAGCTTAAACAAATGAAAGTAAGGACCTCAGACTCAGGCCTGAAATTCGCTTTTGTTCATTCTGTTTTATATAAACAACACACAACTAAAAGTATTTAAAAGAATAGCATACACTAAGGATACCCTAACAACACACACACTGACTGACATGAGTTGTGGATGAAAAGTCATCTAAAAAGGTAGAATTTGAAGCTCATGCTATTTCATGTATTTCATAAAAATACAAAGACAAGATATTGGAAATTAAAAGCAAAGAAAGAAACAAGAAACATTTAAAAATATGAAGGACTTGATCCTATCAGCAATGACACATTCCCAGGTTACAGTTCTGTCCTCATTGTGGACTGGGTACAGAGATGGATAATATTTCCAAGTAGCTACACTGCAATGAGAAATGAGAAGTGGAATTCCGCTGTTATTACTACTTTTCTTCTTCCAGAGAGCAGTTTTCTCTAGGGTGCTGTTTGACTCTTAGAAGTCACTACATGAAAAACATGCCAGTTTGAGTCAACAGATTTGTTCAATGACAAAATATGTTCTTAGCACTCTTTAGTCCTGTTAGCCCTGAAGCAACAACATGACAGAGGGGGTAAGAAAGGGTCCTAGTAACTTTTGTTAGGTATGAACAGTCTCTGTCTTTTTGTTAAACAACAACAACCAAAAAAAAAAAAAAAAGAAGAAAAAGAAAGAAGATGGCTGAATGATTTTAAGACATAGCTGGAGAACTTGGAAACAGACATAGCTGGAGANCAAAAAAAAAAAAAAAAGAAGAAAAAGAAAGAAGATGGCTGAATGATTTTAAGACATAGCTGGAGAACTTGGAAACAATTGTGGATTACCAGAAACTGCTTCCCAGTCTCAGTTATTAGCTACTGTTTTGAATGGCTGTTTATCATTTATTGTGCTGCATATTTCCTAATGATGTGTATTAGGTAAGCTTAGAAAAAAAAAAAGTTAGGAACATTAGCAAATACCTGTAACAGATAGACCATAACAGATGTTGTGATGCATTTTTTTTATTTGTAGCTACAGGAAGCTTCAAAACTGCAATATAGTTAACCTTTCCCTAGTACTAACTCTGGTATTATGGATATAAGTTATAGCTACAGCCTTTTTGTGGTTGTGGGCTGTTTATACCAGCTTTTCAGAGGTATCCCATCCACTCTCTGCTGCACAGTCACAAAGAAAGATGAATCTTACATTCCAACAACAGCTACCGCTTCATTCATTAGTACCAAAAACCTGTAGCAGCAGGATCCATGCACACTCTAATTGTTTTTTTGCACCTCTAAATTGCCTGTCATCATAAAGAACTGACAACAGTTCAATAAGAGAAGAGGAATGCAGCAAGAAGACTGGAGCCCATTTTCAATGCTTAATTGCCATTAAAAAAGCTAACAAGTGATTAAAAAGATAAATCAAAAGTTTGGAGAAAGACTAAAGTGCCCAGTCAGTTTTATGGTTTCATTTGAGCTACAAAGACATTATTATACATCCATTTACAAAACAGTGAGCTCTTACTGTTTATGAAAGTTTAATCTCTGGGTTTATTGCTTTAATATATCTAACATTGGTAAGGCTTACTTTGAAATGAAATCTCTGACTATATGATGTGGATTGTTTGGGTTTTTTTACATTCAGTCTGCAAATGGAATGACTAACATCATAATTGTACTCATCTATGAAACAATTAAAGCAGTGGTAATTGCTTCTTCTCTGTTATCTGCATTTAAAATAAAAGAATTAATATTTTATCATTTGGCAATGCTTCTTGTTAGCAAATATTCTGGCAACAATTTTTTGTTTGGCCACAGGCATTTGAGCAAATTCTGGAAAAAGTTTTGCTGAACCAAAATGCACATTACCAGTAAACTTGTGCTTAAGAAGCATAACACCTTAGGCTCACATTCCTGATAAAACTTGGCTGTTCAAATAACATCAACAATAACAACAACAAAAAAATACAGATTCCTTAAACTACTAAATCCATGAGTTAAGAAAATAAACAAATGAACAAACATGCCTTTGATGACAAATTGCTGTCCCTCAAAATGATCTGTATCCTAGATTCAATTACAAAATGACAACAATTCATTTTGATAACAGATAATTGTAGTAGTTGTATTAAAGAGTACTTTAAAAACAGGTTTAAAAAGCTCAGAAGATAAGCTGTGTGCTTGCACTACTGTAATCTGTCATATCATTCCCTGAAAAATCAAAAAAAGCATCCAGAAAACTATTTCCTTTTCTTTCCTTTCTTGTCCAAGAAGGCATTGACCTTGGTAGTTGAATTGATTTTGATTTTATTTTTTATCTACTATTTCAGGAAACAACTAATGACAGGCTTTTAAATTCCTAAGGTGAGTCTTAATGATGTGATGTGAGAGACTGTCTCTCATGAGGATGAGAGGATCCCCATGACCTTGAAGATTAGCTTGGAGAAGACATGGTTGTTCCGAAGGACCAGAGGAGAGAAAAGGAAGATGCTGGTCCTCTGAAGTGTCAGAAATGTTTCCTACCACTCAAAGTTATCAGGTCTTTTACTTATATGCTGGCTTGTTCTGCTCTTATTTGCACATGAAGTCTTGTGCCTTACAACAGGGTAAGCAATAAAATCTAAACCATGAATCTAAAACCACTTTGCCATGTGGACACAAATCAACCTCTGCCAAGATTTGTTCTCTGTACACTTATCAAGACAGAGTTTCAGTTCCCATGCTTCTTCACCAAAAAATGAAAGAACGATCATATGGGTTTTTCAGACTAAAGGTTACAATCACCCTAGTAACTCACATACACAAAGAGTATAACAACACAAACATGGTTGATCAGGTATGGGTTGGGAATGTAGCTGTTGATTTTGAAGGCTGGCCTTCCTGTTATTTAATTAAGCACTGCATTGAAGACATAGATCAGCAAAAGTGTGGGGAGAAAGAACTGTTCCAAAAGGTGAACTTATGTCTAGAGTTAAAAAAGACTGATATCTTTCAAAAGAGACTTAAAAAAACACACACAAAAAATATTTGGATACATTCATCCTCAACCTCATGTTTTCTTCTTCTCGGTTTTACTAGTTTTTCACATTTGGTCATTAAGGAAACGTACATAATACACACTCTAGATAATAATTAAAAAAAAATGTATTGCGTTAGCAACTGGTAGCTGACCACAGAACTAATAAAATTCTTTTCCTTGCTCTTATTAATCATAACCTTTCTCTAGCAAGCTCTGAAGGTAATATGTTTGTGATTCTATGGTGAGAACAAACACATACTTTAGTAGACAATTCTTGTCAAACATGCTTAACCGCTTGCATTGCTAGCGTGATCACTTTCAAATGTGACATAAAAATCAGAATTTATTAATTCTGAATAGAGTATACAGTTTTCTTTTCCATGTGAGTTTGCCAAAAATGTTCATTATGCAAGATGTCCATAGGCAGAAGGAAAAATGAAAGCATTAAGAAAATGCAAATGTTAATACTAAATTGTAGCAAGATGATCATTCACACACTCCTTCTGGAGCTGGATAGGCTGAAAGTGTTGTGTTTGTTCAACCCAGAGAAAAGAAGGCTCTAGGGACATCTTACTCTTGCCTTCCAGTACTTAAAGGGAGCTTATAAAAAAGAGGGAGAGGAACTTTTTATAGAGGCAGGTAGTGATAGGTTTTAAACTGAAAGAAAGGGGCTTTAGATTAGATATTAGGAAGAAATTCTTTATTCAGAGAGTGGTAAGGCACTGGAACAGGTTGCCCAGAGAAGCTGTAGGTGCCCCACCTCTGGCAGTGTTCAAGGTCAGGTTGGATGGGGCCCTGGGCAGCCTGGTGACATCCAGGTGTTATGGTGACTTGTAGGTGACATCCCTGCCCATGGCAGGGGGTTGAAGCTAGCTGATCTTTAAGGTCCTTTCCAATCCAAACTATTCTATGATTCTATGATTAAAAAACCAGAACTGTCCATCAACCAGATTATTTCTAGACCTTTCTTATAAATCTTCAAAAATTAATAAATCTGTGACTGTTGAAAAGAGACATGATCACTGATTTATTACCATCTAAGTTTATCATTACTTAGATTCACACTTCAAGTGCAAACCTATTCATGCCCCAATAAAAATAATTGTAAAAATCTTGACTTTAATTCACCACCCTGGAATAATATATAATGTAGGCCTCTTCTAACTGCATAGACTAAAAAATTTAAAAGTGCATTCTTTTCCATAAAAGTGCTTATTTGGTAATAAAATGTTTATTTCCACAAATACATAAGCAGAATTTCTAACTGATCCATTATTTCTAGATAGCCATTTTTCTTCATTCATCATCATCCATAGTACTTTAAATATTTATACTCAGTGACTGAATGCTAAATTTTTATTGAGTTCTTAACCTTTTATGACTCTCTTTTCCTTTCTTGTTCTCAATGTTTATTTCCCTAATACAGCACTTCTAAACTGTCTCTGGAGAAATACACCATGAGTGTGATAGAGAGGAGCATTTCCCTAAGCTGCTATTATAGTTACAAAGCATCCACATTATAATGACCAGCTTGTAAACATGGAAAAACCCCCCCCCAAACCTTGATAAAACTACTAGGAGTAAAAAGTAGTAAAACCAATTTTTTTTTACTGATAAAACTAGTAAAAAAACCTACAAAATTTTATTTTTGTTTTGTTTGGGGAGAAGAGGAGAAGGGGAGAATTTAGCCATGATCAGACATATTCAGTTTAGCTAGTGCAAAGAGTGTTGTGTGTGCATGAGTGTATCCCTTCACTGCCAAGGTATGAAAGAGGATGAAGCTTATGCTGATTCTGTGCAGCTCATGAAAGACATTGCTACTCTCTGAAAGGTCTGGAAATGCTATTTTCACAATTTTGCCACAATTCATGATACAGAGGAACAGGTAACTGTATTCACTTTCACAAGCCTATGTTTATACTGTAAGGCAGAGAGTATGGGAGAAGGTTTGATTTCTCACTTCATTATTTAAAAGTGTCATGTCACCTAACATGGGAAGCAGTCAGTGCTGGTATCTGTATCTGTCCCTTTTTAGTTAGCGAATAGGATTAGCGTTTCTTAGAGTACAGATGTGGGGTGCACATTAAGGACAGATAAACTGTGCCCTGAAGTTCTTATTTCTCTTAATCCACTATAAAAATGCCAAGAGTGAACAGTACAGATGAAAATGTCTACAGTGTTACATAGTTGTGTGAATTGCACTGAGTGTTTGCTCTCCCTATTTGAAAAGCTAAGCTTGTGATTATCTGTCAGTGAGATACTTCATCCCTTTTAATTACTTGACCTACCCAGATTCTTCAGCTAAAACTTGGACTGACATTGAGACCAAGTGTTCCCAAATTTTCCTCTCCAAGAGGGTTCTAGACCTTCATGTCATTGATATAAACTAGAACAGAAAAAAAAATAGGGTACTAAAACTATTTTTGTCCTTACACTGTCATTTCTTATTATCTATACCAGTCCCACAGTATTTATAAGATACTTAGTTTGCATATTGTGCTGAAATTCTTCTTCTACATCCTAAATAAAGATAATATTATTGTGCGTGATTCTAGTTCACAGAAAAACAACTAATACCTTGCATTTATTCTGTTCCTCATTCAAAGATCTTAAACACTTTATAAGCTGTTTTCCACTATGGCAGTTTCTGAGACATTTCTAGAAATGAAAAAACCCAAAACAAAACAACAAACCAAACCCAAAAACCTATCTATTCCCATTAATACAGTGATGATTTGAAAATACTAGCAACACTAAAAGCTTACACACTATTTTGCAGTCTCATTACCGTCCCTTGAGTTAGCAGAAGACAGTGATCCCTTAGCAAACACAAACAGATAGCAAATTTCCTTTTACTCAATAGATTGTAATGTATAACACTTAAAATGTTTTTCTTGTTTCTGTAAATATTTATAACAAGTAAAAAAATATTATGTTGTCTAGGACAACAAGAAATAGAGTTATGGAATAAAATAGAGCCAGTTTTCTAACTTGTCACCTACAATGTTAAGACAGATTTTATTTACACTAATTGTTCTTATTTTACAAAAGATATTTGACATACTTGGTTCACAGATAAAATAGTTCACAAGAAAAGCCCTCCATGGTTTTATAGGCATAAGTGAGGCAAAATATATTTTCGAAAATAATTTGCCTTGTCATAAAATATTCTGTGAAAGTGCCAATCAGTTTTTCAATAAGGTAGCATCACCATCTTTTTCTAATCTCTTCTGCAGGTGAATCTTCTCCTTTTCTGCCCTACACTATTTATTTAAATCATTTTCTGTCATAACACTGAGCATGATAGCATGCTCAAGTAATCTCATCCATACCTGGTAGGTAACTTAGGAATATCACTTCCTTTTCCACCCATCCAAAACCATCATCATTTGTAAGAATTAATACTTGTGGTAAGTTAGCAGATTCCACAAGGATGAAGTGCGTGTCTGTCTGGGGACACTTCTGTACTTTTCAGTGGTGAATCTACATTTTACATTTTAGTTTGGATCAGGCATGCACTTCTGGTGCACTTAACCATAGTCTCTTTCACATAGCAGGGTGGTCTTAAACAGTGCAACTAGACTCCTTTGAAATGCAACCAACCCAGAAGACGTTCTCTGTAAGCACAGCTAACATGTTCCAATCGGTTATGGGATCTCATCCAAGAAAACAGCCTTTTACACTTAGCTGTGCAACTACATGTGTATATTTCAAGTACATTTTTGCTGGGAAGATGTTAAACTACCACAGTAAGCAAGAAAGAAAGATACAAAGAAGCTGCAGTAGGAAAAAACATCATCATTTAGCTTTAGCAACCCTGAAAAATGTCTAATAAGGATGTTACAACAGTGTGACAACCTATAAGAAATCGACAGCAATAGTAATGCAACATCTGGTTCTTCCAGAGACATATATCCCAAAACAAGGGCTACTAAACATCAAAATGTAGACAGAATAGCAATGAACAAGAAGGAAAAGAGACATGGATTAGTTCCTGAATTCTACATTTTTTTCTGGAGGGTTTTTGTGGTTGGTTGGCTGTTTTCCTTCTCTAGCATAAAGTCAAACCTTACCACAAGAAATGTCTAACACTGTACAAATTTTCCTTATTTTAAAATAATTTTTAAGATTTGTGATGCATGTTACAGATAGCTATTTATCAATACTAAGTGTCTCTGACATACTATCATGAGAAACCCAAGAGCCCGGATCTCTGACTGTGTGGTTGAAACCAGAAGCACTTAGGCAGCTCTTGTAAGCAATGCTGGTTTAAAATTTAAGCTAATGGTAATGAGTAGTTATTTTGTCTGAGAAATAAGCTGTAACAATGGAAAAGCCTGTTATGAAAGAATTCCATATGTTATTTAAATTACCACTGGGTCACTGCCTTCGGAGAAGATGGTGACTTGCTGCCATACCTAACAGAAGTGAGCTAAGTCACAGTAACTAGATAGAAAAAGGATGTTTCTGTACACTTTCAGAGCATGTATTGACCATGAAAAGTCATGACTCATCATGTAAGTATAGGAATCTCATTACATGCAGCATTTCATAACAATGCCCCTCATGATTAAATGACTATTGCTACTACAGTATGTGCAACAGGGAGTAAGTATCTCTGTCTCATTTTAATTATCACTAGAGAGAAACAATGTCAGGTGTTCATGCAGTGTTAGATGTAGGTGCTGAAATCCCAGCTCTTACTCTGATTTTCTTTGCAATTGTGCACACAAATTCCTGTGAGCAGAATCAAGTGACATCTATCTGCATTCTAGTTTGGCAGATGCTGAAGTGAAGTACATTAACCACTACTAAAGGTTGTACTGAGGATGCTATTTGTAGGTCCAGCAGAGAAGCAGACTGAGGCGTCCACTTGCAAATGACCTATACATAACTTTATGCTTTAGTTCCTCACTAGAAAAATGGGCCTAATCAGACTTTGCATGTCTCAGAGAGGATTTGAAAGCCTTAACAACATACCCAACCTATCTTTGAAGTACTTGCATATTACAGCAATAGAAGTCATAAAGAACACTTCAGGAAGCTAAAGTTAAGCATTACACAAACATTTAATTTAGCCAAGCTATAATATTTTTAATATAGCTTGGAGAAGGAACAGCAAGCAAATTTGGAGCTTGGAGCAAAATGCAGCATAAGATTCACATTGCTTATGTGTTTCTTCTGATGTAAAATCTAACAGAGTTTGATTAAACATTATCACTTGCTGTTTAATCTTGGTTTTACAAGGTGTAGGTTACTTGACCTGATTTTAAAGGATTTAAAACTAAAACCTCTTATCCTTAATAGTAATTCCAAACTTCATAGCTAGATAGTCATTGAAATTAGCAATCTTGGTAAATATTCATTCCTGTCATGTTCAGAAAGATTTATAAGGCTACACAATGCTAAACATTACATGCTATTTGTGCAACTGAAAACTGAGAATTCAACAGGTAATGAAGAATTTAAGATGCCCTGCATGGAATTAGATGTGTACAACAATAATAACAGAGAGATCTCAAGATTCATCTTAGGTAACAGAGAGAATAAACCAAATCCTTAGACCAATATTTTCCAAAATGTTAGTTGCAATGACTCTGGGGAAATAACAACCCTGTCTTGGTAGGAATCTTACTTTTTCATTTTACTCCTATTCAGAAATCAGAAGCTGAAAGCAGTTATTTAGGACTTCTGCTCCTAATAAAAGAGGTTAACTGGTACTCAGAGGTGGGGGCAATTATTTGGATTGGCAAAAGAAAGACATAATGAGCAGGATTTCTTTCAAGAGTTCTGTTTATTTATGAAAAATACAAGAATTCTAGCACTACATTGCTCATAAAGCAGAGAAAATAACTTTGCTTGCAGAGCTAGGTGTCTTTATCCAGTCACCATCTCTACCTGAAAACCTTTTTTTCAGTCTTTTATTTTGTTTTGTGCTTTTTTTTTTCCTTATGGACTGTGCTAAAAATGCATCTCTGCAATTTAGTACTAACTCACTCACTTTCCTGAGTGATTCTGTTTTAAAATAGGTGGTTTTTCCAAGTTAATATTACTCTCCTGTAATTATTTTCCAATATCTCTGAAAAGCACTGTGCTGCAAGAAGCTCATGATCAGTGTAAAATAGGCATTCCTATATTCCTATTTCCACTTCAAAGTTTAACTAACTAGGTAAATAATCCTGGGCACATTCCCTGTTAAACACAAGTCAAACACTAACTCTTAGGTCTGAAACATGCAGGATATTAATCTTCCCTTCAGATGTAGGTCAAAAGGTAAAGACAGAGCAGTATTTCCTCTTTTCAAGGTTCAAACACTGTTCTAAAGGAGAGCATAAGAACATAAAGTGCTTGGCAGTGGCCTTTTGCAGTCAGCATCATCATTTCATATTTATTTTCTTAAAAATACATTTAAGGGGGAGGGAAGCACTGTGAAATGAACTTTGAAGGAGTAACCTACTTAAAACCAAAAGGAAATTGTTTTACCTGGAAGCATTTCCTTGTACTCTCTTGCCTATAAGTGGTTCTTCACTGTAAACATATAAAAAGTTTTTAGCACAGTAAGTAGTTTGATCTACTTCCAAAAGTAACACTAAGTGACCTCTACCTTGAAAAATCTAAGCTATCAGCAGAATGTCTCAAAGCTAACAGAGATTTTATTGTTATGATCAGTAAAATGGACAAGAGAGGAAAATTAATTTTAGCAATATTTTCGTGTCTTAATAAATGTATGATGTAAAACCACAGCAGACTGAGATATTCAGGAATAGCATCAAAATTAAAGAATACTTCTTGTGTGGTTAAGTATTTTTTCAAAATTTGCTAAGTACTACTTTTGATTATACTGCGGTTAGGTTCCTCTCAATATAACACAAGTGTATTTCTATTATTTTATTTGAAAAATATGACAGCTATTCAGGCTCAAATGTAATTAGCTTTAAAATACACTTATCAACCCTTTTTCAAAAACCCAACAACACTAAAGGAAAATGTAGGTAAATTGATTGTAATGGGCATTTCTATCCTCCAGGCCTACAGAATAGGCTGAACTGAATAGAGGCTTTCCAGACCCAAGGGCTGGGTCCTGGGAAGGTTTGTAAAGAGATCCAAAATCTAGTCACACCTCTGGAAAATTATATGCAAAACCTGTATCTGAGATGCCTTACTCATTATCAGATTAATCAATGACACATCCAATGGGCACTATTCATTTGTCATTTTGTCACTGAAATATCAGACATCTGAACAAGTCCAGCAGCTAGAGTGCAAGAATTCTTGAGACCACCTGGGATATCTGACAGCACTAAATATCACGTGAGGACCCTCTGGGTAGGCAAATATTTCCCACTGTAAAAAATGTTGAGTACTAAAGGGAGGCTGAAATTTCAGTTCATTCTTTGGCTTAGGCTACCTATATATAGGTTCCTGCTCTTTTTTCCCTATGCAGTCACACAGCCTCAAGAGTGTTAGAACATTAACACCCTGCTATTGAAACATCAGTCTCCTCAGAACCTGAGTAATACAGAGCTGTACCTATGTATAGCACAGCAGGTACAGAACTGTTCCAGTTTCAGCTGGGAGATTTCTTCCAGATATAGTACTATGTTTTAGATTTAGTGGGAGAACCATGTTCATAACATGCTGATGTTTTAGTTGGTCCTAAGTAGTGCTTTTCCCAACTTAAGGACTTGTCAGTTTCCCACGCTTTGCCAGCAAGCAGGTGTCCAAGAAGCTGGGAGGGAGCATAGCCAGGACAGGGGACCCACAACAGCCAAAGAGAGATTCCATACCATAGAACTCATGCTCAGTGTATAAACTCGGGGGAGTTCGCCAGGGGGATTGACCACTGCTTGGGCATCGTTCCACAGGTGGTGAGCAATTGCATTGTGCATAATTTGTCTTTTCTTGGGTTTTATTTCTCTCTCTTTTTGTTATATTTCTTTTAAATAAAATTATTATTATTATAGTTTAGTTAGTAAAATGTCTTTTCTCAACCCATGAGTTTTACCTTTTTTTTTTCAGCCCTCTTCCCCATTCCACTGTGGGGGGAGGAGTGAGTGAGTAGCTGTGTGGAGCTTAGTTGCCAGCTAGGGTTAAACCAAACTGGAAGAATGATGCAGTTATGAACACTTACAAGAGCACTGTGACAGCAACTATCACTGCTTCTGCATTCTACATCATGATAGGAAACATCCTACACATTGTGTTAAGGATGCTCTATGAATAACCATTAGCTACAAATTCTGGCGATTTGGAGGAGTACATACATGCCAACCTCCAGCATCTTCTCTTTATTCTCTTTTGGAATAGATATAACAGATATATTCTATCTGCTCATTTGTATTCCTGAAACATCACTTTCAGCAGAGGACTTGAGACAATTTTTAATGAAATATTAAAATCTAGTGACTTTTATATTTAACAAAATAATCTCTTCTTTCCTCTATTAACAGAGCTGTCCAGATGTCTGCACTCTCTCTCATATCCAAAGACTGAAACGAGTATTTTGCTTTCCATAAAGTCTTCTGTAACATAAGAATAATTTTTATCTGATCTCTTGTTATTTACAAATCTGAAATTACTTTTCTGTACTTCCTAACAAGGTACCACAGCAGGAGGTTGATTTGCTGAATTGAAAATATTTCACCTGGACCTAGTCCAAATGGCTCAGAGGCATATCAGAGCCTGAGAAGATACACATTTCAAAAGCTAAACAGGAAGAAAGCAGTACTGTGTTTCTGCACAATAGGTAGTTTTGAAGTGCCACCCATGAACATCAAGTACAGGTAAGATTCCCTTCTGCATAAGCTGTTTCACTAGGTAACAGTTAATTGTTAGCTGCAGAATAATTCAGAGCTGTGATTCATATTCAAAAATGCAAATACTGCATGTTTTCAGTCCCTGATTTCTGAAATGTAAAAATAGTTTGCTATCTTGGTATGTTTTATGCATTTTTTGTTTTATACTACACATAAGCACAATATACATACACATACATGTATATATAGAAAGTAACATATTTATAGTTTTATGGCTCTATACATTTTCAGAGAGAGATGGAAAAGAACTATTTAAGTTCCACATTGGCACAAAACCAAGCAACTTTCAACTGAACATAAATTACATAGTTAATAACAAATGTAACCAAGAAACAAGGCTCTGTAAGAGTCTTCCGTCAGAACTGGTAAAGGGAAGGGGACACCCTGTTAGCTGCTGAAATTGCTGTTTCCTGGAGACTGCATTTCAGGCCCCCAGCCTCAACCTTTTCGTTATCTTAGGATGTGGCCACGAGAACAGAAGATGAATTCCTTTAGAAAATTTTTGTATACCTGCAAGAATACTTTTCATTTTAATCCAGTGCAAAATTTTACTCACATAGTGGAAAATATTTTGAAGTCTTAACCTAAACTTGCATTTCTTTGCTATCAACTTCAACATCAGCATGTTGATAGCAAAGATCTATCAACATCAGCTGTAGACTCAGCCTGCCTAAAGAAAGGAGGCAACAGTAAAACAAATGCCATTGTGGTCTAGTCCTGTCTTCTAGAGAAAAGGATTACTTTTTTTTTCCCTTACCAAGGGAGAAGTCACATGCCATTCCTCACTAACTGATTTTGAATTCATAATAGAGCTACTACTCTTTATTAATTGTTTGGCTTTTAGAG
Source organism: Galbula dea (assembly GCA_013399015.1). Lineage (NCBI taxonomy): Eukaryota > Metazoa > Chordata > Aves > Piciformes > Galbulidae > Galbula > Galbula dea. The sequence continues at coordinate 510,989 of VWZX01008270.1, forward strand.
CTATCACTTATTTTAGTTCGGAATAAAATAATACTGGCTTGTCTTTACCATAAAATTACACCTTGCATCTGCTATGTGATAGTTACTCCATGGCAGTGAAGCCCAAAATTATATTTACAATCTCTGCTAGAAAGAATCTGATTACCAGATTAGCCCTAAACGTCCTCTCTCACCAAATCAGTGTAAATGCACATAAAGTATGCTGCAAACCTCAAGAATCACTAAGTTTATTTCATAACAGCAGGCCGTTTTCCCAAAAGTTAAACAGATATAAGAAAAGAGCTGGCACTGAGCAGCTAGATCCAAATTGATTAATTGTAGTATGGAGAGCAAACACAAAGCTTCCTATCTTCCTATCAGCTTTAAAAGGGATGTAACCCCTTTTAAATCACACTAGTCACATTCTTCCTTCCATAAATTCCCCCACTAGTCCATTATTCCCTCCTTTTTTTCAATAAAAACCCCCAAACAATAAAAACACCAATCCCCCCCCCAACAAACAAAAACCTAATACCATATCAAACCTAAAACACAAGAAGACTACTGCTATCTTAGAAGGAAAGTTAAATGCCTCTCTTGAACTGCCTCTATGGAAAAATAAGCATTCCTAAAAGCTTTGTTTTCTGCCTTGATATCATTTTTCCCCTTTGTTTGAATCTTCTCTACATCCTGATAAAAACTTTTCTGTAGAGAACCCTTGTGTCAATGTCAAACAGACTATGCAAGCATACGAACTGGATGGATCTTGACTTTTCAGTGAGAAGGTTGCATTTTTAATCCCTTCCTCATCACCATCCAAGGAATTTAAAGCACAAGTAATTCTAGACAATTTTGATTTTAATACTATATTTTCACCTTCTTAGCTACTAGGTCAAACAGTGAAAGTTCCCTGACAATAATGTAATTTTGAAATATTTGAAGAGTTGCTTTTACTGTCCCTTTCAACTCAAAGATCACCTCCAAAAGATATTTCCGAAAGGAGATTTTGAAAACTTTTCCTCAGTTATTTCAAACTGAAATCTGAGAAATGGAACACAAAAGAGTCTGTGGGTAACCTCAATGTGAAAAATTTACTGTGTACTCAGGTCAGAAAATCAATGTAGCCCACAATTTACTGCTCTGAGCTTTTAATCATTTAACTGCTTTATGTTGAGATTGGACATTCATTGGGCATTTTTCACTGCGTATGATATTCCTGAAAACCAACGAAAATCAAATCTCTTCTTTCAGCAACTCCGGTTTTTATCAGTTGTTTATATAGAATTATGTTCATTTATAGGTGAAACATAGTCAGGTATCATCAATGTTATAACAGCACATTTAACTTCTCCTTAAAGTTTCATCTTAGTCTCATTTCGAAGGGCAGAGAAACATTTACTGCTGACAGTTTCAGGACCAGACTTTAAATTTGTTCCTTATCCTGTAAACCATCATGATGTCATAACCAAAAATCTGCAAACACTTGTTTCTCATTTGAATGCTACAGAGTATCCTATCATTCCACCAGTGTATATGGTCTTAAACAAAAAGAAATAACTCAGACACTAACATCATCAGATCTTCTCCGCAAGTCTGCTGGCTTCAGCATTGCTGGATTCCTAAGGAGGGTGAGAACCACCAAAAGGCATTCACTTGCTGACCACACTAAGCCTTGTGCTTTTGTGAACGTATGTGGCTGCTCTCCTTTCACTCCTTTCTCTCACTCAACTCCAAGGATTATCTAAGAAGCTTTTAACACTATGTATTGCCCAGGAAAAAAAGCACTGTGGTTTTGACTCATTCAGTATCTGTGATCTTACATGATGTTCTGTTGATAACCTGCTGTCATCTCCTCTCTTAGAAGGCTCTCTGCTAGCACAACTCTTACACATATCCTTACATCAACCAGTGCACCAGGCTGGTTCTCCTACCAAGCCCAGGGTTGTGTTATTACAATTCTTCTCTTTTTATTAAGTAAAGTCAGGAACAGAACATAGACCAATGACCTTTCTTGTGTAGGATGATAATTAATTGTGTTGGGGATATTCAGTCACACTCATACCAAATCCAAGGATTTAAGTTCTTTCTGTTAATAATAAAGCTAGAAAACAAGGACAGACAATAACAACAAAAAACCACGTACAACTTCTGACCTTGTCTTTTTCCTCAGCTATATCATGTTTCTGTGGAGGCTGCAGTGTAGGTTTAAAACCTACTTCAATTTTTAATGCATGAAAGAGAAGGATTTTAATCCTGCTTCCCATGAAAATCCTACCTCAACTCCAGAGTCATGGCCTAACATCTATAATCCTTTGGTTTTATATACTTCAGCTTTTCTTTAAAAATAAATAAATAAAAAAATGTTCCCCTTCAGCAGCAAAAGATCCTGAAAAAGTCCCTTAAGTTAGAACATAAGGAAATGAGAAGATAGTTTGAAGAAAATACTGAGTTACTGGAAAAGCAAAAACTCCAAACTTTTATTGTACCTTTGGCTAAAGAAGAGAAAAAATGCAGTGTGTACATATATATATATACACATATATATAAAGAATGAGTCTTTATTGTGACTATGTCTGATCATGCTTCTGTGTTGCCTGAGCACCTCTGCTGCTACCACTTATTCAGAAAGCAATTAAGAATACATTGACATGGTTAGGTGACTTGGCTGTCTATCCCGAACTCATTCACACTATGCTGGTTAATATGCCAACATGGATGCCCCCTCACTTTCTCAATGTATGATTTCAGAAGTATTTCTTGATTATAGTCAGTGTGTCATATCCCACAGCCCCCTTCAGTGCAAAGGCAAACATCTTATTTTAAATGGTTTTCTGTTGAAATCGTCTAACTATTGAACATGACTAGGATTGGCTTCCTAAATCTTTGGTTATCACTCAAACTAACCAGTTTGACTTAGTACCAAATGGAATTGAAGCACTCACAAGTCACTTACTGGAGATAGGATTTATCTCATCCACCTCTAGATCTCTGTTGACAGCTACAACAGATTTAGTTTTCTAGAGCTCTTTTTTTAGTGAGAACTAGGAACTTTTAGAGAGCAATTAAAGTGGTCTGTATCAGATCTTCATCAAAGAAATGAGGCAAATGACACTCTAGAGGTGCCTATTCTTCTTCTATAAAGGAAACTTGAATGACTATTTCAGACACTGTCAACACACTGTAGATGTCTACATAGAAGAGAGGCCTCCTTCCATGGATTTCTCCTGAAAAACAAAAGACAGCTTTTGAAAATTCCTCCCACTCTTTCCTGATTGAATGAGTATTTAAAATACCTTTCACAGGAGAGTCAAACAGGTTAATTTGAACAACTTCACTAGCAGTTTGCCACCAGTTTTCCCCAGCTGACACTGGGGAGTGGAAAGTTTCAAAATTACTTAGTCTGTGGAATTGATTTCTCATCCACTACCTTTACTCTTCATGTCTTTGTATTCAGCCTTAGTATGCACATGAATGTTATACTACAATATGCAAAAAATCTTAGTGCACCTCAGTATCACACAATCACACAGAATCACAGAATGTTAGTTGGAAGGGACCTCAAAAGATCCCCATAACTGTATTTTTTATTTGCAGGAAAATGTCTAGAACCAAATAAAGATGCTAGTGTCTATTCTCTTATGTCACTGCACTCTCTTTTATTACTACAGTATCACTTCTGCCTGGTAAATTAGATCTGAATAAAGGGTCAACCTCATTGTAAGATAAATACGATATGCAGGAATGTGATTATTCTCTTTTTTTTTTTTTTCTTCTTAGTAATTTCAGTCTAAATTTCTGTTTCTGGCTCTGCTTTTTTATCTAGACTTGTACTAAATATGCACAGACAGAATATATTTTAAAATAACATGCAAGCAGCCAGTTCATTCCACCAATATACTACTATATTGGCAACTTGGGAATCGAAGGGAGACAAAGCTCATGATCAGTTAGCATTGGTTTTCTTTCAGAAATGCATTTCTTGATTCAACAGGGAAAAACAGACAAAAATTTGATGAATCTCTAGGTTGCTTTTATTTGGCTTATTTATTTTTTTATGCAGCCTTCAAGTTGATTTATAGCATTACATTAAAATAACTTGGTGGTGGCAGTCTTTGTTGCAAAACAAATGGATCAAATTAACCATTCTGTGTACTACAATTCTGGACAACAAAGTGCCAAACAGTACATGGGTGGGTTCAGCACTTTTAAAATGCTCTGTATATATCTTAATGCTTACTCTAGCCATTGATTGATTAGTCTTTAGTTATCATGTAAAAGGATCAGCACCATTACAAGGAAAAAGAAGAAAAAAAGCAGCTATCAAGTACTTGGACCTCTATTAATAATGCCTGAGAAACACTCAGTATAAATGAGAGCCTGAAATGAGGGACAAAGGTGAACTTTTTCAATGCTAGTAATTAATTCTTGCTTTGCATAGGGTAATTGAGGGCAATCATAGAATATTGCATGTCATTTCATTACCAGGCCATCAGATGGACTTCTACTTGCATACTCTGGTAAATGTGTTAACCCGTGAGTACCTTAGCTGCTGGACCCATGTTGAAGATAAAAGCCTCCTTAACCTTCTCATCAGTCCTATCTTCCTTTTAAATGTAATTTCACATTCATTAACTGTATTTTCTGCAGACTAAATAGAAAAGCAAAACACAGAATCCCATGCTTTCTTTTGCTTTAGGATGAAAAAGAGCAGGAATAACATAATATGAAAATATTCTGGAACAGCACTAAATATGAACTAATATAGTGAAATTTCCTGCCTGGGATTTTCATGCTGTTGCAGTCATTGCTGTCACAACCCTCAGCTTCCTTTCCTATGCCTGTGCAAATCCCCTACCCAACCCTCAGAAACAGACTGTGAAGAAAGCTAAAGGCAATGTAAGAGATATTAACTACAAAGATATGAGGTCTACAGTGAAAATGAAAATCAGGTTACTTGTTTCTTCATGAACACCAGGAACCTCCTTACAACATAAAAGACAACTTCACTGGCAATTTAATACACTTGTTCTGCAAAATTAGACATACACTTTTTTTCACAGACCTGTTTGTTAGTGATTCACTCACCAGTGGTACTTCAAGGCCACCATACACTGTTTGACTGAGCACACATATAAATTAGTAAGAAAGTTTAATCATCTTTCTGCAGGATAATTTGTGGGGCATAGAAATGCTTCTTCAGAATTTTGACACAAATCTTATGTTCAGTGTGATTTGAGACAATTTCTTCAGTTAACTACTTCTAATTGTATCACTTGCAGTAACTGAAATGAGTATAGATCTTCAAAATAGATCAATGTACACTGGTACTAGACTCACATACGTTCAAACTAGGAGCTTAAACAAAGAACATATCTTCTGTAGACCTCTTGTACTACACTGAGTTTTCTGCAAACTGTTGAAATTTAAGACCTTAATCTCTGGAAGTGCATCTTTCTTCTCGTTGACTTCATGCGATTGTAGTGAAAATGTTTTCTGACTTAGATACTTTGGTCAGATGCCTAAGTTACATGGAATAAACCTACTCTTCAGGTTGATTGATTCCTATTAGTAAAGTCCTAAAAAAAATCTAGTCCAAGTCAAGCTCTTCAAAAAGCTTCCACACTGTTTGTAATATCTTGCTGTGCATTAACACTATGTTATCTAGCAAATGGTGGTGGAATCAGAGATTTAGAGTTGATATAATACATAATGAACAGCCAAATGTGGATAAAATGTACCCTTGTTTACCACTATAACATAGGAATATGTGTCACACTATTTTTAAATAAAGTGAGCAATATTCCAGTGCATGCTTGGTTTCTGCCACACAGACACCATTTAGCTAGTAAGCTGCTGACAGAGACTATTCTGTTTCTGCAACAACGTACAAGCAGCCTTTGTACCAGGCAACAGTCCTTCTCACCAGGGCTAAGAGGTTAATGCCTTCAGTTTCATCAAGAGCAGGGAAAAGAAAATTTAAACAATAACAGTCACGAGATAAAGCCAACGTGAGATAAGTGTTTCTGCATATACTGCATCTTTGCTGAAAATGTCAGCTCTACAGATCACACTAAGTGCATCTCTATTTTCAATGGGTTTGGATGGCTGCTTTGCATAATGCATTCTGATTTCATCTTGTATACACAGCTGCATGTATACCTGCTGTTTGTGTGATATTGTTATTATGCTATATGGAATATAACTAGTTTGATACATATTAACAAAACAGCAGGATACAGGCGCTAATGCATTCAGCTTGATATATGATGACAAAAAAATCCCAGACCAACAAACAATCAAACCAACCATAAACTAGTTTAGTCCTGTATTCTTTTCATGTCCCACAGGGCAGTTTGCCAACTGAAAAAAAACCCCAGAAAATAAGCTCAATGTTTCTAATGTTCTCAGCAGCACATTTGTTTGATCTTCAGTTAAACTCATGTTCATTTTTTTCTTATAATGTTACAAGGGTTGTTGTTTTGTTAGGATTTGGCTTCATGTAAATAACTTCATTATTCAAATGAAACTGAGTAATTAAATAAATATATTTCAGAAAATTACCCAAGTGGGAATTCTTTTTGCAAAATGATAAACATATCTAAGAGTTTGATGATTTCAGTAGTAAGAAAGTGAATTAGTTTCATTTTCACCACAAATATTTTCTATTTGCTTAAAAAAATCTTCACATTTTGAAGATATCAGGAAAGATTAACCCAGCATTAAAACAGTAATTTATCACAATTAACAGAAAGGAATATTTCCTTGTTATAACTGACTCACTTTTTTTTTTTCATGTACTAAAGGCTATTATCCTTAGGCCTCATTAAGCCTTACAAATTGATTGCCTTATATTTCCAAATATAAAGAATTATCCAAAATGGTCTTTTACTATGCAAAACTCCTGGTTTCATCACTCCAGTTTTAAGTATCCTTCATTCTCATTAGATGAACTTCCATATTTTCCAACCATACATCATTTATATACCAATATACCTTTTTTCAGCCATAACAATGCCATAGAATTAAATAGAAATTGCACTTTAAAAAAAGAAAACCAAATGTAATACTGTATGTTTTCCCAGGAAAAAAAAATATTTCTAAAGGATGATGATAATGTGCATTCATTTTGTCAAATAGCATTAAGTACTTTCTTAGTTATGCTGACCAAAAAGGGCTTTTGTTGGAATGGATAATAAAGCAAAACATGCCTTGTTCTTCCAGCCCTTAGAGGCAGCAAGGCCTTGTAAAACCAGAAAATGTGCACTAACAAGGAACTGGTACATTATGTTGCTGGGATAAACACTTGTTAATACACTGCTGAAAGAGTCATTTATTTATTTATAAACTGAGTTTAAATCCATCATCAATGAAAGACGGAGGAAATGAAATAAGACTGTTCCCGAGCTGGGGTGAGAATTTTTGATTCAAATGAACTTTATATCATGACATTTTTTTCTGATGGCCAGAGGGTTTGTCTACAAGAAGCTAGCAAACATCTTCCAAAGCATCATCATACCTGGTATGCCTCTCTTTTGTAAATTACACAAGAAATCGATAGTTAAAATAAGGCTGTCGAAACTGCCTAGGACTAACATATGAATGACTCTAAATTAATCACAGGTTATTGATCATCCTATCAGTAGAACAGCACAGGTGAGGAATAACCAACTAGTTCAGTTCATTGTCAGTTCTGAGAAATGAAAAGCTGGGAAACACACCTACGATATGGACATTGAATATAAATCCTTTCTGAGGACCTGCACATTATTCTCAGCCTGACAAGCACACCTTGGCTGAAGGATTTATATAGTGTCTGTTTGCAGCAGAGGCAATGGACCATAATTACCTGGATTGAGTGTTTCTCTAAAATAGTACAATGGGGGAATAATATATATGAATCATAATTAGTATGGTCCTTTCTACATAGATGAATCATGGAGCAGCTTTTCATCAGCACCTCAAACTGAAGTAACAAAATGATCTACAGAGTGTTGCAGACCCTCTCCCCTACCTGAGAGAAATAACAATAAACTAATGCCATTTTAACGGAAACCCATCTCTAAACTACAGTATTAATCAAGTTATGACATTAATCATACACTAGAGTTGACTGTTATTTTTTAAATTGTTTAGGAGAAAAGGGAGAGTGTCTATCTATCTAATTTATTTCCCTGGCAACAGTGCAGCTTGTCTGATTTATGGATGGATATGTACGTGTGTATATATACATGCAAGCAGATATGTATATATAAGCATCATTTAGTAATCCAGAAATTGAAAATCAGTCATTATAGATGGAATTGAGAATCCCTCCAAGAGTCATCTTGTACAGTTCTTTGAGACCATATGGGAGAAATTTATCAGATATCTTTTCTAGTTTCCTTGCATAGGAAACTGTGACAAAAATAGCCTGGAGTAAAATAAATGTCTGTCCCTCAGCAATGGCTAGCAGAAAGATGGCACTGGCAGCAAAAAAAGCCCTCATTATACAGAGGCATGGTATCTTTCTCAGGTAATTAATAATAAGGAATGATATTACTACAAAGATCTCATACACTTCATCTGTAAGAGTCAAAATAGCTCTCATCTGTCCCTCAATCCACATAAATGATCTAAACAAAAGCATTACCTCCTCCTCTTTTGTTCTCTATGAGTAATAATTTAATATGTAGAGGCAAGGGGTGTCCAGGAAAAGAAATCATTTTCAGGAAACTTCAAAAAACAGGAGAATAGAAATCACAGGACAAGGCATAGCTGACCTTTAGGAAACAGATGCACAAATAGTCTAATAAAATGATCATAATGTCAGTTAACCTATCCTAAAATATCAGTGTTTAAAAGAAAAGAAAAAGAAACAAGTTCTTACTCATGAGGCTTGTGTCCAGAATGCTTAGGGCTATCAGACAGCTAGTTAGAAAGGTCCAAAACAGATCAAAAGACTGACCTAAAAAAACAAACAGTGTGAATAAACAGGGGTTGAAAACTCAAGCTGTTTTCCTGGGTCTGTTTTATTTAGCAGCATTGTTATCTTTGATCATGAGGGCTATGTCTGACAGCATTTATCAACAGTATGCAGCAGAGTGGAACAGAAATATATAAAGTTGGCATATCCAAATAACAACAACAAAAAGACACAACCCCCCCCAAAACACCAAACAAACAAAAACCCTGCTAAACCACAAACCCTAAATTGTATTTTAGTCCAAGTTTCATTAAAAAATAGCATTACTAGTAGTCACCATAAGGTACTCACTTTGAATGTAGCAGTAGCAGCTTTATGCCTCATTATTAACAGTTGTTTCTCATCATCTCCATATTGAGCTGTACTAACAAGTCACCATTTGGGTTAGCCTGTGCCATCTTCCACAGAGACTTAAATTAATACAGCTGGTTTGCACTGAAACAGAGTGGGAGGATTCCCACAAGCTGTTGTGGGGCCTCAGCTGCGGGGGCTGTAATGATTACCTAGAGAAACAGCAATAAACAGCTGTGAAAAGTAAATTCAAACTGTTCTAGCTAGATCTTGTTTGTCTCTCCACTAACTTAATCAACATCAAACTAAGCATAGATGAGTTCTTAGGATTTCTTTCATCTGAAGACTGAGGAGGCCAGTTTGACCTTTCTTAGCTTATAAAGCATGATGTGATCACAGTCTGTTCCTTCAGGGGAAAAATAGCAAAGGATTAGTTTTATGATGCAGATTTAATAGTTTTGACATGGCCACAGGGCATATTTAATTTCTAACTTTCATCTTCCATCATGTTTTCTTTACCTTAGTAGTGTGCAGTTATAAAACTCAAATTTTTGATTTTTAAAGGAAGATGTGAAGCTGTAATAGCAGCTAGGTGCTGGAAGTCCGTGGAGAAGATTTTTGAAAGAGGTGGGAATTCTTTATTCCATACCCTAGAGAAACCCCAAAGTTTCAAAACCTTATTTGTGAAATGACAGAGAAACAATAAGCTTCAGCAGGGACAAAGAAGCAAGTTGTGAAACTTTAACAAGATCTCCAAGGAAGCTTAGACAAAAAGGTAAAGTTGCTAAAACTTAAACAAATATAATTGACATAAATTCTCAGTTTCATGAACTTCACCTGAACACTGGATAACCTGGACAAACTGAGTTCTCAACAAAACATCTTTTCTTAGTTGAAGGAAAACTTTAAAAAGTCTAGCATTTTTCAGAACCTTTATTAATTAGAACTTAGAACAGTAGAAGAGATGATGCTATAAATTGAAATAACTTAATTCTATACAACTATTTTCTTTTATCATTACAACTTCAGCTGATTTTTTTTACAACTGTCTGTTGTTATCTGTTATATTTCATATTGAAAGCAAGTACTCATTTGAAAAATCCTCCAACTTTTCAATTAATAAAAATAAAAGAAATTGTAAATAAAAAAAATAATCTGGAGCAGAAAATTGAAAACAATTCAAAACGAGAATTCACAGTTTAGGATCAGCCCTGGCTTCTAAGTCAAACTTATTTTCTGCCATGTATACTTAAGTTGAATAATTTCTTCCTNTGGTTTAGAAAACATTATTTAACTAAATTTATGTGCAAATTCCCATAGTCACAAGGAGTACTTCTGGATGCATACAAATTCCAGAAGAGAGGAAGGTGATTAACTCTTTCCTTACTTGACCTCCTGAAGTCTTCCTCATGCAATTAAATCTGTTTGCAAGTTCTGCTGGGTTTATGAAGAGTTAAACAGAATTTTAACAGAATGTGGTCAGTACAGTGTGTCTTGATCCACTCACCCTTTCATTTCTGAACTCATCTTTTCAGACAGTGCAAAAGATCTACAACTCAAAGTGAGCAGACCTGAAGGGGTAGGTAGCCTTATCCTTTGGATACAGCAATAGCTAAAGGTAAAAAAAAAAACCAAACAAAACAACCCATCTTTTCTTAATCACTACTGGCTGCTTAGACCATGTGAGGAGCTGCAACAGGGGCCCAAAACAGTAATTCCCACACCCACAAATAGCTTTCCTTTACAGAAGACTGAAACATGAGGAGCAGAAGAAACAACACTTCAGAGACTTTTCCTCCTACATTTGCTTTTTGTGAAGAATTGGCTGAATCAATATTGCTTACTGCAGTGTCAAAATGTGTATCCATGTGCACATTAGGCATTCTCAGAATACTGGATTTCTTGATTTATGTACCATTTAAAAGACTTGAAATGATGAAATTTAAATGCAGAGAGAAGCAACAGCAAGAACACATTACCAGAGCTGTAACAGGTTTTGCGTATTTTTCCTTAAAAATGGAGGCTATTTGTAAGTAACCATCCTATCAATTTTAAGGCAGAAAAATCGTGTTTCTCCTTTCAGTAATAGATATCTGCTTTCTAAACAGAGCAAATAATATTTTTCTCCATATGGTAGATCTTAAACAATATGGTGTTTTAGATTGTTATTTAGAAAACTTTGATCAGCTACTTCAAAAAGAAAATAAAGGAATTCACTATTTTCTATGCCTGTGCAGTCCTACATTCACAACTGTAGAGGACCTCCACCCTTTCTCATCCTGCTTCTCCTAGTGCCAATTTTTTTGATGAGTCAGAACAAGTCTAGCTGTTTTCTCTAATGTCCAACTACGCAGTCAAAACCCTGAGCAGGTGAGAGATTAGTTATTCCCACTGAGATCAACTATGTGAGGATAGCAAAGGCAAATTGCAGACAAAAGCTATCACGAAGCGGTCACTTCCAACCTCCTGGCAACACCAACCCCAAATGCAAAGAAAAACAGTTTCCTGCTGATCTGAAAAGGCACTAGTACATCTTACGTTGCCAGGACGCTGGTGTCACTTTTATTCATTTTCCACAGCTGAAGTATAGACTGTGCTGGGTTGTGTGACTCATCTTGCAATCAGCAGCAGGCATGTACGGTGCCCAAAGCAGTGGTAATGCTAGGTGGGAGGGCAACAGAAGGCACATCAAACACAGTTCTGTTACACAAGGGGAACAGAGGTTGTCAGTAATTGTGACTTCAAAAAACTCTTTTACACACTGCTTGTTGACAGCTGTTATTATGACATCTAATCTATAGCTATTATTTGAGGAAGCAGCTCAGCCAGGATCCTACAGTCATTCTGCCAAACCCACTTAGTGGATTACCTCGAGCTGTAGCTCTCAGAAATTCACATTCTCTAGTATTTGATTGCACGAGAGCAGAGTAAAAATCTTGATCACTGAGTGACAGCAAAAATGTCCAAAAAATTTGAGAAAGGAAGAAAGATAAATAAAGTTGGGGGAGTAACATGCACCAGCAATCCTCAATTGAGGAGTGACTGCTGAAGGCTAGTGGAGGAATCCTTACTAAATGGAGTAATATTGAACAGTGTTGAATTGAGTTGAGTTTAATTCTTTGTCCTCTCAGATGTCATACAGTATTATTTCCATATCAGTTAACTTTTCTGCTTTAGTCCTCCTGTCATCACTGCTTTGATGACTGGAGGACATATGAAGTCCAGCCTTCAACATGCTCTGAATTATATCAGCATTTCCTGTTGGCTCTGGCTGACTCATTTCCGTAATGGAAATGTTCCCACATTCACAGATGGTCCATAGGATGAAGTGACTGGATTTGCATCTGATCTATGATCACTGTACCTTTGTGAAAAACTTCTACCTTGGATAAAATTATTGAGGGTAAAGTCAGTAGGCAGGGGAGTTACTTGAGACATTGTTGACACTGATTCATCAATTCATATATAATTAGTCACATGAAAATGGAAACCAGGAAAACCTGAAAAAGGCTACTACAGAATAATGAATAACCTGTTCGTCATGGCACTCTCCCCTCATGCTGGAGACCACAATCCTACACAGTAAATCCAGTTTCTCTCTTACTACTAGTTTTGACCAGGAACTTCCTTAGGGACCTTAGAAGGCTTTGCTAGCAAAAGCTGTCTTATGCTGGCACACACCAATAATGAGCTTCTGTTTCAATTATTTGGATTTTCCAACTAAAATAAACCAAACAAAACATTGTCAGGAAGTTCTTGACCACTTCTAATATACAGAAAACAATTCCTGGACCAATTCCATCTCTAACATTAAGACCAGTTGCAAGTTAATGTATTACAGTTTGCTGAATTGATTTGAACATTAATTCACAAACTTCAGTAGTAGATTTGACAGGTACATTGCTCAGTCATGCTGTAACATTACCCTAATAACTGTGTTGCTGCAAGTATGTATCTAGCCAGTAATTGTTGCTGTCCTTGATGAAATTGGAAATAACCTATCTTTCTGTTCTGGGTCCTGGGAAGAGACAGAAAATCATCTAAAATTCCTTTTTAAAATTGATGTGTTATTTTTCACAACATCAAGTCTTGGAATGAAAAAACTACTCAATTAAGGATTCTTCAGCAGTGCAAGTCAAGCCATTCACTGAATATCAAGTAGCTGAAGGAAACATTTTCAGTACAGATTAACCTTAAGATACCATTGCTGGAGTGAGGTTTCAAGATGGAAATACTCTATATTAGTGGTTGGTCTCCTACAAAAAAAAAACACAACAAAACCCCAAAAATCTAAATAACCCAAGATCATGCACAGCTACTAGCTGTCTCTTCTGTGACTAATGTGGAGTTTGTTCAACATGAAATTTGTGACCTTAGAGACCTGACTTTCTTGAAGAGTGCCCAAGTGAGATTTTTAATATGTCTAGTAGAAAGTAAGATGATTGCAGTGTAAATGAACATTAGTCAATTCTTTGTGCTTATCATAATGTGTGATAATTTACACAAGACCTATATCAAATAAGAAGATTTACATTCAAGCTCTGTAGGATAGCCTGTAAACAAGGAATCTATTGATTCACAAATATTTACAAAAATCAGGATGGTGAGACCAGGTAAACAAGTAAAATGCAAACAGAATTCTGTCTTTCAGCAACTGGCATGCTATATTGTAAGAAGCAGGTATGTGTAGTTTAGGGAACAAATGTCTGATTAGAACAAATTTTCAATGGTGAATTTCTATCAACTGTATAATGGAAACCCAAGCCTCGTGTCAATTCAGAGAATAATTAGCCAAGCTCCCTATTGACAGTCACAGCAGTGACTCAAACAAGTTAGAAAATGGAATTACTGTTATTCCTCTACAAGAACAAACATCAAGCTGATGCTATGGGCACCCTCATGCATGCCATCTTAACTTTGAGCATTAAAATTGTATTCTCTTCATGTGGTGCTAGAAAGTCACATAATATGGTAAAATTCAATTTCAAGAAATGTAAATATTTTAAACTCATGTAAATAACACTTTATTTTATGTGAAATCAAAAAAATGGAAAGAGACCTGCAAATAAAGTCAGTATTTCAGGGGTATATCTCAGTAGGAACTAGGGAAAACAAATTGGCAACAAAATGACAAATATTTGTATGTGTAATTCAATCCAAACAATGGTTTGCTCCAGCAAGCACTTCAGCCAATACAGAATTTTTATGCAGGTGGCTAAGCTGAATTCAAGTAAATGTTTTTGGGTATTAAAGATAAAGTCCGAAGGACAGATAACACCATTTGCAATAGAACACTTCTATTTTAAGGTAGCTTTTAAAATTCATCACAATTTTTGATGCTTAATACTTTATTCCATTAATGAAACAATATGGTTCGATCCCACTGGCAGGCAGTTTCCATCAAGACACACTTCTTGGCCTTAGTTTACCTCAGTGATAAAGTGTGTGCAATTTTTAATGCACCAAAATATTTAATTGAATTTTAAAGAAGATAATACTAGTCTAGATGCTAAAGTGAAGCAGAGTAACACATTTCTGGTGTTTTTAACCCCCAACTGAGAATAATTCCATATTCACATATACATGAGTTTTCATAAATTGCTAACACGTTGTACATGAACTATACAATACTACTAAAAAATGTATGATTTGAAAGATTTTTTTTTTAAAGTGTTTGCTCAGTGACAGTTTTCTTAAACTGGACTTTTTTTACATTACTTCCACCTGGGACCATGCTGTAGTATTTGTGATATGAAGTCAGTACCAAGATACTATCCTTCAAAAGAGAAAAAAAAAGAGAAGCAAATAGACATAATGTTAGCTATGAGTAGCTATGCAGTTATAGAACAAGCTACGCATTTATACTGAAATACGTGGAAAGAAATTGCTGTGTACCATTCATGCACAGCACAATTGGTTCAAAGAAATAACAGAAACATTAAAAACATTGAGGTGTGTTTTCCACCTACTTGGAACACTGAACAAGCATCCAGTATAAATCTTTGACACCTTGCATAGTGTTTAAAATTGCCAATGAAAAGTAATTCATACATTGTGGTTGTTATGATTCTGTCAAAATTTTGAGACACTTTCAAGTGTGAAAATATAGCTCTTAATATGACAGAAGACATAAGCTGAGGCTACTATACTAAGCTAAAGCTATGAAAAACATATGCTGAATTTTTTTTTGCTTTATTATAATTCTGAGCATTAATCATTCACAGCACGAGGTAGTTTCGAGGTCTGATGGTTTGTTCTGATCAGAACTGTCACAGAAAGAGATGATCTCTTCCAAGCAAAAAGAGCAAATTAATTATACATGCCACTCGCTACTGGACACAGAACTGACAGCTTTTCTAGGGGCTCTTCTAGAAATAGGAATCAGCTATTACTGGTTTTTAATTTTTTCCCCCAGATTTGCCTTTGTCTTTTTACTGGGGTAATAACACTTGTAGTGAGCCAGGGATACAATTATTTCATTCATTTCCCAGAAAGTGGAAAATCTGGAATTCCTGTTTAATGAAAAACCTTTTTCTCTATGTCCTGACTTCTGCCTCCTTGGGAGCAGAATCTTTGAGCTTTGTTAAACTTTTTGTTTGTATGCCTTTTTTTTTTAATTAGTAAAACAGTTAGGAATCCCTATTTCTCATTCTTAGCAGAAAGATCCCTTAGACTTTGCCATGAAAAAATCTCTTTATAGATCTCATCTCTTTGTTCACAGAATTTGCATGTCTTCAGAAAAAAGAAGGTACCCTAATGTCAAGCTACCTTAATGACAAGGCACATCAAGTTGTTAAGATTTTAGGCAGTGAAACACAAGAAAATAGAAGGTCAGCATGCTTCAATAGAGTGAAACTTGGATGACATGCTATGCATGCTTCCTTTATCATTATTGATTGTACAAAAGGAATTTAATACAGCTTGCAGTTGGAGACATAATATTGAGAAGAGCAGAAAGATCAATTATATTCTCAAGTAAGTCTTAGGCTTGCCTAGAGAGGAATTTCATCAACTGGGATTTCAAACAAACAAGTCTCAGGGCTGTTTTGGGAAGAGGTAAAAATCATGTTTAATGGCAGCAGACTCTCAAACTTAAGAAGTTGTTAAACATATCATGAAACATCCTGTCCAGAAAAAATTGACATCTTTTTATATTCTTTTTTTTTTAGTATGTTTAATTCATCAGCTGTACTAACATAATGACTATGAACATAATATATCCCCGGGACTCATTTCATAAAATGTTTACAGGCAATAGAAACAAGAATTCAAAATGTTATAATATTTTTAAAAATAATAAATTAAGCATGTTGATGCTCAGTTTCAGCCTCTCTCATGGCTTATTAGTTGGAGAGGAATAGCAATTAACCTGCTTCTTCTACAATACAATTACAATTCTCCATCTGATAGTTTCTTCCTGGTTTCTACTAGTGTTTCCTTTCACTGGAAATAATATTCTATTCTCTCTCTAAATTTTAGCAAGTCTGCTCTTTGGATTTGGTTGCAAATAACTACTCTAGGGCCCAGTGAAGTATAACATACAAAGTAGCCAAAGACTTTTTCGTTAGTCTACCTGTCTCAAATTCACATGGGGGCTTCTCTCACCCTTTTGGAAAAGAATTCCCTGCTATTTTCAGGAAGGGAATTGTAATAGCAACACTTTCCTTGGATTTTTTACCTGCCAGGATGTCCTGCAGGACTTGATGGCTAGGTGCCTAGGACTATAATCAGGATATTCTTCTATGTGTCTTCTCTCCTTTCTCTCAGCTTTAATGTTCTTCTATTGCCATACCTCTGGGGACTGCCATTATGCTAGGTGTGTGTGAGTTTTATATTAAACTACTTAATGCTAAACTTGAGCTTTTGTTTTGTTTAGTAGTTATATCTTGGGTTTGCTTGGATTTTTTCACAGACTTTCAAAGAGACAACAGAGGAAATGGTGTCTAATCTAACATTATTCCAATGAAGCCATGGAGAAATTCACAGCAGAGAACTAATGGAGACTGTATTTTTGTAAAACTATTGTTTTAGTTGTCCAAGGTAACAAAAAAATCCAACTCATATACTTGCATAAAGTGATTTATAATGTCAGTCAGCAATTGCAGTATGAAACCAGAACATTTCAAGGCTAAATCTTCTACATCTATCACTTAATAGCTATAGAGCATATTTACTGTGAATCAGAAATATTTACTTTAAATTAATATAAAATATAGGACCTAACTAGTGAACAAAATAAAAAGGAGGATGGAAAGTACCGGTCATCAGGATACATAGTTTGGCAATAATAGAATGAGAATTAACCATATGCCCTGCCACCTCCTGGAGTTTCTTCTCTCTTCTGCCTCCTCCAGCCTAACATCACCCTTCCTCATCCTGACCCTTAGAAATCAGCTGACAAGACAAATACCAAAAAGGCATATAGAGGCTATCATCACTTCCTCTGGCTGCAGTCAGATCTCCAGCTTTATTTAAAATGTGACACATTCCTAACATCACTTGCTTTCCTGTATCCTATTCATATTCTTTTCATATTTCTTCTTTTCAAACCTTTACAGTTGCAGAACCACACCAGCAACCCCAAACATGTTTTTTATCAACATGGAAAACAATGCAGTGGAAAACAGACCTAAAGTTGAGTGCAAGTAAAACAGGATAGCAGAGAGATGACCAGAGCTGTATTTGTACAACTGCCTCCACCAACTAAAGTGACCTATTGATGTGATGAACTCTACCCCACAGTAAGGATCTACTTCATAGACTTGGGGGCTAGAAACAGTCAACATCCTAAGTTTTTGTTCTTACTAACAGCTGAAATACCAGCTAACACAGGTATATGATGAGTGGTCACACTGTTAACAGTGAATGTCAAAACAGATGTGTTTAGCAAATGACAACTTCTAATCCATTTCATTGCAAGTCTGCCAGCCCTAGCTGCTAAAAACTGTTTTTGTTCGACTCCAATAAGCTTATCACTAGAAAGGCAGCTAATGATAATACCTCAAACAGCTTGACACTGTCACAAGTTTGCTGAGTGTCAGATTAGTTGACTAGATTATGTGCAATACCTCTCTTTTTTTTTTTCCCAAAAGCAATGATGCACAATTCAGCCCTTATCACTGATGCTGTGTTTTCTGCTCTGCCTATCTGCTCCTTTCACTTCTGCATGTGCTTGATTTATGTTGTCTTTAAGAAAACAAGACAGAACTGGAGTAGTGAAAGTTGCAGTCCTTCTAAGCTAGCCTTTTCCGGTAATGACTATCAGCACTACTACCTAAAAACAGTGGTGCAGAAAGCATTATTTTCGTTTTTCTATAAACTCTTGAGGTCATCAGAATTGCAAGACTTATTGAATATTGTGCATTTTCAGCCACTTGAGATTTTTTCTTTCCTTTTTTTTTTCATGTTTAATAAAAGGGAAAATGAGGTTTCCATGGTGGCAGATTATTGCACACACTTGGGTCTTGGTATTTGAATCTGAAGTGCATGTAGCTATGCAGTTGTGTGGACACAGCTGCACAAAAATATTTGGTACTGAGCCCAAACCTGCTATCAGAAAGTATATGGCATCTTCTTTTGTACTGGGGATTTCTGCACTCTGATGACAAGATGTGTTACCTGTAATGCTCTTCAGTGTTCTGCAATATATTAGCCTGATGAAGGCTGTAAATGCCTTAGGAAAATCCTCACTGGCTGCACTGGGCTTAGTCTTTTTGTGTTAAGACCCTGCAGCCCTGCATAGACTAGTTTCTGCCTGACATTACACTCCTGTATTTGTGGTGCCTCAGGCAGTGCACTTAAAGGGAAAGCAAACCTTGTCTGGCAAAGGTAGAGTCACAAGAACCGTTTTGAAAGATTTACATAGTGTTACCTAGGTATTTCATTCCATAAATCCACTAATGTGCTTAACTACCTCCCTCAAGTATAGATGTGGCGAGAGAAAGTTGTGGTTGAATTCGAAAAAATAATTTCATAACACTGATTTCAAAGCCAAACCAGACCAAACTAACCAAGAAAAGTCAGATACAGAGATATTCAGAAAATACTTGAAGACTGGAACATTTAGTTTAGTTTACAATGTACCAAAAGAGACAGGTCTTTCACGGTAATTAAGAAATCAAACATTTTAACTCGACAAACTTTGTGTTCTGCTGTTGGGGGGTTCCTGAGATGAGAACCCCAAGGGTAGAAATGTAGGAGGTATGATCCAGCCTCCACTTATGATTTGATTATAAGAAAACCAGCAATGAAAACATTCATAATTATATAAAATTCTATCATATCTACTAGAATTAAAGCCAATTTGTGCCTAGCTTTTGTGGCTTATGCTTCTACTTGTGGTTTTGGGTTTCTCTATTTAATTTCAAAACAGAAAATTAAAGATATTTTGCTGGGTGGATTTAAGGATTCTAAAAACATTTAGAAATGGGGAAATTAAGGTCAGGGAACTGCTGTTTGCAGGTGAGAATGGACTGTGTGACCAATTCTGTTGAGAAGTGTGTTGAAGACAGCGTCTGAAGCATGCAAGAATATTAACGTATATTAGCTGATGAACAGCAACTGTTCTCCAAACCTATGGCAAAAGGCAGCTAATTCACTATCCTGTTTCTGATATCACTGAGCATAAAAGGCATTCAACCTTGAAGAGACAACTCATGTATTAGCAGTGAGATGTTGGGCCTGATTGTTTCTTAGTAATTTTATAAGCTTTGATATGAAATATTTCAAATAATTGTAATGCTAATTTCTTTCCCTTTGTTTGATGTTCTTCCAGACTGTGGTTGTGTGAGCTGAACACTAAAACTTGCCAGATAAGCAGCAAGGTCTAAAGAATGGAATTTTTCTGTCTCATTTTTCTTCAAGGTTTGCCTTGCTACTGGGGCGCATACAGTGCACATTTTAATAGCTTCTTGCAAATACTTATGCACATGATTAACCTTTTATGTGAGAATAATCTGCAGTGTCTTACTGGCAATAAGTATCAGGTCCTATGGATATGATGATGTTCTAAAAAGATATCCAGGTCACTTTAACAGTTAATGGTCACAAATTTCCTCTTATGGATGAAATGACAAGGAAAATGTGAAGAAATGTCATTACTTTCCTTTGTCATTTTGCCCTGCTCTTTATCATACTGTAAAAATATTCTGTAGTGTATTGGATTAGCACAAATTTCAGCTAAAATTTCAAAGGCCTACCAAGGTATAACTGGTGGGTTTTCTTCCCAAATATATCTTATCAATGGTATTGCAATTCATTGTTTTAAAATTTTTAAATATTAAAGATATGGTTTAATCTACTATACATTAAAATCATACGGTGCAGCTAGTCTGTGAATATTTGCAGTTTCATATGTGTAGAAGACTGCATTTTGTCTTAATAAATACATTTCTTAGATGAATAAAGCCATAGGGTCAGACTTTTGTCTACCTTTAATGCATGTGGTTTGGAGAATGTGAGTGTTTCTTGCTGACATTCAATCCAGTTCCTAAATTCAGCATATCAGTCTGCATGCTTAACTGTACTGCTCTTTGTTTTCTGCTGAGAGTCAAGAAATATGATCGGACAACTCTTATCTCAAAGGATCTGCACTGTATTCTGTCTCTCATGCACAACATCCCACTGGAGTATTGGATTGTTTATCTACTTGCACTCAGGCTTATCTTTATCTTCTTGTAATGTAGTACATTAAGACAAGGCTGTTGCCCCATTTGTTTGCTTACTGCTTTACCACTGGCAGTCCTCTTGTCATATATTGCACAATTGTTGCACTGTATTTTCTTAAGCATACAGCTTCTATAATTGTTATGATTAACTATGCTAAAACATCGAGTCCAATCGCTAACTAAGCACTACCAAGTCCACCACTAAACCACGTCTCTAAGTGCCACATTTACAAATCATTTACCCTGGACAGCCTTTTCCAGTGCTTGGCAAAGCTTTTGACAAATAAATATTTCCTAGCATCCAATCTAAACCTTCCCTGGCAGAACTTCAGGCTAGTAGTTCAGAATTTAAGTGGTAGGTCATTATCACAACTATGTTTCTTTCAGAAAGAGCCCTGTATTTTAACTGTAAGATTAAGTTAAGTACCATCTGTACTCTAAAACACCCTTATATTTTAGAGAGATACTACAGATATTTGATGTGTATTAAAATTTTTGTAACTTTAAAATGTGAAAATGTGTATAAATACATATCTTTGAGTGCAGTGTATTGTTCTGTCCCTTACTTGCACCCAGACAGATTTTTAAGTTTCCAGGGCAGATCCATTATTGTATGCCTGTAGCCCCTCACATACTTTGAAGTCATTATACAAATGTGCAAATGTTAAAGTTAAAATGTAAATTACTGGAGACGTTTGGGGCTAAATTATGCTAAACACTGATAGCTACTTGGTAGTGGCTAATGTATGTCCCCTTATCAAAACCAGGCAAGATATATTTCTATCACTTAATAGAAGTCCCAGAAAACCTATTCTCTAAACTCCTATTTTGTGGAATTTTTCTCCTTTGAAATTATGATATAGGATATTTAGACAGGTTTAGGGTTTTATAGAACGTCATATTTTCATACAGTTGCCTATCTCCTTATGACAGTAATAGGACTCGTGGACCTGACATTTCATGAAGGTGGCTATATTGAATTAGAGTGCTTTTGAAAAGTGAATGAGTGACCTATTCTCTGCTTGCATATCATATTTAAATCTCAAATTGTAGTTAAGAAAATACAAAGCTGCTAGGCAGTGCAGAACTATGTTAGTTAACTAGATCCTTGGTGAGATGCGTGATATGCTACAGGTACAGGCAGGGTGCAGCCCAAACCAGAAAGCTGCAGCAATAAATTACTGCGATCTCATATTTTTCCTTTCTCAACTAGCCCAAGCTTTCTGATCTATGAGACTCAGTAGTCAAAGACAGCTACAAGCAGATATAGTTTATGTGCAAACATGGTTTAGCTTTGAATGACAACTTCAGAATTTTTTTTAGTGGTGGGAAGTATTGTTTCTGCATTATGGCCATTCATAGTTCATGCTAACTGATGGATTTAAAAGTGTGTGCAGCTACCAATACAGAACAAAGCATGTGTGGCATCAGTTGGAGGTTAGGACTGGGAACACCAGTCATGAGGCAAGTGAGAAGTGAAAACACTAACACATGAGGAATGCTTAGCTCAGAGTAGAGAAATAATGTAATAAGCTCACGAAAGCAACAGCATATTCTGATACAGGAGTTGTATAATAAAAACTATGGCACAGTAGGTGTGCTCTACAGGCACTGCAGGTCCACTTGGCACATAACTTGCAGCACCCCCAAGGGCTTCGCTTGCCCACAGAATGCATTTTTCCTCTCAGCAGCACAGATATCTGTTCTCAATAAACTGAGAAACTGTTTCCTGAAGTCAAAATTCAGCTGTGGTTGTGATACACAACTACAAATAGCAGAATTTTTAGATCTAAGTGCTCTCTCAGTCCCTTCTCAATACTGAACAAATAGTCATACATTAAACAAGAGTCAATAGAATATCTTTGCAAAGCTCCTTTTGCCTAAGGTACAGACATACTTCCCTTATCAGGCACAGCATTGCATAGTTCAAACGTCAGAAAACATATACTTAATTGTTTGCATCTCTCTGTTACACATACTCCATCTACAGAAAATGTATTAATATCAAGGAATAAAAATACTTTGCTGACATCCAGGCATGAATTGTGGTTGTTTCCAATTCATTCTAAAATGACTGTAATTTCATCTATATTGTGCATGTTCTTACACTTCTGCAACTGTGAATCTTACTGAAATTCAACACTGGCTCATGACTCTGCCCACAATTGCAGAACTCCCCCCTTGTCCTTACTCCTTCTCCTTCTGGAGACATCAGCAAAGCACACTGCAAATTTTTTAGTCAAGTAGTGAACCATTATTTGGTCATGGCTTCTGCCTTACTGGCAATAAGGCTACTCTTTTTCAAACAGAGATGGAAGTATTTGTATACAAGGAGGTATTGTAAGTCACTTGCCCACTCTATACCCCGTAGTTATGACTAGTTTATGCTTTAAGATATTATTAGGGAAAAAAAATATCAGACAGCAAATGATAGTTTGCTGGCTTGTTAATATTCCCATTGTGTAGTCTCCTGTCTGACAATGATTCCCTTACACTTGTTTTAACAAGCTGTATAAAAATCTCACCTATGCAAATTTCCCTAGTAGTAGAGAGCAATAAATTGTGACTGGGCTGACCCACATGCAAACCAGCTTCTCAAAAGCCTTTCTACGTACAGGTGCACTCATTTGCTCTGTTCTGTAAAGGCTATCGCTTCCATCTTTCTCCCAGTGGATTGCAGCACTCATGAGAGGTGAATCAAAGTAGAGGTCAGAGATTTGACTCCTTATGAAAGTTAATTCTCTTAATCTATTGCTGGCAGTGTCATTTTCTAAGGTACATTTTTGCCATCCAGGAATAATGTGTAGTTATGTCATGGAAGTGCATTAATTCTACTGAATTTGCAACTCTTGCTAAGCAAATGAGATTTTTTTTTTTAAAAAAAAAGCTTGTCTTTGGTATTTTTATGTTACCCTGCCCAAAAGAAAGTATAAGCAAAAATAACTTATTAGTTATTTAATTTAAAACTTAACTTTTTTGAGGGTTGCACTGTTTTATTTTTTCTTTTTCTTTTATTTTTTCCTTTGATTTAAAAAGGAAACTTAGAATTTCCAGGATTTTGTATTTAAAGAATTTGGAAACAGGGACATCAGCATATATATTTGTTCACACCTTGCTTGAGATGAAGTAAAGATGTAACTTCTGATCTCCATATGGCATAAGAACATCCTATCTTTGGAGCTTTTCATTACTTCCCTTCTCCAACCCTGTCACTGAGACAGAGCCTTGATGTCAAAGCATCGATATTGTTGGCAAAGGAACAAAGAAACCACAACGAAAGGTTCTCTTTTGAAGTGGTAGAATATCAGTGGTACTGGAGCCTATATAAGTCCTCTTCCTGACAAAATTGCATGGAACTGGATAACCAGTGGGAAAGCAAGGGGGAAAAGGGAAAAGGAGGGCAGCAGATACACTTCAAGCAAAGTATGCAGCAGAAGGGATCTGGAAAGAGATTTTTCTCTACACATGCTGTCTTTTCTTCGCTCTGCCCCTTTAATTTGAACCAAATACAATTTAGCAAAGAAGCTGATTTGAACAGGTGTCATTACAGGACTTTGTCACATCATTTGGTAGAAATGTATGGTAGTGGTAAAACACTTTCAGAGCAGGAAGGGTGCTCAAGGAACAGATGTGAGGACAGCATTGCAGCAGACCTTTGAGTAAGTACACCTGCATTTTAATTCTTAAAACCTTGGCAACTTCCAGGCCAAGAGTTCTATAATAAAGGGATATTTGCTGCAAAGCAAGCATACAGTATAGGGAGGAAAAATCAGAAAATATTTTCTAACAAATATTGGGTTTTATGTAGAAATGTAAACTTCTTAATTGAAGCAACTGTGCAATTAAGGAGACGTAGATACTTTTGTTTGCTGTTTCTCTATGGCCTCATGAAAAACTGCTACTACATATTTGCACAAAATATAATGAAGCTCATTCAGGAGACCAAACATTAAGGAGTGGTGTTTCATAAAAAGATATACAAAATGTATTTATTAGACAGCTCTTTTCAGATTCTGTTAACCTATCTTTTAGTATATACATAGGTACACCAAGGCATACCTTGTTATCCATCTAATAAATTCATAACAACCGGTTTGATTGTGCCAGCATTGGGGAATATAATGACTAAAACAGACTGTTGGTAGTAACAGAGTCATCTTTTCAAATCATGTCAATTAACATTAGAGTTTCTTCCCTCAGGTGTCCCAGGGGTCCCTTTTGGTTACCTTTTTTGCTTGAGATAAACAAAATCATTGTTTTTTACTGATGTCTCTGACTTTTTCGTTGTTTTTGTTTTTCACTCTGTTATTGTTATCTCAGTGAGCTGAAGTTGTTGATAGCACTGTCATCTGCTGACACTCTTGGAAGAGAGACTCTTATCCCAGTGGTATACTGGAGTATCAAGTTCCTAAGCCTGTAAGTACTGCTACCCTTCCTCCTGACATCAATTTACAACAGCATACCACTCTGCTATTTAATAAAGTGTTCTGGAGTGTGTTAAAACACTGTGCCTTACTTTCTTCTTTGATATTAAAAGTTGGAAGTAAAATATATTAATAGTAAAGTTCCTGAAAAGTTAATTTGATGTATAGTCTAGCTTGGTCACTGTCCATCTGTACATACATTGGAGGCAGTTCTTTATAAGGCTGGTTTTTTGCAATGAGAGGCAGAGATTGTTACCTAAACAACTGGTGCTTCACCCAGCATGGCAAATCAAAGCATCTCAGAAACAACATATTAGTGTATACTAGAAATTATACATCAGTCTGCA
Source organism: Galbula dea (assembly GCA_013399015.1). Classification (NCBI taxonomy): domain Eukaryota; kingdom Metazoa; phylum Chordata; class Aves; order Piciformes; family Galbulidae; genus Galbula; species Galbula dea. The sequence goes on from VWZX01008270.1 coordinate 536,658, forward strand.
TGTTTTTCACCAATGCTAAGGGAGCATTAGAAGACAGATCAGTGATTCAGCTAACTGTGGGATATCAAAAACTGAAACCAATGTTACTGAAACAAATGTTATGGAAACTGTGCAACAACTCTAAATATTAATACATACAGCCACTGAAAACATGTGATATATGGATGGGTATAAGAAAGGACATCATGTCACCCTTATTCCTCCACGCACCTGTGATCAGAATGGATGTATAACTTGCTGACACCAATTATGCCAGCTAATATGGGAAATTTCACTGGTACTATGTGCTCCTTCTGTGTTGACAAATTGTTCCTCATTTTTTATGTATTCAAAAAACCACTAAGCACAAAGGATGCCTTTGAATTTACAGGATTATGATACTACAAGAGCCTGGGAGGCACAGGATCTCATACAACGTTCTGAAGCAATATACCAATATTTACTTAGACATATGAACTTTGAAATACATTCAGAGGAAAAAGTAGGAGTGGAAACATTAAGTAGTATAGTGTTGCTACTAGAGATTATTTAAGCTTCTGCCTTTCTAATTCAAGTAGGATATCCAGCAATAAAAAAAAATCCCACTAAACATAAATCCTGAGAAGGAAAACTTTCCCATCCTATAAAAAAAGTAAAAACACCTTATCCCTTCCTTCTTTTTAAGGTGTAGCTCATAATCAATACAGATATTTCCAAAAGAGGAATGAGAAAGTCTTTTATAAGAATGTTCGTAAAGTCAGGAATATGACCAGGATATAGGGAATTAGAAATGCAAGCTCCCAATAGCCAAGAAATAAGACATTTAAATTTAGGTCACCCATCGTCTCAGTAAATGTTGCACTTCGGTTATTTCTTGATTTCTCTTTCTCCAGAAATCTTTTTGTTGCAGAAACACATACACAATTTTGTATTGTGAAGGATCACCTTGACCCATATGTAGTCTGACCTCAGGTTAAATCCCAACAGAGAACAGAAAAGCACCCACTAAGCCCAACAACTTGTAAAGAATAGCTTGCTTGTTGCATGCTGGTTTTGTACAGGAGCTCAGTGTTGTCCTCTTAAGCCAAAAGCACACCAGTTAAAATGACTGAAAGAACTCAAACAGAGAATTTTTTAATCTAATTGCATGTTACTAATTTTCTCTACCTCACTTTCACTAAGTTTTTTTAAGATTAAAAATGACAAAGGGAAGTGCTAAAGCTCGGATTTTAAGCCTGATTATTTTAAGCCTCTGTAGCTAATTGAAAGTTATTGATCTGTATTGAGAGTGCTGGCAGCTACAGAAAGAGCAAGAAAGATTTTTACACCACCATCAAATCCCTACATGTGGCTTGCAAAGCCTTCACATCAGATCCATGAAAGGACTCTTTAAGTCATGACAATCCTGAAAAAAACCCTCTAATCCTCAGGACTGAGGTGGTGACCAATTACCCTGGAGGAAGAGAGTATGAGGGCTGAAGCTTTCTGTTGCCTGTTGTTCTCTCTTCGTCTGTTCTCTGAAGACCTAGCAAACAACCAGGACTCAGGAGGCTGCTCAGGCTGCATTTTCCAAACCCAGAGAACTCCCCATTATTGCGCAGAGGAAAGAAAACCCCACTGTTTGATTTGTTTCAAAGGTGCCACTTCTAAATGAATTAGGAATAAGGGACTGTTAGGCTGACTCAACTTGTTATGCATGTTTCCTATGCACAGAGGAAGCAGAAGAGGCAAACAGGGGAAGGCAGAAGAACACAGTGTTCAGATCTGTACCTGGGAGCTGGGGAAGAGTAGTGTTGGCAGGAAGAAAGGTTTATTGGGCTAGTGCAGCTGCATCAGGAGAAACATGGAAGAGAATCTGTGCTGTAGATTAATTTTGTCATTAATTTTATTCACCTCCATTTGTCTTGCTCTTTCTTGAGGAAAAAAGAGAAAACGGTAACTCTCTCTGTGTATCAAACCTCTTTAAGATCATGTTTATGGACCATTTCTTTAAAACTAGCCTTCCTTGCTGTTTCTGGTTCTGGTCCACCGATGTTACCCATGCTGGAAGTCAGTGTCTAGCACAGGCTTCTTGCTGGCTGCTGCCATGGTTTTAAGTTAATTAGTCCTGACCCTGAAAGTCTGCTACATGTTAAACATGTACGTGTTCTTTGAAGGACTAATATACTCAGAGAATAGCTAATGAACAGGATAGGATACCCAAGTTGGGCAGTCAACATATTGCCTGAACTCTGTGTCCCTTCTGCCATGGGCTATGCTCTGACCACAGGAGCCGAAGCACCCAAATGTCTCCATTTAGGAAGAACAGGCTTCCAGCTGGACTTAGCTGTATGGTCATGATCTGGACTGTGCTTATCCACTATTTTTACAATCTTGCCAGTATTACTATAATCAAATATACATAATTCATGCAATAAACATTTTTTTTGTATGCAGAGGTGTCCCACAACAGCTCTAATTAAGTAACCAGACAACAGACAGCAGGGCAGATTTCAGATTGCTACTGTGGTTGATTCACAAGATCACAAATATTAAGATGAATGCCTTCCACCTAAGTATTAAATTGTATGCTTTCAACATGAAGGGAAAGCACAATATGAATGCAAGTTATAAATATTTCATGTAAGTAAAACCAAAGGAGGTAATTGCTTTGCATTGTTATTCACTTTTACCTCTTCAAAATATATTGTCTTTGGTAGAAAAAAAAGTCAGCTCACACTCTGTGGTTTTACTTGGACAACTGAGGACAGATGATAAAGTTAAGATATTTCAGAGTCAGACTGATTTTTCCCTTCATACCTTCTTAGATATTGTGCTTTACAGTCATTCACTGAAGAAAAGATCCTGTCACTACCTATAGGCAGTCACCCCCAAATGAGTTCCACCTCTGGATCAAGTTTTACAAGTAATGTGCAACAGTAGCTGGCAATAAATGCTTGTCCTTTTCCATCAGTTTTGTTTCTTTAACTTTCCCATTTTTCTTACTTTCTGGAATAAGTTACTTTTTTGGCAGTCTCTTTGTACTGATTTCTGTAGCAACCTTCACTGATAGAATTTTCTCACTAGATTGGCATGCTGCAGTTTTTGCACTGTGAACTGCACATTCAAAAGAGGGCATTAGGTCTTTCTCTCCAACTTCCTGTCTGTGAAAAGACCTTGCAAAAGAGACTGGATTTAGTCATTCACCCTCAGACAGTTGACTTTTAGGGTAGCTTGCCTACACAGGCAGGAGGTGAAATATCTTTCAAATACAAGGAGCAGCATTCTCATCTGCCAAAGTTCCACATAGTGATAGTTTCTTCTCAGTTCCCTATTGACACAGTACAAGCCAGGCTGAGAGACAGAGAGCACAACCCTGATTTCAGGGGTTCCCTAGATTTCCCTAATTATGGATCACCTCTGCCTTAAGCTTGAAGAGTCTAGGAAATAATAAAGAACTAACACAAAAAAGAATCCAGAAATTAAAGGAAGAAAAAGTGTTAGGCATGCTTTATAATATTTTAATGCATGCATTCATCCACAGAGACCATCATGAACTTCATTAAATAAACAAGCCTATGTACTCTGTATGCCAATTAATGCATTAATCTGAAGAAAGGATATGGTATTTAGACGGTGGTATCTAGACTTCTAAGGTTTGGATGATGCAAGCTAATGATAAATTTATACTCAATGTAAACTCATACAGTCACTGTGTAAGTGTTACGCATAATTACTTGTAACATCACAGACAAAATGTATTTTATTAGGGAAACAACAGTTGAATCATAATTTGATTTCATATTTTTAATATTATTTAAATCAACTTGAAAATATGCACCACAGGTACCCAGAATATTTTCTGAGCCATTTACATTTTGAATCCTCTAGTTCCGGCTTCCATGACTATTATCTATCTGTTCCTATTAGGAAGCATTTTAGTTATAATTAAGTCATTTGCTTATTTAATGCAGAAGTTCTACAAGATGCCATAATTCCTTTAATGCTAAGAAGTTCTAGTGTTATGCTTTATGTTATGTATTACAACAAATGGAATGCATTCTCCACTAATCTTATTTTGAATATTCACTCCCTACACACAACAGTATGTTAATGATACATGCATGTAGTTGTCACGGGCATGCAGTTTTTAGTAGTAAACAGTATAAAAACAGTGGTACATAGGAAAATTCAGGAGGTCTCTAGTCTAATCTTGTGCTCAAAGCAGAGTCAGCCATGAGATCAGATGGGGCCTCTCCTTCACAGATGGAGATGTTACCTAGATTTATTTAATTTTAAGTTAGACCCAAGAAGAATTAAAGAATTAGGTTTTATTTTTTGACAGTCCAAAACGCCATCTTGAAATAGATTTGAATTTGCAGGGGATGATTGGAAAAGCAGAAAGTAAACATTCTCACTCTATAAATATGCCACTGTAATATCTTTTTATGACAGGAGTGAACAGTTCTATGCAGAAGCATTTTTGCAAACCTGGCACTATAAATTACTATGTCTCAAAATATTAAGCCTGTTGCAGAAAATCATCATTCCTCTGTGCACCTCAATTTCTTCCATCTTTAATGCAGAATAAAGTTAGCTAATTATCTTGCAGGAGTGTTGGGACTTCTACTTCATTAGCATCTTCAAGGCATTTTGTCACCTTCAGGAGGAAAGCACTGATAATGGCAAGAGCAGCAGTACCATCTTGATGTACAATAAGGTCACTCTATAAGGGAGGATTAATGGCCTAGTTCTATTTTGCAAATGATAGTAAATATACCTTAATTAGAGTTGGCAGCCAGTCACTAAGCTGCAGGTAAGAATGGTCCCAAAAGCTGATACAGAACAGAAAATGTTCAAGAGCAGAAATAATTAAAAAATTTAGAAGAAAAATTGCAGCTTGAGACACTGACCCCACTTCCAACCTAGTGCATGCAGAATACCGAGAGTCATCTGCATAGGCTCTGCACCAGGCAGTAATTTCTGTCGCTTCTAACACAGATCTGCCCACAGGTTTGAAAAATTACATCTCTTGTACATTCAGCAGATGCTTAGATTTTGACCCTTAAATTCTCAGAAGATTTTATCTGTAATGGCACGTATAATGCAGAGTTCCTAAGGACATTTTCTCCAGCAGAAGTTCCATTTTGCTGTGGGTAAGTCAGGCTGACTTTAGAGGTCTCTTTTGTCTGAAGTTCTCAAACATACAGTAGGATACTGGTTAAGGTTTGTCTCTTTACACATTACATGAATCATTAAATGTGTGAGCACACTATTTTTCACAGAACCCATGCACCAAAAAGGATAAGCTCTGAGAATGAAAGAATTCCAAGAAGGATTAGCATGCTATATTATGATCTGCATTGCAGACATCCCTTATTCTTTTCTGTGAAGGTTCACAGACTGAAAGGCAATCTTGGTACCTGCATAAAGTGCTATTAAGTTAGGCTCATGAGACTTCACTTCATGGCCCCATGTGCCTTAGATTTCTACAAAGACCCAGCTTCAAGAAGAATTTACCCTAGACCTGGGAAATATGAAAATAAATCCTCACGGAGTAAGCAGGTAGGAGAACTCAGATCTACTAGTTTTTTGCATACATACTGAACACCAGATTGTAGGATTTGCAATATATGCACAACATACAAACGTGGTGCCTCCACAGATATGTGTCTCAATTCTCTGCTCATTTTTTAAAATCACAGTTCTTAAATTACAGGTATAGAGATGTGATGACACTGCTTGCAATGCCCTCTCTCAAAGCTACTCATAAGAGATCATTTTTGCATAAGAAAGTGAGCCTGGATGTCAGCTGTGGTTTTTTTATCCTTTTTTTTTTTTTTTTTAAATCCCAAATAAAGTATGGGAAGGAAACACACAATAAAGGGCATGTAATGAGCAAAAATATATTCAAGCTTTTTCATTGACTGCCTCAAGGCATCAAGTTGAGCAAACAGTGGGAGCAACTATAAAAAGTGAGAACAGGCACTAAGGAGTAGGAGAAGGGAGCTGAGGAGAGCCAGAAGTATCTTTACAGATGAAGGTGCCACATGCTACAGAAAACACTTCCTACAAAATCCTATCTCCATGTTTCTCTGCTTCAGACAAAAGTTAATGCACACGATTTCTTTCATGGACTGGAAACCATGTGCCCAAATCATTGCATTAGAAAACAGAAGCAAGCGAGAAATATATAGGAATATTTCAAAGAAGGAAAAAAGAATTAACCAATGAGGAAATTCAAGTTAATCTCCCTACAGAAATCAGAAAATTAAGAGCAGTCTAATATAAATATTCTGGTTTGAAAAGTTTTGTTGAAACTTTGCTTCAATTTTCATCCTTTTACCATTTTTGAAAATGTCTAGTCTAAATCACTTAGAATTTCAAAATGAGTGTTATTTTATATATTAAATATAATTGTATTATTGTATATTAAACTGTAATTTATGTAATTAGATATTAAAAACCCCATGGCTTTCCAGTGAAAAAGTAAGCCCACTGTGAAGTAAACATGCAAATATTCTGAAGTTGTACTTCAGAAACAGTGATTGTTATTAAACTCTTGATAACTTAACATTATGTATAATTAAATGCAATTGTTTCTATCATACAGATAATTGCTGTTCCTCCCACTGTAAACAGGAAATGACTTCAGAGAATCAATGGTGACTGCTGACATCTTAATGGAGATAACTATAATGTAATTCTGTCTCTACACAGCACAACTGTTCCCTGAAGTATATTTCCTATTGATATTTTGTAAAAATACCTTCCATACAGTATATTTCAGGATCTCCACAGCATGCTTTTGCCCCCTGACAGCTTCATGATGAAGTTGCATGGTGTCTTACATAGTATTTCTTAATGTTTAGGAGGATATACATACAAATAGAGAAAAGAAACTTAATCTTTTAATAAACATCTCTTGCTGGCATACCATTAACCCCAACAGTAGTACATGTTGTTTTCATTTCCCATAGCTTCATTTATGACATATCCTTCATTATCTTAATAGTTCTTATGTAATCTATTTAGAAATGAATACATATTTGGCCAAAGGATATAAATATGGAGACAACCAATAAAAAGTCTGACTCTGGAGAGAATCACATTGCCTATGCAACTATACTAAGTAGTAGCAGTAATTGAACAGGGAGTCTCATTTAGTGAGACATACACAAACACACACACACACATGTGTATATATATATATGTAAGTAATTATTTACTGAATTGGGAACCAAAAGTTTATAAAAGCACTGTGGTCAACCAAAGCAGGTTTGGTTTGTTTAAAGAGGATACAGAATGCAAAACCTGTTGATCATACTGACAGAATGTTTGGGCTTGGGAGACAGGTAGGTGTCCTGGTTTGGGTTAGGACAATGAATCTGTTTGGGTTAGAATTGAATCTGTTTGATGATTTTGCTTCCCAGCTGAAGCTCTTCTATTAACTTCATTTTCTGAAGTTGGCAGTATGTTTTTTTATAAACACTGCCTGATTCCACCAGTGATAGACCTAATGTTTGGGCTTACTGCCCAGTATTGGTATGGAAACCAGGGTCGCTGCTGAATCTTGTGTCTCAGGTTAGGGGGTGCAGAGTAAAAGTTTGCACCTACAGGGAGAAGCATACAGGACAAGTGACCCTCAACTGATCAGCTAGGTTTTTCATTCCATATACATCATACTTGATATAAAGCTAGGGGTCAGTTCCCTCTTCTTTCTCTCGCTGCTTGCTCTTGTTGCTTTTTAGGGCCCATCTTCGCTGCTCTTGCTTTTCTCTCTCTTTTGCTCCTGAATCCAGCTCCAGTATCCAGCCCCCTGAATCTGAAGCTGAAGGCCTCCTGTTGCAGTATCAGTGGGGATGATGACATGGTTGCCATGAAGGGGGGTTTAGGTTCGGTGTTGTTCTGCATATATTTGCATATATATTTCATCTATTGTTACTATTTTCATTAGTTTTAGTTGCTTTTTTTGGTTTGATCTGTTGGTTTTTTTTTTTTCCAATCCACAAGTCTCTCTCTCTCTTATTCCCTTTCCCTTTTCATTGGGGGGAGGAGGGAAGAGGGGGTTGTGGAAAGCATCTGTCACTGGGTAGTGGTTGGTCCAGCCCTAACCCTCGACAGTAGAAATGGAAAAAAGTCCTGCAAAATTGTAATGAAAAAAGATGCAAAGACAGAAGCACATGAGGATGTCTCCTGTGGATACGCCAAACCAATCAACTGCTTGGATTCACTTGGAAAAATTTGCCCCTGTCCATGACAAGTATTTTCATTAATTAGGAATAGCACAGGAAAAAGGTCAGTGAGCATGTTTCCAAGTGATTCAGGATAAATTCCACATCATCAGTACAGAAAACTTACAGTAGATTTCAGTTGCTACTTTGCTAAAAAAAATCATAATAAAAAGATCCCTGATATTTTATTCAAAGATGAAAGCTAATGTACTGAGAAAAAAGACTTCAGCACAGTATCATATTAAAGGACATTTACCTTTTCAATCTTCATTTTACAGGCCGTTTAATATTTTCGTAAATGAAAACTGACCCAGGGAAAAAACCAAACCAAACCAAACCAACATGTCCTAACCTAAATTAAGATGGATGTAACATAGCATACAACCTTGTTCCTGTTCTCTGAAGTTACCATGGAAATAATACATAAAGTACAAATTACTCCCATGAGAAATTTCTACAGAACATCTTTTGAGCACTTCTAAAAGCCTTTAAAGAGACTGAAAATACAAACTTCTTTTCTAAAATCAGCCATAACTGAAACAAAGTGTGATGAGGTGATAACTGCTTAATTGATTGAACGGGTTATCTATCTGTCAAGAATTCCTGCAAGCCATCGCAACAATTGCTATGCAGAAGAGAATGGTACAGTATCAAATTCAGAAGATGGAGGTCATCACTTCTCCAGCCTCCAAACTTCTCCCTAGCAGTTCTGATTCATCAAAACACTTAGGGCATTTTTAACATTAAGATCTAAAGCCTTTTGAAGAAAAGCTTCTAATTAGGAATATATTTTCCCTCCAGCCTATATGTAATCCTATAGAGTCAAATGATGTTCATGTTCTTAACTTTACCCATGGCTTAAGTGACTTGTAGTATTGGGGCTATGGTAGAGAATAAAACAGAATCTGATCTGGGTATTAGAATCAAATTTCATGTCAGGCGGATGAGAAGGGAAGGGGTATATGTATGCATATTTTACTTAAGTAGCAATATATATCCAGATGTTGATGAAAGACATTCTGTGAATCGTTATCAGACAGCACTTGGCCATCTGTGCAAAGGTACAGTTTTCTTTAGCTAATTTTATGCTTGTTGCATATAGTGATAGATGACAAAAATTAAGTTTTCTGAAATTCTGTTATTTATGGATAAAATTAAAGAACAATAAAAGATAAATAGAGTAGCTGTGGCTTAAATGACAGCCATATGGATAATAAGATTTAGCTCATGATAAGGAATATTTTCAGCAGGGTGAAATGAAGTCTGATGTCTATTAATAAGGTATATGTTTGTCACTCTCCATTTTCAAAAGCAAGACAAGGAAGCTTAAATGAAATTTACTCACAGTGTGGGCTGATCTCCAATTGCTAAGCACTGTGGGGTATATGTGGGTCTAAATTATCTTCTAATTACTTTTGTTCTGTTCTACCTTTTTTGTTATAACTTGCTACCCATGGTTTGTAAGTAACTTAATGAGGTTTTGTAAATGATGTAGTGAACAAGTTTCCTGGCTTGAGGGCATGATGTGTATTTTTGATTTGCTTCTGGCCTGATTTCTGAACTGTTTACTTGAAATGGGACCAACTCAAGGAACCATGAAGTTTTGCTGTGTTAACTGCTATTGATCTAATTATAAATTAGCTTTAACTGTTTTCTTGCAGAAGAATTTCTAGCAGCTGGAAAGTACTGTGTTTCATATTTTTAGAAAAATATCTGCCATCTTAGAAAAAATACTTGTATTAGGAACTAAGTTCCTTCCACTGAATGTAAAGTAAATAAGGGCTCAGACCTGGACCAAGAAACCATCCTATATTGCGAGGATTGTAGATTCTCAAAACCCTAGGCTACAGGACATCCTGTAGACAGTTGGTTTGTTCTTTCATTTCTCTGTGTTAAACTGCCAGTAAAAATATATTAAATTCCATTTACACACTACTTTTCAATTGAAAAATTAGCTTTGCTTTTCATGTGGTTCACAAGCAATCTTAAATATGATAAAATGATTATGGGTGAAGGGGTATCATCATCATCATGGCTAGGCTTCGCGAACGAAGATTTGGGAAGGGCTCTACCCACGTTTGTTGCACACGCGCTGGTGGCTAAAAAGGCCAATACGAGATAGGTATGTACAGTTGCAAAAGACACAGCAGAAAGACTCCTTAGATGGTGTGTTCTGCAAGGCACGATTCTTTCTGCGCTGTCTTTTCTCCTCAAGGGAGATCCTGCGTGCTTTCTCAAAAGCATCTGTACGTTCTTTGTAATAAAAGTTCATCTGCAAGACAGTGTTTAATTTTACGAGTTACTGAATTTTTTCAATTTATTATTTGATTTTCAATACAATATTGATCAGTAAACTATAAAAACAACTCAGAGATCCAGAGATTCTTTGAGATCTTTCAGTAGAACTCAAGCCTAGTGTCAACATTACAAAACATTTTGGTGGACTTGGCAGTGTTAGGCTTATGGTTGTACTCAGTGATCTTAAAGGTCTTTTCTAACCTAAATGATCCTGTGGTTCTCTGATTCCTTTTATTTCATGAGCTACTTATGGTTCACCAGGTATTGTTTTCGTTCAGTGCCATCTTTGCCCTTCCATCACTGCCAGCTACCATGCCTGCAGAGGCTATCATTTTAAATGTAAAATGTAAGAACAAGCTTGGAGCTATCTACTGAGTTTTGAATTGAAGAATGTAATTTTGGGGTTTGAACTGAATGGGATCTCTGATTGGTCCTGAATCAGAGAATCTTTATGAATGTACAACTTGTATCAGTTGTTTTTCTCCAGCACTGCCTCTGTTGCAAAGTTAAAAGCTGAAGCTGTACATTACCATCTTTTTCTTTAAAAAGCATTGTGCTTAATTAAGTATATTTTTTCTGTAAATTCTGACATAGCATAAAAGAAAGTTTGCAAATGATTAATGACTTTTCATCACTGTCAAGGCTAGGAGTAGAGTTGCAGAGTTAGCTACATTAAGAAAGTGTGCTATAGTGTATATCCATTTGGCAGTTAGATACAGTGCCCCTGAATTTATGTGAGCTGGTCTAAAAGACACAATCTGAGTTTCTCATGTCATGAGGAGTTATAAAACTAGTAAAAGCTACAGAAGAAAAGAGGGAAAGGGAAAGCATGCTCTCACACCTGAGGGAAAGGGAAAGCATGCTCTCATGCCTGACTGGTTAGTTCTATGGCTAGCAGGTACAACCTTCATCTAATTCTAGTCATTAATGTCTAGAACTTTATTACAAAGTATGTACAGGTAACTTTCATGGAAATATATGATTTATTACCTTTTATTATTATAATTTATTATTTATTAGTATTTGGTTTGAAAATTTATTGAGTAGTATCAACAAAGTTTATTATTCAAAGGTTAATTAAGAAACAAGATTAAAGGTACATGCAAGGAAGTTACCTATTCAGAGGGGAATGATGCATGTGCATTTTGCCTTTTAAAGGCCAATCCTGAAAGAACCTAAAATTGTGGAAAACTTTGAATTATACTTATTTAAGAGTTTAACATCCAGAAATGTTAAACTATGCTTGAATTATAGAATAAAGATGAATTAGAAGAAATTTCTTAAAAGGTGTGAGTAAGATAGTAGAGGAGATTTTCAGTAAGAAAATGCACTTTCAGAAAATTCTGTAGGTGCCGATTCCCTCTAAGATATCAGAAATGTAAACGCGACAAAGGAAGTTCTTCAGTGAGTTAGGTGAGGACACACAGAGATTCATGTTAATTTTCCTCTATACAATTTTGTTCCAAACTTAGCAGTTGAATACTTTGTATAATCAAGTTTGTTTTCACTTAAGTAGACTTATTCAGTGAGCACACAAGGCCATCTGAACAAACAAGGCAATCTGTTTTCTCAGATTCCAAATAAAGCACATTCCCTTTTTCAGGCAACACAGGAAAAGTTTGTTGTAGCTACATTTCAATTCCCTTGCTATTAGGGAGATAAGCAATATGGAGATCTACTATCAACACATTCCAATTAAAACTGGAATTTCATTTGGTGTTGCTTAGAAGAAACTCTCTTTCCACTGTTAAAGATATAACATTTGTTCTATTTCTAGATGGACTGCATTTGCCATATGGTGTAAATGGAATTAAGGAAACTGGAAAGATCACCTTGCTATTGTGACATTATGATTAATGTTATTGGACCCATGGGGCAAACCACTTATATGAATAATATTAAGTAGTTTAAACCTGATTATCTATCTGATTACAAAAGGGACTAAACCACTGCAGAGTACCTTAACTGCAAAGATAACTGTAAATAAAAATTATACTAACAATATTTTTGTTATCAGAAAAGTAAACAGGTGTGTTTTCTTGGAGCAGAGCTGTCTTAGCAAACACATGTGCAGATTTTTATCCCGATACTTCCAGTCACATAAGACCATCTGTTCATTCTTTTAAATTCCAATTAGTGCTATTGACTGATTTATTTCATTAATCTCTTCTACAAGTGTTTCTTCTAAGCTTTCCCTGTATGAGTGTTCTCCTTTGATAGAATAAACCTGGAGGATAAATGGCTGTTACCCTGAAGAATCAAACTGCTCTTTTCACTCTGATGTCGTTTTTAGCATCCCAAGGCATACAATATTAAGATATTGTTCTGAAAGTTGTGTACTCCTTCTGCAAGTATTTTGTAGCTGTTCTTAAGCATTCTTAAAAGATGCATCAATAAAATGGATGGTTTGTTCCAATGCACAGCTAAGCACCATAAATAAATAATTTATAAGATTAAGAAGTCATACACTTCATCAGGGAAGAAGAAGCTGTACTTTTAGTTTAAAGCCTTTCTCCAAACCCCATGCCTCCTTTCTTATGGGACTGAATTAGATTAATAAAACCTACCAGGAAAAGATTATGTTATCAGGGAAAGAATGGTATGCATACTATTCACAGTGACTCTGATGTTAGAAAAAGAAGCTGCATTCACACAGACAATCCCTATTCTTAGACATACATGCATAAATATACATCTTTACACCCAAAGCTTTGTTCTTTTTTTAATTGTTGCAAAAAGAATGAATAACAGCTCTGCTCTGAGGTTATAATTATTGGTAAATAAAAAATAAAAGATGCATCTACTCTCCTCATTCCACTGGGAGGAGAAAGAAATTACCTTGATGGATTTATGAAGAAATATCTGATAAGCAAAATATAACTCTGTACTGGTGTTATTCTAATTTTACTTACTTTATGTTTATTACTTGTGTTAAACATAATTTATACTGAAGCTACTTCAATATATCTTTTAATTTACTTAGCTACATTCATAAAGTATTCAAGTGCTTTGGAAAAAAATATGTGCTATAGATTTCACCCTGACAATCAGAGTAGTAAACCTAGACCATTGGTAAATATTTTCTTATTTTCTACAACTGCAGTGTCACACCTTCACAGAATGAATGAGATAGTGAGATTACCTACAGAACTAACCAAAATATATTAAAGTGTATGAATCTGTCTTTATACAATACCAATACACATGATAAGAGAAGATACATGTAAAAAGACAGAACACTAGGATATTGAATCTATCTGACCATTTTTTTGGCAGTTCTGTCTTTCTCTGTGGAACTAAACCCTTAAGTAACTCAACTTTATAATATTTATGGCTATATTGTTGTAACAGTTCCAAAGCCATGAGAATTTACATAGCATGCGGTGGATGCTTGCTCCCTTAAGAGTGATGCTAGCATCACTTACAGACTAGGATAAAGGGTTGCTGCAGTTCATTCACTTGCATCCTCACTCTGATAGTAGAGTCGTCAGAACAAATGATTTAATGTCTCTTCTTAAAAGCCTTATCATTTAGGTCAAAATACACTTTGCAAGAGTGAATACCTAAGGTTGATTATGAATTGAAATATGACAGCATAATCTCATGTTTATGCTTCTGTCTTTATTGACTTGAATATTGTCACTTTACATCAGGTGAGAACCAATTTCCCTATGTTTCCCAGGTTTGAGCACTGAAATTTTAAGACAGTTTCTGGGGACATAAATTTTAAACAGACTTTTGAACCTTAAAACGAACTTTGTCTTGCTTTCTAGACATTAGAGTTTCTCATCCTCTGCAAAAATTGTTTTACAGTTTACAAATGAAAGCACAGCATATTATCTGGTTACCTATGTTCCCATGTGAACTGAGAACCAAATCTGATATTCTTCATCCCATCCATCTTTCCAGGAGGTGAGAATCTTTAGTTACATGATGCCTAACTTACAGCCAAGCAACACTTGTCTTCAACACATGTTCCTGCTGAAAAATGTACAGCTGCTCTGCTGCCTTCTGGTAGCAGGTACATGGCAGAAGAGAGTTTATCTTGATGACCAGAGTCTGCAGTTATTCTGCAGATCTGAAAATAGTAAAACCACATCTTTTTTTAAGCAAAAGACCAATTTGTCTAGAAAACAGTAAGACATGGCAATTGCAGAACTCAATCATGCTATTTTGCAAACTGCTTTTCAACCTATATCCAGTCTTTAAACAATTCAAGATTTGTTTGTTCTTCAGTGATTTATACACATTTCTCCAGGACAGAAGAAGGGCTTGCTTCATTAGACATTAAAAATTTGCCATATAATTCCCTTTAGTCAAGAATATTTTAAAGAAAGCTTTACTACTGAAAAACTGCTATTTAAGAATTGAAGTTATGACTATTTGATAAAGTGTAGCTGTTTTCTTCAATAAGGTACACCATAACATTATGTTAAAAGCTTTTAAATTCTTGTCTTTTACCTGCTGTCATAGCTTTGCTCTGGGTTTATATACCACCCCTGAAATAGCAGAAGTATTAGGAAACCTTTTACTTTTTATAACAGACTTGGTATTTAAATATTTTCAATTTTAAATCAATGCATTATTTAAACTACATTAACTGTTAATTTAATTCTTACCATGAACTTATATCAGTATTCAATTGTATTACATTTTCAATACTAGAGGAAAAATGACTTCTTTCTTTGGTCAGAAATGTAGTCCTTGCAAAGAACCACTTCTAATGAAGCTGTATATTTTTCAGTATTTGTTTGGACTAAAAAAAAATCCAAACAAAACATCTAGGTATTTTAATTACTAAGTAAAAGGCAGTTGATTTTAAACAATTTGTTTAAAGGGTATTTCCTACATAAAGCTTTTTCAAAAATAATTTCTCAAAAGATGCTTTTACCTTTCAGTGTTATTTCCAGTCATTAATCATCCCTGTGTGAGCCTTTCCAACGCAGTGTCCCTTCAGACTGCAAACCCATTCAAACTATGTTTGTTAAAAATAAGGTGGACATTAGCATATCTCTCAGGAGCACTGTTTAACCTTAATAAGTAAGCTGTTTATTGAATCTGAGACCACACTGTAGGGATTTATCTGTACATTTGTTCCAATAAGATAAGATTCAACACCTGGGACAGTGCAATTTGAAATTTGTTTTTTGAATTTCCCTTTCTCAAGCAAGGGCAAAGTCTCTTCTGCTGCACAAGCACAGAAATACATCGGTTACCAGCAGACTGTCAGTATATAATACACTTTCTGACAGAATGCCCCATAACCAGCACAGTTCTCCCAATAGGGGAAATCCAACTAGACATTGTAAAAGACTATGTGTAAAAAGCCCTAAAAATTCTACCTCCCACCAAAACAAAGAACACACAAAAGAGTGAGTAGCAACAGAACTGGAGCACCTGGGGTGGGATTGATCTCACCTAAACCCAACTTAAAGCCTCCGTACAGCAGAATTTGGCTAATCCAAATTAGACCTTTATAGTAGGAGACTGATTCCACTTAAGGAGTGCCTGTTTTTCCCGCTGTAAAGAGACAATACCTGCACTGCTGAATAAAACAGGGTCACAGGCAGTCCCCTGGCCTTCAATTCAAGTGGCATAGTTTGGCATACTGCGTGGCCCTAGCTGCTAGTTTCCTCTGAATCAGCCTTTGCTCAGCTTGGAAAAGAGACAGCTCCAAGAAGACCTTATTGCAGCCTACCAGTACTTAAAGGGAGCCTGTAAGAAAGATGAGGACAATATTTTTAGCACGGCCTGTAGCAACAGGATAAGAGGTAGTGGATCTAATCTAAAAGATGGTAAAATTAGACTAGATATAAGGAAGAATTTTTTTTACAATGAGTGGTGAAACACTGGAATAGGTTGCTCAGAGAGGTGGCAGATATCCCATCCCTGGAAACATTCCAGGTCAGGTCGAACAGGGCTCTGAGTAATCTGATCTAGTTAAAGATGTCCCTGCTGACTGCAGTCAGGGCTGTACTACGTGACCTTTAAAGGTCCCTCCCAACACAAAGCACTCTATGATTCTCTTTGCTCTCTTGCTGATCCTTATACATTACTGCTATTTGTAGGGTTCTTTTTTTTCATTTCAAACTGTAAGATAGCACTGAGGTGACATTTTTATAGTATGAAACTGGGGATTTTTCTTGCAAGTGCCATAAGGCAACACGAGGCCAGACAGGACATTACTGGCATTGATGTGGGGCTCAAGAACTGTGTAGACTGTGGAGAGCCAGGCCTAATGCAGTCCTTTTCATATCTTTGGTTGGCCCCTGAGATTTCCTCCACAAACAACTCTTGGACACTGTCTTGCAAAGAAAGGACTAGGTGTTATGGGACAAAAACATGCCAGAAACATGTGGTAAGGATGAGCAGCACTACAGTTCTCTCAAACTTTTCCTGTGGTCATGCTTCATTAAGCAGTACAGATAGAGGCAGTGACTAGGTCAAAAGTAGAGGCCTGGCTAAATCTAATGGCTCAATATAAAAATAATCAAGAAGAAGTTTGAACTTAACTAAGAAAGAATGATATGGGATGTATAAAGATAGTGAAATAAAAAGGCAGAGAGATTTAGGAAAAAAGTATGCAAAGCCAATAAATCAACTCACAACATTAATCAGACTCTCCAAATCAATTTATCTCTTCTGTAAGTGTCTCACATGCAGAATACATAATAAAGAGGAGTGCAAATAAGCCATTTACTTGAAAAAGACACAAGGCTCATATATGTACCATCATTAGCATTTCTAATATTCTGAAATGCACACAGTGGTTTGAGTCAGACTGTATTATGTTTTATGTATATCGTAAATGTCCTTCCCTCAGTCCTTATTGTTTGAAGATGCTAGTTAAATAAGTGTCTGATATGAATGTTTTTCCTGCTCTACATCCTGAAAAAAATTGGAAACAGATATGAGATTATAGACTGTTATCTCTTTTTGATTAAATAGAAATCCAAGCAGATAGAATATTTTTTTTAAATTGTTTGGGTTTGGTTTATTTTGATTTTTTATGCTTCAAGAAGCAATGAGAATCTTGCTAGTGGAACACAACTGATTGCACATTTTAAAATATGAAGAATCATGACAAAATCCAAAATAAGTGAAGAAATAAAAATTTATGGATTGCTTTTATTTTCAGCTTCAAGCATTAGTGGCCTTCTGTTTTAGCAGTACCCTTCTCTATTACCACCACAGACCAGTGAGCAGCAGGCTTACAGTCTCTTTTGCATGTATATACCAGTACAAATTATAAAGTACAAAATATCAAGACAAGAGCAGGTTAAAAACTTGGGGGTTTTTGACAGGAAATACTAATGCTTCAATAGTCTCCATGCAGTTCATTTCTTCAAAAGATCCTGACACTTAGAAAGGATGTGAAAGCTGTGCAAAACTGATACAGTGAAATACACAAATGGACACCTAGCAGAATTGATGTGGTTGTGTGCATATACACATCTCTCTACCTATCTGTCTGTCTGTCATCAATCCATCCCTAGAGTATCTAAACAAATTGTCTGCTCAGCTCTCTCCAATCATACCTTACATTTTGTTTATTAGTTTTATAGTGCTGATACTATGCTGGGTAGATAAATTTTAGAAGACTTTGTAGTGGCACTTCAGAGACATTAAATACTCTATAAAATGTTAACAATCACTTTTTACTACATCCTCATACTTGAAGTCTTGACTGCTATCTTCAAAACAATGCACAGTTAATTCAAATCAAGGCTGAAATGACAAGGTAGAAATGGATGTTGAAGCCTCCCAAATGCCATTTCAGAGTGACTCTGCAGGGTAAGCTGTCTGATGTGCACAATGAAGGGCAATGAATGTGACATCAGCTACATAAAATGTCACATCCTGAGAATGCCACATCTTGATAGGCACAACTTTCACTTTTCAAAAATTTGTTTATTTGGTAACCTTCAAAGTTGGTAAAAAAAATTATTTAGGCTTAGTTAAATAAACTGTTAACTTATAACCTCTGTTAAATACTTGTTCCATCATCTCTATCAAAAAAGTTCATGGCTGTCAGGACAGCTACTTATTTGGGAGTATACTGGGGAGTACTCCTTTGGGAGCAATATTTGTAGATACAAAACTTTATGAGAGTCAAATGACCTTCCAGAAGCCCTTTTTTGGAAATAACTCCTAGTTGAGCATGAAGCATTTGGCAAACATGAGAAGTGGAAAGGGAAATGGAACAAGTTTCATCAAGGAAAAGGGAAATGCTCCTTAAACCATGATATGGCCTCTGATCATAGAATCATAGAATCATAGAATATTAGGAGTTGGAAGGGACCTCAAAAGATCATCTAGTCCAACCCCCCTGCCACAGCAGGATTCCCTAGACCAGGTCACACAGAAGTGCGGCAGTACGCTTTTCGAACATCTTCATAGAAGGAGACTCCACAACCTCTCTGGGCAGTCTGTGCCAGTGCTCTGTCACCCTCACTGCGAAAAAATTCCTACGTGTATGGTATAACATGGTTTAACTCATGGAACTGAGTTTAGTGCTACCCTGTTGAAGTCACAACTAAGAGCTTTACACTTTTTGGAAAGTTCATCCATTTTCATGAATGGTTTCAGCCCTTAAAAATAGCAGCAAAATAAATTTAGTTAATTTATGTGTAAAACGCCATACATAATGGTGTGTGTATGGGCACAAGTCCCTGCTTTAGACACATGACAGCTCACATGTCCTATTTGGGAAATAACTTCACTGTATATTTTAGTGTAAAGCTGAAGTGTGTTTCCCTAAAATAGATGAGAATTTACTGACAAGCTTCCACTTAAATTACTTCTAACAGAACTTCAGAGTCAGCTTTACTTTAAGCACCTTTGCATATGATTTCTACAGAGGAAATATTTTTCATAATCAGGATATTTATTGATATTGCATTTCAAGCTTGTAGGTCACCTGCTAATATAAGTTTCTAATTTCTTAAAATATGTCCTTTCAACAAAGTTATTCCAGGTAGTTAATAAGCATATTCTGCAAGTTAAGCTGTGCATAAAAGAAGTGTATACGACTTACCCATCTATTCCATTAATCCTCAAAGTTTTCCCAGTCTCAGTGAGAGAAACATTTCTATCCCTGGGAAACAATGGTTTCTACCCTTTCAAGTACACTCACCATATTCAGGAGGTTACAAAACTCTATTGAAGAACCTGCTCCTAAGTATGAATAATTTCCTTGGATTACATTCTCATTACAGAATATTCAGAAACTCTTTTACCTTAAGCCTAGCAGCAAACTGCTGCATGCTTTTGAATACATTTTCACAGACAAAAATACCTCAGCTATTAGAATGCTGCAGCTATTAGAATATTAACAATGTAAGATTAACATTTTTGAATATAAATTTTAATAATAACAGGGAAGCTTTTTTTCCTAACCTTGCCCTATTTTTATAAAATAGGTCATGGAAACACTAATATCTGCAGTATAAAGAAAAATAATATAATGAATATAAAATAATTTGTATTGTATTGTACTGAGCATACAGTAGATAGATGCAGTAAATGAATATTTATGTAACAAATAAACTCTTGAAAAATAGGTGTTTGGGTTTTTAATTGTGATGAGATACACTACTTGCAGCATTATTCACAAGCATTTCTGTATCATATTTAAAGACTGAAAAATATAATAGGAATGAAAATATTTTAAGATTTTTTTTCATAATTTCATAATTTCACTCTCCAGTAACATTTCAGCTATTTGCTTAATTGATTCACTAATCTGTTCCCAGAAGAAAATACAAGGTCCATATAAGAAATCCAATTTATTTTTTTATTTTTTTATTTTTTAACATAGAGAAGACCCATATGCCTATAAAATAGGAAAAAGAATATACTGTGTTATGGTTAGTCAGCTCAGAGACATGCTTATTTTGTGAGCTTATGTTTGTCTAGTCAAATCTTAAGAATGGCAATAAACAAGCCATTTCAGTCAGGGCACTTAACTAGGCATAAGTACATATGCAATAATATAAGGAAATAAAGCAAGGGAGACATCTGAAAATAATATTGACTCATCACTCAGGCAAATATTGTGGTAGGCACATTCTAAGGAAAGTCTATGCAGCTTTCCCATCACTGTTTTCTTCCTAATTTCATTTTTTTTCCTATACAGTTTTAATTGTTAAAATCAAACATTAAAACAGTTTTGTGTTATTCAGAAGTGACATACAGTGCTGTTGCTTAGCACTGTGTTTTAAAGAACAACATTAACAGTCTGTTAAGATTCACTGTAGCTTTAATGTTAGCTTTACTTAGTTAAAAAAATTGTATATTTTTACATTAATTTTGAAGCTTTTGCCACAAACCCTGCCATTCTGCATCCAATGATAAATCAATGTTCTCATTACCAGCAAAAATATTTTTCTCTCTAGATGTCTGGTCCCACTTAAATAGATAAAATATCATCATAAATTAAGTTAATGAATCTTGTGTAACTTCCACTGTTACCTTTGATAAGCAAATGAAGAGTATTAACAGCAAAATCATAAGTGAAAGGGAAACTATCTAAAAGCTCTCTAAGAAGGTAATTCGCATTTACATTATTATAACTTTTATAGATGTCTGTAAAACTGACACCTCAGATTTACAAACAGAAAAAAGAAGCATCCATTTCCTCATGCCTACAACAAGGCCACATCTTTAGATTTTCAAAACCAAACTTTGCCTTTCTCTCTATATGTGCATACATCTCTCTATATACTTATGTATGCTGTTGGGTTATGTGGTCTTTTTGGTATGCTCCAGGGAATGACCCTTCCCTTAACTAAATAAGTCCTGAATGATTCAAGCCCATCTTGCTCTTTCTAAATTAGTCTGCATGCATCTTCAGGCTATGTATCATCAGGATGTAATAGGTATTTCACAAGCCTTTTCAACATACTCAGCACATCACACACAGCATTTCTCTCACCATATAACACCAGCTCTCATCAAGAGCTTAACAGAGGTTACTTTAATTTTAGGATATGAAACATATTTTTAAAATTCTTTAAAAATTAATGTTCCTAAATGGAATGGACAAGCTAAATGGTTTCCTTGGTGCCAGTCAAGTTTTTGATTCACTGACAGGAAGATGAAAGCATGTGTTGAAAGGCATGGCAACCTTCCAGACAGTTGGAGCAGTCCTTGGACCAGCCTGCATAGAGCCCCTCCTGACTCTTATCTGCAGACAGACACAGTTGGTCCACTCCAAAAGGGATTCCAGGAGTGATTCTGTATGCATGAAGTGTGAATGATCAGGAAGAACAGGTTTCTGGACTGAAATTGAAAGATTCAAACCGACAGGGTACGTGCGGCCTTTGTGAGAGCAGCATAAATCCCTAGCACTGGCATAACAGACACCTTTCATCACACATCACTCCTGTTTGAGCTTGAAGGGAGACTGTAATGTGTGACTCCAATCAGAATTAAAATGGTGAAAAGTCCTCCTCAACACTTCATTAGAACATGCATTGTAAATATATATTTAACTATCATTGTCTTGCTGTTTGCACCAATTACAACATCTTCTCCTAGGGAATCTGTAGTAATAGATAACAATATCTAATAATTAGCCAGCCCTCTTTTAAAAATATGGTATTGTAAATATTGTTCTAGATGGTCACACCTAAGTTAGTCATGTCAATAAATCTGTTTCTCTTTCTGGTTTGGACCATATTCTGACTTCAGAGCACCCAACATACTTCCAAAGAATATCTTGTAAGCAAAGGCAGACACCGAAAATCAGTGTGACACTGCCCAACCCCCCACAATTTTTTTCCTATCTTTAGCCTCCCAGAATTCCTGTATCTGCTTCTACTGCATGTTTCATGACAGTCTAAGATCCTAGTTTCTAGCATGTCAGATCTTATTAGCTACTAAACTTAATCACTTTAAGCTGAGCACAGTTTTACCTCAGCTATAGACATTTGTGAATGTCATAGATATGAAAAATTCAGAGTATTATTGTTAGATCTATATTCCTGTTGTTTTTCTGATATAGAGTCACTGAAAAATGTGATTTGAGAATTGATGGTCAACTTTTTGCTCCAAACTTGTAACACAGTAAAACAGCTAGTTGTGCCTGTCTCTCTCTTGTATTTTACATGTATGCATAAGACTCTGTAGTTATAGTAAGATGAGTAGGTAACATGACTAACTCAGGAGAGAAATACTATATTGCATTGATTTGTCTGGCACATGGCATATCCAGACTTACTCCATTTTGATACATGATATTACAATAGTGCAGGGCTGATACAAGAATCTGAAAGTCTTGCTCCCTGTACCTAATGGGCATCAGGAAAAATCATGGTGTCTTCCTGAATCTGCTTCAGCAGCTGTCTACTCAGCAGGAGGAACAAGCTTCCACATTCTGATAACTGCAAATTACAACTGATGCACAACCTTTCCCATCCCATTGCCACCTCATTTCAATATAATTTGGGAACAGTTGTAGACAGTACCCAAATGCCTTTGGGTGAGCATTGTGTGTCCACTGAGTCTCACCTGGGGACATATTTTTTGCTGAAATTCAGGAGATTTACCTAGTATGGATAAGAAGGTTTGCTTTTAGATTTCTACTTCCCATTTTATGAATGTGTCACCCAATCCCCTCATGGTTTTACAGTTCCTTTTAATGTAAATGTATTCTGTTACTCCTCCAAAGTCTGTATCAGGGGGTTGTGTTTAATAGTTTACATCTAAAATATTTACTAGCAGCCACATGTTTTAGTAGAAAGCCTTCTTTTGCAATCTAGAGTGACAGACCATCAGTATGTGAAAGTCCATCCTGCACTGTCTTTCTTTTCTAACAGATCCAACATGAAGCAGTCAAAAGTTATTTAGCGATTGACATTGACATAACTTTGCCACAAGCAACTGAAGTAATTACAATACCTAGGTTGGGTACAGCTGAAACACCTTGATAAGAAAGCAATGAAAAATGACACATCACACAAACAGAATGGTTTCATCAGAACAACACTAAATCAACATGTATGTTTCTGGCACTCCTCTTTCTTTCAATAATAGAATAATCAAACAGAGAGGAGGACTGATATCCCCAATTTTTCCAGACAGAGTGGAAATGAACTAAAATAAAGCTTGCCTGTGCACTGTCATTTGATTGTATTTTAACCAAGACAGTTTCAATTTAGTGGTCCATAAACCTCTTCATATTTTAGTCTAGCTTTCCTGTGATTGTATAAGAATATAATCTGTTTCCTGTGTTTCTCCTTCACTCCCCAAAAAAGATCAGCATTTACTATGAACAATGAAATCAGGCAGGTTGTCACCACAACAATAAAAACATAAGAACAAAGAAAATTTGGAAAAATAGGTTATCACATGTTCTGTGCCTTGTGTTGGTAGCATGTCTGAACAGTGGTAAGAGTTAATGAGATGAAAACAAAATCTGGCCACTTAGGAAGAAATGATATCTCTATACCACAGAATTAGCTGTTTCTCCCTTCCTATTAAAAGAATGAGATTATACACAAGGACACTTTGGTTTACAGAACTATTTAGTACTTGTTAATTTATTTCTTTTTCCAAAGTTAATCACAATTATAATTACATGAGCAAGCTAATTTTATATTTCTCAGAAGAAATTAAACATTTCTAATATTTCACTGTAATTTTCACTTCCTTTTTGCTTACAATATCAGCAAAGTCCTATTAATAACATACCCAGATGAAATGTCTTATTACTCCTCAGATGCTACCACATATGAGAATTACAGGAGTTTTTGTGAATCAGTAAGGTATTTTATTCTAACACAAAAGGTAAACCTTACTTCTTTCAATATTACCATTACTTCTCAGGCAAAGATATTTTCTTATTTATGCATTTCAATTACTGAATCATTATGCAGTGACATATTAACTGCAATAAATAATGAAAACCCTATATTAGAGAAGGTTTCTAGAACTGTGAGTGGAAGAAGCCATGCAGCATGCCACTCGCAAAGTTATCCTTTCAAGCTGCAAGGATAGAGCCTGATAAAGGGATAAGTGTAGAATCTGTATACTGAAGATAAGCATTTAAAGACAGAGTGCAAGAGAGGGACAAAGTATAGTAAGTGGGTTTAGCAGAAAAACTGAAAATTTTCCATTTAATTCAATGTCTTAATGATGCTATTACACAAATCTTCATGGAAGAATAAAAAAAAATGCAGTAAAATATTCTTACACTACAAATTTCTTCATAAAAATATTTTTACTTTTGTTTTCTTTTAAATCTGAGTATGTAAGTCTTCTAGGTTTTGCAGTAGGAAAGTACATAGTAAACACTGCACATATTTTGATAGCTATCTCTAAAAAGGTATTTGGTGTTTCCCTGCTTATTTAATGATATTGCTATGTAAAATAAGAAAACCTCCAGCCTTCTTATTGAGAGAGTGATACTTCAAATTCAGGAATGTAAGTCTTACAAAGAGCCATAAATAAAGCTGAATACAACTTTCAAAAGACTAATACCTGCCTTTAGCGAATCAAATGTTGGTTGATATCTCACAGCTACTAAACCTACTGAAAGCACTGTTTGTAATAGGAAGCTTTAGCATCTGTGTCAGCTCTATCTGCAATACAAGCAGCCAGGAACCATACAATTCCTAGTACTCGGTTTATTTATATGTAACCTCTTCATATTTACCTTTGCATACACAAGCAACTATGGATTTCTGCTGAAGATTCACTGAACAGAGATGCCCATTGCTTGGGCACTAAACAATATAAATATTATATCTTGAGATTGGACAAGAGTAAGAGACAATCTCTGTCACTATCTACTATATTACCAGTTACAAAAGAAGGCCTTTTTTCTTTTTAAAAATGTTCTTGCCTCACTGGACCTGTCTGGTTCATAGGATTTATGAAAAATAGTGTTAAAAGGGGGATTTGAGGAAAATCTTTCTATCAGAGATTAAAATAATTTCAGCTATCATTTATTCCAGAGGCTTCTTCTATCATCTTCCTTCCCTTTTATACAATGATTATAACATGTCACAGTTTTAGTTCAATGCCCTGAGATTTAGATTCTCTAGAAAGACAGCTTGTTTAAATTTTCAGTGTTAATGATTTCACCAGTATATTGAGCAATGTTTAAAACTCCCACTTATGCTTTACCTACCTAAAAATTCTCATGACAGACAGTGGTATAAGACATTGAGATATTTAAATTCAAGACTACAAAATCACTACTGGACTGTATATTGAATAGTGTTGTAATTTTGTTCATAGAAAAGGATTCCAGGAAATGATGATAACTACGCTTAGCACCACAAAAGAGAAGTATCTCACAGCAAGGTCTAGATAAATAATTCTAAGCTTGAAAAAGGAAAAAAACAGGAGAAAGAAAGAATAAGGCCTCTGTCCTGTGATGAAAGAGCAGAAGAAACTCTCTAATATCAACAGTAGCTTCAAAGGGCAGCCCATGCCCTTTTCCGGCTAATTTATAAACCTAACTGCTAAGGGTCTGATCACCTTGCTCTTGGCATAATTTTTGCAGCAGCCTGACTCAGTTTTGGAAAGGAAAGTGATAATACAGATGAAAATTAGTCTGGACCTAACTTCTACTCATTCAAGTGTCCTTTAGGGACCTCAATTCTGCTTTGAGCAAGTTATTTCTACCATATGGGGACGCATAAGCTAACCACTAACTAGTGAATACATGGATCTAAAAGGAAACAAAGTTATCCTAAAGTAAGGATCCAAAAGGTGGAGGCCTTTTAGAAATGTCTGCCTTAAAACTTAAAGTAATTAGCTGAAGTTTAAACTTCAAACTTCTACATATCTGTAGGGCAGGAGACTGCTATCATCAGGTCTAAACAATACCTTTAAGCGCTTCCCACGCACTGGCTGCCTAGCCCCCTACCACTCTTAAACAGTGTATTTTCTTACAGGGCAATTTATGTATACTTATATATATTGTTCCATGATATTTAGGACCAGAAACAGGTGTTTGGCATTGAAACTGTAGGTCTCGGATTTTCTTCCAAAACCTCATTCTCCCATGAATTTGGAACTACAGCTTCAAGTCTGAAATACTGAATATTGGAGAAATAATGAGTACATTCATAAACACTAGCAGTTAATTCAAGAAGTGTCTTCCTTGGTCTCTTCTGGTAAAAATGTGCTGTTATTTATAAAGATGATCACATGAATCAAGTATTTCAATACTAGAAAGATATGAGAGACAGAAATGGAAAAAAATAATTGGAAATTGCCCAATGCTAGGTTACTTTAGTATAGCTAACAGAAGCCACCCTTTGGTCCAGAAGCTTAGTAGATAAATAGAAAAATTGCACAGTTCATTACCACCCATTTTTATAACAATTCATCTAATTTTCTTATCTATTAATACTTTTATTAATGTATATAATTATTATTATCATTGCAGGCACTCCAATTCACCCAAGTTGACCCACTGGAATTGTTTGAAAACAATACCACATTGACACAATGTGCTGAAGCCATTTTGCTTTGAAACTTCTTAATATAATTTGAAGAAAACCTATCATATATTTTAAGAAAATGCTAAAAGCATTTTGTTAAAAGTATTTGTGTTACAAGTACTTTGACAAACCTACAGTAGGGGTGTTATGGAGTTAATGATGTGATTATTCATTATCATGGTATTTCCAGGGAAACGCAGATCCTTATAATATGTGCTAAGAGAAAATTTATTTTAGTCATTTAGCATGGGATTTCTGACCTAAGATACCTGCAATGTAGTTTATATTTGTGCTAGTCACTGTACATAATCGATGGGGAGAAACAGGCACTGTAATACAGTCAGATTTAGAAGTCTATTTTAGGATGCAGTGAATCACACTGTAGAAGTTCTGTTGTTCTCCCCTGATTATAAGTGGAAGTATCATTAACTCAGATGAAGTCATCTATATTTTAGGTATCTGTATTCAGTTATATGAACTCACCCACATACATACACACTCATCTGGATAGTATTCTAAAGAATTGCATAACTCAACCAAAGTCATTTTCCGTCTTATTTAATGAACAGAGGGAGCCTTTGTTAGTTTTTCTTAAAGCAATATTTCATCATGCATTGATATTCTAATCTATGACAAACATATTTGTGAGCACCCAAGTCATACATCTTTCTTTAGCATATCTGTATTTTTCAATGCAGCATGGCATAGAGGAATACAAAACATCCCTAAAGGAGACATTACATAAAGTTGGTGGAACATCAAGTCAAAAAACCCACGAGATCTCAAAGCAGTCTAAATTCATTAATGTGTTCCTAATTAACTTTGCTGCCTAGAAGGAGTTTTGATAAGTTTGGATTCAGTTCTGTACCAGTATGATTGTATTACTTTGTTGTACCTGAGAAGCCCTGCCACACATAGAAGTCACATGGGACTAGTAGATGTGATGCAAAATGTAAAAAAACACCATGAAGAGACGCACTGTAAGACTGCAGAAGCAGTCAGGTTTTTAAAAGCAAACTATATTGTCATAGAGGTGCACACAAAGCTGCCTTCTACTAGAGCAATAGAGCACTTCAGTAAGTTTTGCCTCTAAAAAGTAGTTTTCCTACTAAAAAGTAGTTTTGGGGTTTTTTTGCATTATTTATCAAGATCACATGCTACAACTCACTGAAAATATAATAAGAGTGACTGGACTTTTCCTGCTTTTCAAGACAGATTTTGTATGGCCCTTGAATAAGAAAAAAAATCCCCAATGTAGTCATGTACAACATGTTTTTATGTGCATTTTGAGGTAAGTTGAAGTCTGATGGAAAACATAGTATTTGGATTTGGTTTTATGTTGTGTTTCAGCAAAACTCAAGGCTTTAATTTGCAGGCATGGGTTTTAATTTCCAAGGCATGGAATTTCTGGTGGGTTTATGAACAATCTGGTATTTGATATCAAAATTCCAATATCCAGTACCTCCATCATTCAGAATTGGTATGCAGCATTTATGTTAAACAATATATTTCAACTACATTTAAAATTAGCTCAGAGTGGGCTATGATTCCATGTGAACAACAAATTACAGTATTCAAGAATAACAATGAAGTCAATATTCATAAAATGGGATTTAAGCTGTATTGGCAAAGCACATAATGACAACATTTACAGCTCCTGTAATTTTTCAATCCATAGTGTAACTGGATATAACAGGAAAGGTCAAATACCTAGTCATTTACTGTCCTTAACAAGAATGATATAGTAGCTGCAAGGTCTCATCAACTTAAATGCCCATGACATTTCCATTTGAGTAGCAGCAGTATAAAGGCAAATGCTGATTAAATTAAAAGCCTACTGTTATTTAGAGCACATGCTTTTAATCTGTATAAAGAGGTCATACAGAACTGTCCCAAAACATACTTAGTGATATATTAATCATATATATATCATCATCTCTTTATCATAGTCAACATCTGTCTCTTCTATTTCCCTTTTTTGTAATCTAAAAATCACCACACCTCTTTCTCCTTCCAAAAAAAGACACCTCCTCCTGCAAACCACCTTCCCAAAGAGCTGCAGCATGCTCCTTCTATATTATGTGTACTATTTCAAAAAGATTCAGAAAGCACAGAGTTCTGTAGGGATGGTTTTATGTAACTAGATTAGGGGACCTTATACTGTATCTTTTAATAAAAATTAATCCTACAGTGCCTATTTTAAATTCTTATTTCCTGTTCTAGAGAACACACCACTAAGTCACAGATGATTGAAAATATAACATCAAAAAAATAAAATCAGATTTTCACTTTTTTAAAGAAATTTAAACCTCAGTTTAATCCTGATTTTCATAAGGCATCTACTTTTCCTGTAGCTGTAAAATATTTTACATTCAAATTTACCTGTGTAATTTAGCTAGAAACCCTTCTGCATAATATTTCATATTGATACTCTACGATGTTTATGAGTTGTAGTAAAGCCCACACACCTTCATTCCTGGCTGATGGAAAAGTCTGTCATTAAAATACATCTTTTCATTCCTTAACATTCTATATTATTTTTCATAGTCAGGGAAAAGATCTTAGCCAGTGAATGACACTGTCTCATATTTCATCTCACTTAATTAGCAAAAACACCCCAAAAGAAAGAAATTATACCCAACAGGGAATGTGTTGTTTCAGTTGAAAATATTCAAGGCACAGAAATATCCAAATTGGAAATATTTCCTTAATACTATTATAAGTTTGATAAGTAGGATCTTTTCACAAACAAATCTTTAAACTTAGACTGTGTGCTCACTTCCTACATTGGTTGAAAGCAAACAAATAATAAATAGTTTAAGACTTTACTAATTTCCAGACCCCTTAAAGTACCAATTAGCATATTAATGCAATGGTTCATTGGTCTTATCTCATAAGTTAAACTTCTAAATTACTAAATAAAAAGCTTTTATTACAAGACTACATGAAGACTGGTATTACTTACAAAGTAAAAAATACAAACCCCATACTTGATGAATTGTTCAGTCACATAATTTCAAAGTTCTCTTGTCTTTCTGTAATTAGTCTAGCAATTAAAACTTGATCTATATACTGAAAATTGTATTTGACTTCATAATTATGTTTTAATCTGCTAATATCCTATTCAGAAAGATCATGTAATTAATTTCTACGTATACTCATTATTGTGCGTGCCTGAAAACATTCAGTCTATTTTAACTGAGTTCTCTCAGGGAAAAAGTAAAAAGAAACAAACCCAAGCAAACAACTGTGCTTGTTCAGATTTTGTGGGTGAGAGGTTTTACTGGTACATGACCTCAGTGCTGGAAAATCAAATGTGGAAGAATAAAAGAACTCTTCCAAGTTTTTTGATTTGCTGGCCAACACAAATCAGCTACAGGACCCATAAAAGAAATACAGAGTTTTCCCAAAGCTCTCAAGTGGCAGAAATCCTCATGAAACTGAAGATTCTTTAGATGAAGGCTCTAAAACCTGACTATCTTTGGACATATGAAGGGTTCTACATGTCACCATTACCCTATAGGCAGGAAGAGTGTTGGCTAGTTTTGAGTGCACAGCTGTCATTTCCCTGAAAAAGTCTACCTTGGCCAGATCTAATGGCTTTTGGTGTCATTCAGGGCTACAAAGCTGTGCATAAGAGAGGCTCTGAACCTCGCAGATTTACCCAGAGGACCATAACTTTTGTGTCCCAGGTTACAAAGGAGAGATCAGGAACAACAATGCTACCTGCAAGAAAATTTCCTAGGGTATGTGCAGTCCCAAGCATTCGTCATTCACTGTTATGATGAGGACATGTTAGCAACACAAAAGACTAAAGTGATGTGTCAATGTTTAAAGCTTTAGATTTTATCTCTTGTAGCAAAGGAAGAGATGTAATAGAGAAGGGAAATTTTCTTTACATGCACATAGCTTCAGGTAATAAAATATGGCTAATGCTGCTACTGAAGTTACAGAAGGTCCTTCTGCAGATAGATCTACATAATGAGATTTGTTCCAGATGGAAACACTTGATTCTGCCCCAACTCTTTATTGTAACATTTTTGTCATTGATGATTAAGAAATTTTTGTGAGGCAAAGCAGGCTGCTTATACAGGTCCCTATTCTCAATAGAAGAGAAACATAAACTTGTAGCTTCAGGAAACAGTAAAGATTTCACTTTGACTTTTAACAGTCAGATTTCTTTTCTGTTTCTCTTAAACAAAATAGGCAGGTCTGCTTCACTGGTTCATTTTTCATGGAGCATTCTCTCCTTATTTTCATTCCAAGTTATTATGTCTTATCTGAGTACAGCTTTGGAAAATGAGGAGCTAATATTTCCAAATTGTTCAGTAACAGCAGAATGTATACTGTCTGCCCTATGGATTGTTTTGATGCATATGACTCTACTGAAAACAAACACCATCTACCAGGACCTGTAACTACAAACAGAAGACGGGAAAGGCTTAATAGGTTACCACATCCAGTTAGGTTTTCTAATTCAATGAATCCTCTTCTAGGTTTTATAGAGAGATCAGAGTCCTTAAGACATCACAGCCACAAAATGTGCACATAAGATGTAAACGCACACAAGCACATGCATTTATAGTAAGCACATAAGGCAAAACAAATATACATACTATGGAGCCTGACAAACTGAAGTTGCAGTTGGTGTGGAATCAAGGCATTGTGGTAGGAAAAAAACAAACTTCATTTGTTGAAAGGTGTCCAAGTATTTCAGGTAAGGATGTGTGCTGTGGAGTGATATGTCTGGCAAACAGACAAATAGGGCCAAGCAAGGCATTTCATCAGACACCATATTGCCTTGTCATTACTAGTGTACTTTTTGATTCCATTTCGAACTATTCTGAACATACTTTTTCAAGACAGGAATGATGTGAAAGGTAGAGAAGTATAGCTGTGAGTATAGCTGTACAGCATATATATATATATGATCCTTTTTGACTTAGCAGTATTGGCATGTCTGTAAGGCCCAGTCTACCTCTTCCCCAGGACAGAGTGTTACAGGATTGCCCATACCTGTAATTTCTCACTAGTGAACTACTTATCATGGTCTGCCCCTGAGGAGTGTTGTTATGCCCATAAAACTGATGAAGAAGAGTCTCAGTATGACTTGGGCTGACAGTTGATCAAATACTCATTTGGTTTTCATTTTAGAGCTTTAAGAAGACAAAAATGCAGGACTACTTATGTTTCCAAACAGCTTGTGAGGAAATGTGTAAGTCACTGTTGGAAAACAATGAATAAAGCTGCTGGAATTGCTCTTCCTCCTACTCTCTTCTGTTACTGGGAAAATTGTAGCTCAAAGTTCTTTATGCCATCATTCCCTGCAATAGACACTTATCAACTTTGTCTTCACACCTTTCCTAAGTATAATTTTTGTCTAATTGACCACAGTTCTTTTAAGTCAAAAAAACACCCGCAACCTTTGGCCAGTACAATTTGTTTCACATATTTCTGTAGTTCAAAGTGGAAAACCCTTATTCTATGGGGAGAGTTGCATTAGACAGGAAGAAAAAAAAAAACCAAAATAACAAATATAAAAGTATATTGCCTCTATTACAGCTTAGTTTACCACAGAAGTTCAGCTTCTTGAAGGCCTGTGACTGTAATAAAAAGAACAGCTGGTAGATAATAAACTAGAAAAATAATTATTTAAAGAGTAATAGTTATGTGAATAGTGGATACAGCTCATCAGAAAAGGAACCTATCACTAATTAACATGGAAAGTTCATGAAACTACTAAAGAGTAGAAATTTCCAGTATCTCTATGAAGTTAAGAAATCTTCCAGTTGTTAAGGATCTTTGTTTTAAGTTCTTTCTGAAACAGAGTTCAAATAAGGCACAAATGAAACCTCCCTCTTCTTTTTTCTTAATTTCCAGGCACTTTTTTTCCCCCTCAAAACAATGAACATAAACCCAGGTTCATTTTTTCAGATGCTACTTACATAAATTGAGTCCTGGGGGAGCTAACCAGTTTTCTCTTAGTACCTGATCCCACTTTTTAACGAGCATTGGATTATACCCTTGAAGAATAAAGACTAAACCAATATAGTCACCAGAATAAACCATTTTAAGATACCAGATTATAAAATAATACAGGATTACATGTTTAAAATAAACATATGCCAGATATATAGGTCACACCTGATTAGTCAGCACCAAGTTATTCCCTATTTCAAATAAGTAGCCTTTGAATGTCAACCTACATAAAATGTTAAATATATTTTCCAGTCCCTATCAGTGTTTCCAAATGTTAAAGATAAGCAGAGTATGGAGGGTACTTTTAAAAAAACCCAGCATTTCTATGCCAAGGTAATCTGCTTCAGAAACTGCCCTCCATAACTTCATATTACAGGCAAATATGCTGGAACATGACATGTTCATGTATGCTAATATTCCCCTGACTCTTGTCCTGTTATTTCCACCAGTACACAATTTGCTTGTTCAACAGCAAGTGCTGTAAAATTTTCACAAAACATTCATTAATCTAAGGTATTCCATGAGGAGATTATATTTAAACTTTCAGTGTCTTTTCTTGGTTTCAAAGTTTGGCATTTGGTCTTTGAAGGTAGCTATAGCACAGAAACATCTGTACCACTGTGTTTCAAGAGGGACATTAATTTTTATCTCCTTTGCATTCTGCAGGAATACTCTGGTAAAACTCAATGTGCTTGCTAGACAAATGCAACTCAGTTGGCCAAAAGTCTGAGCTCTCTACTATGCTTGGTTGCCTCATACTTCAGGAATATAGTACAAAACAATAACGAAGAATAAGGCAATGACAGAAGCAAGACATCTGTAAATGGCACTGGCTGTCACAAATGTTGACAGCATCCACTGTCCTATGGCATTAACATATTACCTTTTGCTTTTTAAGACGTGAACCAGAGTTTTCTAACTCCATTTTGCATAATGGTAGGCTCCTGTCAGCCCACAGGGGGGAAAATGACAATTATTGAAGCTGAAGGTTAGTGCTTAATTCTGTCGTTTTGCATGCACACCATTCAGCTATTGAATACTTGGCTCATAGTTGTATCTAATTAAAGAGAACATGGAAATGAATGTGAAAAACATTTGGATGCTGGTGTGTGCATGTGGCACTATGGGCAAAGGGGCAGGAGCTGGAAGAAGAGGCTCTTCTAAGTCACTTAATTTTTAAATTCATGAGGCCAAATAGCACACAGATGTGCAAAAGCCCTTTTCCTCCTTGTGTGAATAAGTCTCACACAGCACCAATTTTTCAGCATACCAACCCATTGCCTTCAATTTCAGAGTTTCAAAGGCGAAAAAGGATTGCACAAGGTTGTAATGTCCCATAAAGAACAGTTTAATACGTCAAAGACCTCTGGTCAAAGATATCCTTTATTTCATGCATTTCTTTCACACAGAAAACTAGGCCTTAATGCCACACTAGGCATATGCATGTCCCCATTTCCCACTAGGTGATATATTTTCAAGGAAAACTGCATGATACTATTTAAATTACTACATCTGCTCTGATCTGTGTTCAAGGTCACGTTGGTTCTTTCTGACTCAGGGGACTATTGGTACAAAAGGGCTGAGTACAGGAAGAAAGAGAGAGATGCATTCAAAAGGGAAATTTAGAATGGAAGAAAAATATTGTAAGAGTCATTTCAAATTATCAGGGCACATCTACAATAAAAAAATGGAACTAAAAATCTTTCTTGCTGTGAGAATATGTCATTTTAATATATCTTACCATACAAATCAACATGAACATTTAATCCTTCATTAATCTTCAGCACTAATTTAATTGAACAGTGGCTTTTTTTTCTTATTTGAAATGAAGCATATAAGGGTAGCTCCTTTTTTGAAAACTAGACTATTACCATACAATCAGAGGTATTGATTTCACTGTAAATTTCTTATGTTTCCTCTATAGGCATGAAGGAAAGCAAAGAATACTGTCTTCTTTCTGCTGATGATTTAAAAACTGCTGCTAATGGATACTGCAGTGAAATAAAATTTTCTCTCTCTCTTCCTATTTGTCCAAGTACTATCAACAGGTGCTGGATTTCTTCAGTAGGGAGAAAAAAAGGCCACTATAATGAATGCATTAATTTTTTATCATCTGATTTGTTTTCTTCTTGTAAAGCTATGGTTTTGGCAATGATAAAAACATTCCTAGCAGTAGAGCACAGTTAGGAAGCATTGATATTCATTGGTAAATACAAAGCTGAGTATCACAAGAATTTAGATGTGCTGGCTATACACATAGATCTACATCACATATTTTCCTTATGTTTATGTACACTGGCGACACTTTTTAAAGACATTATGTGGAAGTAAATTATATGAACATCAAATAAATTAGTCCTGTACTGGACTTTTTAGAGAACACAGTCCTTTATGTCCTTGTCTGTTCTGGAGATTTCACTGAGAGAATTACACTCCTCTGAAATCAACACAACGAAGGACCATTATTTAGAGTTCTAAGGTCCTAAAATCTCACCTGTTAGCTCTTTTAAACCTCTGATCTGACTACTGGCAAAATGCAAACTAAGTATTAATTTCACATTTGCCTGTAGTCCATTTATACCATTGCACAAAAAAAGCCTCTTGGTATGAAAAGGAACTCAGAAAGCAAACAGAAAATAAGACAGTTATTTGCTACTTTTCACAGCTGAGAAAAATGTGTTTAGTGTGATATAGCAGGAAATTTGCTGTATCACTTACTCTGTGATTTTTACCATATATCTACTGATTCCAGCATAAAGTTGGTATTTCAAAAAGTCATGACAGGCAGTATAGCAAGCTGCCTAAAATTATTCAAATGTCAAACTTCTGATTTACAGTAATGCAAATGCTAGTTTTAAAGTTGATAGATGAGTGAATCTCTACATGTTCATACATCAATAAACAACTCTACCTCTATTAATGATGTATATAACTTGTTGAAAAACATTGCATAAATTGTTCCCTTCTGATTGACAAGAAAACATTTCAGAAGCCCTTTAAGAGCTATTAGTCAACAGATATTTGGTAAAAAAACCTTGCATATTCTGAAAACAGCTAGCAAATATTTCCAATGGAGCCAACTGCACCCATGAGAAAAGAATTGGGGTTACAGGACCAGTGACCTCATTCATCACTTCCTGACAGTGGCCTAGATAAAGTTTACAGGTTTTCCTGTAAATGCTGCTTTGTGAAGTGTAGATGAAGCAGGTGCAGCAACTCAATTTCAGACTAGTACCTTCTTTCAAACCAACATTTAAAGTGTATGACTTTCACTAATTCCATGTAGTCCATACGAACATACAAAAAAATCACATGAAGAAAGCTATAATCAACATATCTGATGGTAATCCCTTTGTTTTGGATCCATACTGTATGATTATATGTTCTCATTATATGTTTTTCCAGTATCATACCCTATATCTGTGCCCTAAGAGCTGCTTCTGTTTAACAAGTATGCTCCTGGATGCTCTGATTTTCTCAAAAGCTAACACTGTTTAATCACTTTGATATCATTAACAACTGCAACATAAAGACTGAGTAGTTACATATTTACAAATGGCAATGAGAAGAAAATGCATATCTTTGCCTCACTCCCTAGAATAACTAGAACTATAGAATACAACTAGAATAACTACACCTATAACTGACAGAAAGAGTTTTCTCCTATTTTCTAATAATTGCTAATAAGTTATTCCATAATTCCTTATGTCAGTGAAATGGAATTCTGCCCACACTGATGCATTTCAACAGCAATTATATTCATACTCATACGCTAATGCCCATCATGATTGTATCTGAGTATTCTCCAAAGATTCAAAGTGATGTATGATGAGAAGCATAGCTTCACTTTGCTGACTATCTTCTTGCTACTAAAGTATTTTTGTCTTCTTCTTGTGTCTTTTTACTTCTATTTTTTACATAATTATATTTAGCGTGCTTTAAAGGAATCAAAGAAGAAGAGAGTGTTATTCATTTTACAAAGATATTTTTGCACATAAATGTTTTCCATGCACAACTAAAAACACTTAAAGCATGGAAAAAAATGTGACTGCAAAGGATATAAAGGCAGCTTGCTTAACAGAATGTATTGTCAGAGGTGAGCTCATGCACGTGTTATAATTTTAGTATGTTTAACCACTACTTGGTGCTAAAGGCAGAGAAGAAGATAAAAACTTCTTCTCTCTGAAGAAATGTGAAGACAGAGCTTTGTGTAGAAAATGAGTTGAGACTTCATCCTTGCATCCTTTCATGTCTCCTTATAGACTACCTTGAAATACAGAATCATATTCAAAACAAATTATGTACATACTCACTCATGCTATCTCCTACATTCCAGATTGTAGTCCCAGAGTGAAAGTATAATACTAGCCACATTTTCTTCAGGATTTTGCCACAGAGGAAAAGGGAGATAGGAACTGTAGCTTGACTACAGTTTCTCCTTCTATGGAAAATACAAAAACTACAATCCTAATCACTGCATTTCTGTGCAGCCTTCACCACATCCCTCCTACCACATATCTGGAAGCTGAATCACCACTGTGGCAAGACTGTTGTTCCTGAAAATCCCTACCCTGTAAATCAGCATAAACTGAGGATACACAAGCTATATTCTGAAAATGGTAAAAGAAAAGGACACTTCTCTGAGGGTGAATAGCTTTTTCTGATCATCTCCAGAACATTTCACTGTTTTCTAGTTTGAAGTGAACATTCCTTTGAAACTTCAGAATGATGTCACTGGATCCATTCACCTTTGCTGCATCATAAGATTACAGAACTGTATTGTGATTTTGCTTTCAAAGTGTTTGATTCTGGGGTGGTTTTTTGTGGGTTTTTGTTGGTGGTTTTCAGTTGTTGTCAAGTTAATTTATATTCGGTTTCATTTGAATATGTGGTGATAACAAGAAGCAAAAACCATAAAAATGCTTTCCTTTTTTAATTTTGTATGGCAACTTATTTTTTTCCAATAAGCACATCTAGAAATCCATCACTTGTGCATACCTACTCGTGATTCATGTGACATTTTTCATTTGAAAATACTGGTTTTATTGTGGTTAATCTCAGCCTTGTTAATCAGCCTGATTTCACAGCTGTTTGTCATCTTTTATTTCTGAACTGGTAACACAGGACACTACCTGGGTCTTTGGAGATTCAGCTTGAGTATAGCAGTTTGAAACTTACATTATTGTGTTTTTCAGACTTTCAGGAAGTCACATAGCTATTAAACTCATACTGCAATAGTAAAATATTTTCCTCGCATTCACCTTTTTCCTTTGCAAGATGTAAAACCTCAGAACGCTTGTATGGCACGATACTATGTCCAAACTAAATGTGTAGCTCTATGAAAAGAAAAAAATAAATCCTGATAAAAAATACCCTGAAAGAATATCAGTGAAACTCAAATATGAACACTTTTTAAATGGCAGGTGATAAATCTTCTGTAATTAAATTACCCTTAAAAACCAGAGCTGTAAAATAGTCTAGTATCTCAACAAAGGATTGCATATACAAATATGTTTATAACGATATCAATCACTTATTTTCAAGCACATTCAAGTCTCAAAGGAAACACATTGTTGCACATCGTTTAACACCACAGGTCTGGTTTAATCTTTGCTTATTAAACTTGCCCTATAACTGGCAGTAGTCACCCATAACTGACCATGTAAGCTCCATTTTCAGTCAATAAAGAAGGACTAACACCTTCAGAGTGCTTTCATTATAAAACACACATCACTATTTTTACACCTAAGTACACCTGATTAGAAGACAAGTCAGTAAAAATCGAAATTGCAATGTGTATGGATAAAAATTATGATCAGAAAATATTATAAAACTATGGCTTGAATCATTTAAGATGGCAATCAGCCAGGACACAATTCTGGCGGAATAGATGAAATATAAAGGATAAGCTGTGTAAAAGGAGAACCATGGTTCCCTTTAATGGCACCTCACCTGCTGTACATTTTACATTATTGACAGCATTAAAGAATCTGCTTTGGAGCAACAGGAAGGCTTTGACAATATTTAGTGTTTATTTTTAAGACTGGGATTGGAAGAATTCCCTGACACCTCAGATCAAATTTTTTTCTTTATCTTACCACACTGACTGACTTTATTAAATGTCTATGACAATCTGATGCTGAAATGTTCCTCATATAAAACATAATCTGCAAAATTGCTAGTATCCCCCTAGTCACTTTTCTATACAATAAAGGTTTACAAAAGCTAATACCTCTAAAAAGTATGTACTGTATCAAACTGTAATTATATTCAGCCACACTAAGAATGATATGCTGTTGAGTTAAACATTCCTTCTTATTGCTTTCTCTCACTGATATTAGCAAGTACTGCAATGAAGGAAAATTAATTTAAATCAGTGTATGTCACCTGTTTTGTTGATTCTGTCTTACAATTATTTT
This sequence comes from Galbula dea, assembly GCA_013399015.1. Classification (NCBI taxonomy): domain Eukaryota; kingdom Metazoa; phylum Chordata; class Aves; order Piciformes; family Galbulidae; genus Galbula; species Galbula dea. The sequence goes on from VWZX01008270.1 coordinate 576,006, forward strand.
GCAGTTAAACAGAAGACATCATTCTTTGAGATTATCACTTAAGTTCTCAGGAGCACCAGCTTCACCAAAATGTGTAAACAGGGGAAAAATACTCACACTGTAATTTAATTCCCTCTGGATTTCACTTCTGCTGTAGCTACAGCTGCATCTTCACCCTCCATTTTTTTGTTTCAATAATCATTGCTAAATTCAATTGGAGAATAGATATGAAGACATAAGATTCAGGGGGAAAAAAAAAGTTATCTACACATACTTGATGTAATGGTGGAGGATACTTTTGTTAAAAACTCCCTTCTACTCAGAAAGTCAGGATAGAGAATACACAATTTGAACCCCTTCATTCACTTCCCAGTTGCTTTTTACCAGCTCAGGTTTCTCAGTGATACACAAGTTGTTTCAGGTTGCAACTCTGTGTTATAAAAGGCAAAATATGCCACGAGAAATAATATTTACATGGAACCCTCTTGCTTGCAGACAGATCCTTTTCTCATTACAACAGCTATGACTTTTAATCTTTTCAATAATTTCCCACCTGTGTTATAACTAGATCCTTCAAAAGCATTGATGATAGCAACAGAAATGCTTGTCCAGTACCAAATTATTATTGTACTGCAGTTCGGTTATTTGAAATGTCAGCTTGTAAGAATTGTGCCACAGCTTCAAAGACAATATAAGTGTGGATTAAAAAGCAAAAAACATCCCCAATATTCTAAGTCCCCAACCTTCTCAGCTAAGCCAGAGAGAGACATATTAAAAAATTTTCTCTACTTCCAGCTAGAGATGCTCCTTAAAATATCATACACTAAACCATTGGAGGTCATCTTCAAATGCCAGAATCAGCAATATTAGAATCTGATGACATTCTCTATGCTTCTCCTGGTTTATATAATATTAACAACATAACCAATCCTTATTATTTCAGCAAAATAGATCTTGCTTTTCTTATTTGAATGTTATGAAAAGGAAAGTAACAATTGTGTTTGAACAAGTTGTAGCTTGACTGGAGCTGCTACTGTCGTTATTGCAAATGAATGTTTTAAAACTGGAGTACAATGCCTTTTTAGCTACAGGTTTCATCTGAATTACACAAAGACTTGACTTTCATAGTCAGTAATTTTTATAATCCTTAACCTGTCACTATCACTTTTTCTTGTTTATAGGATTAGTATCAAAATAGTTAAAAGGGTAGCTGTAAACATCATTTCCAAAAGCTCTTCTCTGTCACAGTGGTCAAAGAAGTTTTTGTGATCTTTAAAATCAATGTAGTTGCACTAATTCATAAATGCTTCTTCAATTCTAGAGAATGTCGTGGATGTTAAAAACCAATATAATGTATGAGTTTCTGCTTACTAGTATTCCATTAACTCAAAGGAATATTGTATCTTTAAAAATAGAAAGCAAATTCAGAATAAATTCAGTCTAATCAAGTTATCTTTGCGCCTTCAAAAGTCAATATCACACCTTCAGCTCACTGGGAAGAAATAGTTCACTTTGCTATCAGCTCATCAACAACTGACAATTCATGGAAGGCAAGCAATTCCTGGGGGTTGTTTCTCTGCTTTTAATCTCTGAATATTGTGGCAGCCTTATCTGTGAATTTTCCTACATTGCCTAGTTCCTTAAAAGCTTTAACATGATTTTAGCATAGATTTTGATTGATATTTTAATTTCCTTTATTAAAATACAATATATAAAAGGAAAGGAATATTTTAAGCTCCCAACTGACAGTGAAGTGGTACTTACATTGTCGTAGGGAGCTAACTTCCTATTAATACAATTGTATTTGACATTTCCATTAAAAAATCTTCACTAGGGCTATATTGTTATAGTGAGTTCTATGGCTACATACTGATTTTAGATTATTGCTTTATTGTATTTTTTTCAAAGTACATAAAAGGTACACTTTAGAAAAACATTGATTTCTTTTGTCCTAAAATGGCAGTAAGAAATGCTTAGTGAGTTCAATTAAAATTTTGCCTAATAAGTGCATGTGATGCTCTTAATTTAAAAAAAAAAAAAAAAAAGAACCTCTTGCTTAAGGGAGAATTGAAATTAAGCTCTGGAAGTAGTAGAAAATGCTTTGCTAATTTTATGTCAATTAAATGTAGGCTTTTGGACAATGTAAAGAAACACTTCTCAAGAGACACCACAAAACACAGGAAGCCAGACATAAGTGAAAAATGAATATGCAAGGAAAGGCACTAGATCAACCAGACAAAAATCTCAGAACCAGCTAAGTTTATCTTAAAATCTGTCATGTTCTCATCATAAGACACTTTCAAGGGTACATAGCAGCACAGAAAAAACAGACTTTAGACTTTCAAAATCATTAGATCTTTAAAGATATGTGTATAACAACATAACTATGACTTTAGCAGTAACATAGGATTTCAAGTACTACATTAGAACACAATTCAGACAACAACTTAGAGAGCGTTAACGGTAACATCACAAGGCCAAGTGGGTATCTCAGTGGCAAAAATTAGTTTTCATAGAGAATCATTTTTACACATATTATTTATTCAGGTACATGATATATTCTGTCTGGGAGCTTGACCTCTGCATTGCCATCTGCTGATTGTAAATTTTGTGAAAAACATCACGCCAGCCTCAGATTTTTGCTTGTGCAGAAGATTATCCTTTCTACATTATTTAACTACCTGTCATTTGACCTTGTCTTGAAAATCGTTCTATGCTTCTCATGTCACTGCATTCACTGTTGACAGCTGGTGTTTATCACCAGAAGCTGTGGGGGGAAAATGACTCAGTGTACAGCCTAGCTCACTTACAAAAGCAGATAGAATAAAAAATAAATAGCAATAAGAAGTCCCTAAATACCAGCAGCTAGCACTTCAACAAATACAGGGAATGCACAGTGGTTATATCAGGTTTCATTGTACATCTGCTGTCAACATTCCTACTGCTCAAGAAAACAGCTGAAGTGATACCTGTGATTTCTAATACCAGAAAGCACTAGCTTCAAAATATGTCAAAATGCAGCACATGAGTCTGCAGTACTGCTATTTTCTATGGTAGGCTAAAACCTAAACAAGGTAGTGACTGATCACAGTTTGCCCTGCTCTTATAATCATCCATTACTGGGAACTGTCAGAGACAAATTCTGGGCTAGATGGACCTCTACTCTCAGCTCGTATGGCTGCTCCTCTGCTTTGATAAAACACCTGTCAGCTGCAGAAAGCAGCATCAGGATGGTGATGTGGGGGACATCATATTTCAGGTGTGAAATACAATCCCAATCCTGGCCAAGCTCAGTTAGTAAAACTGCACTACGTATTTTCATTTAAAGGCATCACCTCTTGTTCCACAGACAAATATAAGGATTTACCCTTTGGTAGCTGAACATGTACAGTGTGTTATTCTGCTGGAGTTCTTTGCCAGTCCTTTTGCACCTATGACACAAGCTGCTGGAATACCCACATTTTAGTAAAGGTATGAAAGCGCACTAGTGCTGTATAGAAATAGAAGAGCTACACATACAAAGCACTGTTAACGTACTTTTCCTAAATTCTGCTTCCTACACTTGGGAGATCCCTCCCCTTCATTTGCACTAACCTGTGCTCATCAGCTCCTTTAAAACTCATCTTCCTCATTTTACCTTTCTATCAGCTGAAAGCTGTGAATGGCATATTCACAGGGCCAAAAAGGGCCCTATGGATGGAACTGAAAATCCACCAAATGACTTAATATAAAGACAATACTCCTGGCCCATAAAGTGCCTGATTATGGACCATAGGATTATTGGAAACCAATGTGAAGTATTGCAAAATCTTGATCTAAAAGAGTTTGACTACTTATAATCTACCCTGAATATCCAATTGACCACTGGAAGGTAGATCTTTGTTTTGGCATACCAAAGCTTTTGACACATTAAAGAGAATGTGAAATTGTATTCTCTTCACAAGGCTCTAGCTGTGCTTTCTTGACTCATATGTTTATATTACACCAATTCAGATTTGCAAACTGTTTATGACAGCAAAGCCTGTCTTGCTTGTAATGAGATATGCACTGCACCTACTGAACAACAATGGATGAGGTCTAAATCCAACCATAAAATTAATTAGGTTTTATGAAAATTTCTTGGGTTATCACACGAATAATTAAGCTGGGATGGACACACATCACTTTGAACATGCAAAGCTGCAAAACTGCAAAAAAGGTCACACATGCCAGTATTACTTTTAAGTGTCACAGGCACTGAAACAGGTAATGCTATCTATAATAATACTTATGCAGGACTCAATCCTAGTTGGTGAGTAAAACTAGAACAAAGAAGGGGTAGAGAAATGACTGATGACTACTCTTGCACATTAAAGGCTAGTGGGTTTACTCACATGTGACTCAATAGATTTTTCAATCTTGTGGATTGTGGGCTTGTGGCAAGTGAACAAGTGGCACAGAACCTAATACCTGATGTAGGAAACAAATAGCAGTTTTAATTTCTCTTTTTAAGTGTGTTCATCCAAAGAGAAAGATCTTCAGGATGCTCCTGTGTATTTGGTTCTGTTCTTAAATATGTTAAAACTATTCCATAAAAGAGAAAATGTAGTTTCAAAAGATCATTGACAAAAATATCCCACTGTTTTTTCATTTGCTAACACAGCAATGAAATTTTGGAAATCTGTGCCACTACTAAAATATTTGCATTTCATACAATGCTTCAAGCATACTTTTAAAACAGGAAATATCACTTCTATATTTCCTTGTAATGAATTTCAGTCTTCACAAATAATGTTTTGATTAATTACATGTAAATGAATTCTAAGACATCTATAAAGGGATTTCTTTAGTTGTCAAGGTGATTTTTAATTAACATAAAATGGTAGGCTCTTTTCTGATTTTCATCAGAGCTTATGATGCTACTAGAGGAACTGCAGCTCATCTTCATATGGCTTTCTTAATGCTTTAAGTATTTATACAACTTAGTCATGAATATAAAAATTAGTAAATACTACAGTACTTGTCTGTTCTTAAGTAAAACTAGTAATATCAATTCACAGCATTTAAATTCAGCTTGAATGGATAATGAGCAATGTAATTGTAAACCATCTAATTATAATCCCAGGCAAACTACGGTTAAAGACAGCAGCAAAATCGTCTGAAAGATGTAAATTTGGCCAGACAGCTACAGCTTCCTGGTGAAACGTTCAAATACCCCAACCCATCTTCCCACAATATTTTCAACACAAAATTATTTAATTCAATTTAACATAACACATCTAATATCTGGTAATTTTGCTTATGGGGTTTTCTTACAAGTATGATTCTATGAATATTTTTTGTAATGAACACAAGTTATAATGGGAGATCTAGAAACTGATTTAATTAGATGACAGATTTATATACTGCTACACTCTGACAATCAGCAAAAATTAGTCTTAGGCATGTGGGATGAAATTAGAGACTACAAGGGAATGTTTATCTTCTCCAGTGGACCAATATTTCATTCACTTTTTTTCATGGGGTTTAGATTCCAATGTCAGCTCCGATTTTTGTGAAGTCTTTTTTCAGTAGCTTCTTCACAGAGAGTGAGATTTAAAGGCCAGAAGAATCCTCACACTTATCTGGTCTTTTCATAACACAGACTATAAAAATGTCATGCAATAATTCAGGAATTAAGCCTTTCTCTTTTTTTAGGGTTATCATATGTGTCTGAGAGAAATGCAGTGGCTTGAATTTAAAGTCATGGAGCAACACAGCATCACTGAACACATTTTCTCAATGACTACCTGCGAAAGTATAGTGTATTCATCTAGACTGATCTTTTATCCAGTTTTAGCTTCTACATACGGGCTATTTTTACCTCTGCTATATTATGGAGCTGTTTATTGCCAGAAATCACGTATTCATTTGGAGCCTCAGAATGAGCTACCCTTCACTTTCTGCTTGTTAAAATAGAGAACTAATTTTAATTCATTATATGAGAGATAAATCTGAATTTAACCATTCTTTTAATCCTCTAGCAATTCATCTCCTTCAATAGCTTTTAAAGCACCATCACCAGAACTGAACATAGTACTTCAGTAACAATATTTCTGATGCTGCATACTAAGTAACACTTCTTCCCTAGTCCCATTTACAGTCCTGGTTCCTGGAAACCACTCCCAGTAGTTACAGTCTATTTGCTACCTGTAGCTCTGAACTGCCAGCTCACGTTCAACTCTGACCTCAAGATTCAGTGTTAGTTTCAATAAATATATTTTTATTACTAGCTGTACTACAGCAGATACTTCTCAAATGAAACTACAGGTGTAAATGATCAAAACTACTGTTTATGGTAATTTTTGTTTATTTGTTTGATGTTTTTTGGTATGTTCCTGTGTGTGTGTGTTTCAGTTTCTTTTGGGTTATTAAAAGTTATTGAACAACCTAGAATCACACACGTCTTGGTTTTTAATACAACACTATTGTACCCTCACAGTCAACCAAATTCTAATCAACAATTTATTGATCACAGTCAACCTGAGCCAGCCGGTAGGAAACACTGTGCAGTGAATATCTCTGCAATTCTTTCTCAGTCTTTCTTGCATGGGATGCAGATGTTTGTTCATTTGCTACCACTAGCCTACTAATGGACCTTTGGTAAATATTGCCAGGAACTTTTTTTTCTTTTAAATGAGTCAGGAAAGTTTATTTCTTTTTATATTTTCTCCTATGACTGTTTCATGTAAAGTACAGAAGTTAATCCTTGCATCAGGCACCACTAATGGTCACTTCTTATGGATGCATTCCTTAATTACTGGGTCGCAGTTTCATGTTACCTTTTACAGTCTTTCTTAGTTTAAAAACACTTAAATAGATTTTTTTAAAGAGAGAAAGTGTTTTACAAGAAGGAGCTGAAAGTTTCCACACCCAGCTTACATCCCAGTCAGAATTTAGTCCCTCCTGAGTACTACACACCCTCAGAGACCCACATTCCTGGCTAAGCTTTCCTATGTTATACAAAAGGTACTCCACATGTCATACATCAACAATCATACCCATGCGTGTTTGAAGCATATTCTGAGAATTTCTACAGGTGAAAGGAGCACGGAGTCTCTGGAAAACATTTTGTTTCTCTATCACACACATCAGTGGACACCTAACTTAAGGGTTTGGATGCATCACAGCAGTTAAGCAAATTTACCTGTTTTGATTAATATAAACATTTGAGAAGCTGACTAGCTTATCCCACCGGGGTTCCATCATTTGACTACACGTATTTCTGGGCAGGAAACACAATAAACTTCTTTCACCCAAATGATAAGCAGTATTGCCAATAAAAACACAATATCAAATGAAACTAAGAGAGGGAATCTGTTAATTTCTCACAGAATTACAAAACTACTCAAGAAAGTAAAATAAATGTCAAAGAAGGAATGCCAATAGCAGCATTATACAGACAGAATCAAGGAGAAAGAAAATGCGAGGAAATGTTGTACCTAATATACTCCCTTTCAAATTGCTTCACATCTAGAAATTGAGCAATTCAACAATAAATAAATAATTTGGAAGAAACCTGACTGTGGGGCATTTTACTGTTCATAAGCTACACACTAGCTATACATTCAGCACAATTTACAGAGCACTGTTCTGATTTAGCTTACTGAATAATATAAATCCATTTGGTCTGTGCTAACTTGTTTTACATTTCCTCTTTCCTCTGTGTCACAACCATCTTTGGAAATTGGAAACCCATTTAGATTAGTCATGCTACCCAGTCATGGAGAAGAGGTTTTGCCTTGGTTTTACTCTCAGTACTACAGTGAAAGTAGACATTCATCTTAGCAAACATTTTCCTGTGCAACTTCATATTCAGTGCTCAGTGTCAAGATTTACTTCATTGTATAAATCAAAATTTCCAAGAAAGTATTGGTTCAGTTGTGGTTCCAAAGCCTTTCTTGCAGATATTCACCCAGCCTAGAATATATTTCTGAATGAATTTCCCACTGATACTAGTCATAGCTACTTTTTGAAAACCTACCAGCTAAAAGATGTGGGCTTATGTAATGGAAGAAATAGAGCAAGACCTACACACACCTCAAGCTGTTGTGCCCAAAATGGAGGATCCAGTGATACTCGATCTCACTCCATAGAGATCTTGAGCTAATACACATTTAACAGCAAGAACTTAAAACACAGGAAATATAAGGAAATGTTAGCTGGAAGTCTCCTGTGCAAAATTCTGAAGAATGAAAATGAACATAATATTCTTCTGCCAGATATTTCTCACGGATGATACACCTATATATTCTTCTTCACTGAATGACTGCACATTTTTACTCTGACATTTTTACACTTCTGAAAATACAGTTCTACAGTTCCTCTTGGTGTAATGAGGCATATATGGAAACTGGATTTTATCTGACTACACTAAAACTTGCAATAATTTTCAGAGACAAATATCAGGTTGATTTTCTTTTATGAGACATTCCACAGATGAAGCAATTGGGATCAACTTCAATAGAGGATTGAGGAGTGTATTTATTTCCATGGTGTTTTGCATAAATTAAAAGGAAATGCTTTGTGTTAAACAGATAATACTGCAGAAAAAAAATATAGTGTAGATTTTTTTTTTCCTGAAACTTCAGAAAGGTTCTTTAAATATTAACTGCTATGGATGCTAAACCATGTAACTGAATATCTTTCTTCAATGGAAAGAATACATTTCTTTATCACTCAGTTTGCTCTCAGATGTCCCAGTTTGTGGGAGTGAGTCAGTACCCACAGGGCAGAAAGTGCCACACAGCTTCTGGAAGAGCAATGAGAATCAGAGAAACTACAAAGCTGGTCATCATCATTCAGTACTTTGTGAGGTTATGGATCAAATCCTACTGGAAGCCATTTCAAAGTACATGAAGGACAAACAGAAGCCTAGGAACAGCCAACTTGGGGTCACCAAGGATTAGCCATGTCTGGCCAACCTGATTGAGTTACAGGATGAGAGGACAGGCTATGGTTGGGACATCAGCTATTGATTTAAAATTATTTATTATAACTTCCTGGCATAAATGTAAAAGGAGAGTAGAGACAATTGCCTGAATATTCAGCAGAAACATGAAATATAGGAATTGTAACAGAAAAAAAGATATGCAGCTATATAGAAACAGAGGATCAAATTACCTGACATTATATGTCCATAAGTGTCTCCAATCAGGAAGGTACATTTCCTTAAAGAAACTGTAATAGAACTTCAAAGGTCCTTAATATTTGTACACTTTGGACTCCTAATGTCACATTATCCATAGCAGCATAGTACACAGATGATGCATAGTCTACTTCTGCTACTTGTTACTCCACTGCCTGAAGCTGAAGCAGTTTCTGGCACTGATTGGAAAAATGCTTATGATGCTAATTCATTATCCACACAGTTATAGCTGATCAGGTGGCAGATTGTTTACTAAGAAGTTAGAAATGTGCAGAATTCTATTAATCTGGAGTATGCACGCTCCTTTGTGAGCAGAAAGCCATGGTTACATATTCAAGCATTCAGAAGTTTGTCAGAAAAACTGCCTATACATATGCAACTTTATAGCCTCTTCGACACATCCGTCATAATATTTTAGTTACACAACTCATATTTCTTCCTCAAAACTTCTAGTTGTGTTTATTGTTATTTAGGGTGGTATTTTTTGTTGTTTTCCTTATTCAGTGTTTGACCTCATACTTTATTTAGCACACATCATTCAAACCTTGTATTGGAAGTAAAATTATATTCTTCATCACCGCTTCCATGGTGTTCTTGTTATAGTGAAGAAATGCTTCGTAAATACAAATTCCTAGGATTTACTCTATTACAGTGATTCTTCAGTTTGCAAATTAATCAGAGTTGTACTAAGATGTCCACTAGTTTTGATCACTTTGACACCTGACTTCTTCATACACTAATTTACAATGTTGTCTTCATTCAGAGAAGTCTTGATTTATTTTATTTACAGTTGGAACATAACAATTCTGCAAAATTGACCCCATGTATTTCACGGTGCATCTAGAAACTAAGAAACATAGTTTCAAGAGTATTTCATGCACTAACCAAAAGCTTTATTTCTGAAATTAAGGTGTAGGTTGCAGGAATTTCCTTTTTCTTCCCTCTAGATTCTGCCATACTTTACAGCTGTGTCTCTCTCTTTTCCCTAGGTGATAACTAGTCTATCACCTCTTATTTTCTCCTTTTGTGGATCTCTGCTCCATAGGCTACCTCTTCCTACCACAGGTGGTCTGAGAGATATCTGAGCAATCGTTCTCAATAGGGGTATTCAACTTTAAAATATGCTCCTTCAATTTAAGAATGGAAAAGCAGCGTACATTCCTGAAAGCTTGTCTCATTTTCCACTTACAAAGACACTGCTTTTAACTACTGCACTTTTAATGCAGCCTCCTTCAGGCTGCATTAATGATGGTATCATCCTGTTTCAAAACCATCAGTTTCATCTCTGGTGTTACACATCTTCAAACCAGAAGCATATGAATCAGGCATCCTACAGACAGCATTTTCTTTCAATGAAGAGAACAAGGCATTGGGTTAAGGCTTCCTTTAAAAATGTATGTGATCATAAAACAAAGACAGTATTATAATTCTGGTGTGCAGACCCTAACTTCAACATTCCCTAACACTAGGTATTCTAAGTAAAAATTCAATAATGTCCCCTACTATAGTGTTTTAAAAGTGTTTATATATTTACATGTAAAATACATATATATATATATCTCACAAATTATTTCTACACCTATAATCTTAGTTACATGTTTGGATTGGCTAGCTATGAACATAAGCAAATCTCACTGAATCATCTGGAATTATATTTAAAAAGATATTTTAGTATTGTCATTCCCATTGGTTTGTATGAAACACATTGTGTTTAGAATTAATATTAGTACATAAACAGCAAATGGACAAAGCTAGAAATAACATCACTGAGAAACAGGGAATTGCTGCATCAAAGAAAATAACCAAACTTCCTATTAATACCAGGTACCTGTATTCCTGATAAATAAGGACTAACTAGGGCAGCTGATAGCCAACATTCTGCTAACTCTCACCTGAATGTATATGTTATTTGCTCCCCAACTCCCACTTGAGCCTTAGAATCACAGAACAGAATCATAGAATCATTGTGGTTTTAAAGGACCTCTGAGATCAAGTCCAACAGTCCACCTTGTAGATGCAAAGTACATTAAGATATGGCAAAAGTTGAAGAACAGGGTATTCTCTTCATTAAACATTCCTCCGTTGTGTTCTGCAATGCTCACAAATATCACCTGCAGTGCTCCAGTTTGGCAGAAATCTGAACCTTAATGAACATCATGACTCCAAGAGTGTTTAGTTGTTGATATTTAGCAAATGGGATAGCATCCAGCAGTGAAAGGGCTGTAAACATTGCTGTATTAGTTTGCATATATGTGATTGTGATGGTTGATGAGGCTGGGAAAGATTAAGCTGCCCTGTGAAAGGTGAGCAAGTCAAAGGAGGAGGAGGCAGAGGCTAAACAACAGCACATAAATCCCAGTTATGCAAAGCAAGAGTGTATTGTTTGAGATTTGCATAGATGTTTGCAAGCAGCTTGTGTCCCTTAGGCATGATGATGAAAGTCTGGTTTGAGGAGTCAAAAGTTGACTGAAATTATTTTGATATGAAGAAAAGCTTGTTGCCATACTTGCAAATTGGTATGCAAACATGAAAAACAATGAGAAAAAAAGACAACAACAACAACAAAAAAAACAGAAAAAAAAGGATTATCTTCAAGTATTGGAAGTTTCTTAATTGTAAAGCTGAGAAATACTTCCAGACGTATTGCAACTGTTGCTTATTTTAGGTTGTCCTGTATTCTGAGACAATGATACTAGATGACCAGTCAATCTTTTGAATTTCCCTCATCTTAGAAACAAGGCAAAGCCAGCAATTTACTGAAACTGAACCAACACAAAACATGGCAAGTGATTTCCTCTGGTGAATGCTAACTATTACATCATAAATTAAATCCGAGATGTTCTCAGCATGAAAATCACAGACATCAAGGGCTTTCCTCACAGTAGACACTGTGTGCTTGACAGGCTAGAAACTCATTAAAAATCTCCAGCATACCTGTGTTCCTTAAATGTGGACTTGAAAGACAGGAGAGTGTCAGTGCTGAATTTACATCATAGGTTAACTCTGCAGGCAGAGCTATAGCTGGTAAAGACTAAATTCAGCTGATAATTAGGACATTTCAAATAACAGACTGATGCATACATGCCTAGATGGTCACATGTGACATGTGATAAAGGGTAATCAGAAAGCCACAGCATACTGGACCACTATTGTGGAGGCATTTGTAAGGGGAAAAAAGAGCCACTTTTAACTCTATAAGAAGTTTTTTAGAGAGCTAGCAAAGAGATTATTTTTTTTCTGAACAGGTGTAATGTAATGAGACAGACTGGAATCATACAGGATTTAAGGTGCTGCTGCATTTGGCATTAACAGTCTCAGTATGGCAATATTTTGAAGATGAGAAAATGAAATTTAAGATACAACATGCAACAGATTCACAAAAATAGATTGGAAAATATAGTGTTCAGAGGGAATTTTTCACACCTAATACATGGAAATGATGTTTTGAGAAGATATTGAAAGTTATTGCCTGTGAGGAAACAAAGTTACTGCATATGAAATGAGCTAAAAGCTGTTTGAAGCAGAGCAATGATTTGGCAGCAATTATTTCATGGCTGGAACGAGGCCACAGGTAGGCAAGACAATCAACTAGAAGCAAAGGGTCTTAGTAGCTGGAATAGAATAATTCTCTGCATTCATCATTTACAATCAGAAAACATGGCTTACTTGCACAGAAGACATATTTTGCTATAGCTTACCATAAGAGACAGAAAAATAGAAGGCTGAGAGTTCACCCATCGACTTTCTTGCAGAGGCACATGTTCTATGTAGGTTTTGGAATTCAAATTGGTACATGATGACAAGAGCCTCTATGATAGATGAGCTAAAGCTGACCTTAACATTGGCTCAGCTTCATTTCAGCTGTAGCTGAAGTGGATTCAGCCGCTGAGTGAAATGTGATATAGAAATTCAGACTAAATAGTCTAACAATACCTTCTATTTTAAATAAAGGGAGAGATTAGGTAGCCCTAGTTTAGACATCTCCAGATTGGGCATTTAAGTTTCAACTAGTCATTCTAGGCTCCCTTTACAATCCATGAAGGGAAATTAATCTCGTGCTAAGAAAGGCATCTGAGAGGAGTAAGATGAATTACTCTCTGGAATGCTTATCTCTGCTGACTTCAGGGAACTGGCCAAGATTTACACATCTATGCTTTGGATGTGTCAAGGCTGTGCAGATTAATATCTCTTTTCAAGTTTGGTGGGGTTTTTTTGGTGGTTTTGGTTGGTTGGTTGGTGTTTTATTTTGTGGGTTGTTTTTTTTTCCTGAGTTTTTTTGAAAATATAAGGAATTGTTTCCATTTTTGCTATTAAATCCTATACATCCTTAAGAAGTAAAAAATAAGTGAAAAGCCCATCCACATTCCCTCTTCTTTATAAATACACTGTTCTGTTGTATCTTTCTTTCCATCATGACAATATAAATGAACTGTAAATATATTATAGACTTGCACTGAGAGGAAAATAATATTGTCACACATAAGTATGCCTAAAGAATAAGCCAAAGAAATGAAAGTTAAAATACAAATATAAGAACTGCAAAAAACCAACCAACCAACCAACCAAAAACATCAAAAAACAACACACACACAAAAAAGAGGGTTTGAGAGAAAAACTCTCTTTGATAACAGTCTCTTGGTGAGCCTGGAATTCTTTGTAGCAATGTAGAATCATCTCTGGTTTGCACATTGTCAGCAATACCTGAATCAGAAACTTCATACTGAGGAAAATCTCCAGATAACTCCATACAGTTTGAATTTATTCATTTTTCTTCTTCTCCCTCTATTCTTTTGTTTGTTTTAAATTATTTGTTAATTATTTAATTATTAAATATTTTTACACTAACTCATATAGAGATGGATCTAACTGGGACATCTTTCATCCAGAAAACCACCAAACAGCTTTCAAATACATATGTATTACATAGTAACAGGCAATATGGGTCTTTCTACCTTATAAATTCAATAATTCCAAGGAAGAAAAATTTGTGGTAGCATCTTGTTTGGTCCAGGTTTTTGCAAATCTAATAACAAAACAGACTCACAAAGGAAAAGGTTACCCCAGCAACATCTTGCTTACAGAAAACTCCCCTCACTGCTGTGACTTGTCTGTCAGTCAACAGGTTCTGTTGCTAAATGGATGAGTTTGATCTGGATTTCACTGTGCCTTGTCACATTCTATGTCCTTGCACACTTATGGTACAAGCCACATTGCTGAAAAGACTATGTTTTGCTTTTTTATACAAATATGGCATCTTTTAAAGCTCTCTTGCTGCAGCAAAACAAAACACAAAAATTTCTTTTTCAAGAAAAGATAATCACTGGACACTTACGAATTTAACACTAATACAATTATCTAAACATTGTGTTACAGTAAAAATAGCAATATGTATAGCCTAACTGTCCATGGACATGAACAGGGAACTACAGAATTACTGGATAAATAGCCAAAACTAAGGTTCAAATATAAGTTCCCAGCATTGTTCTAGAAGTGTTATGGAGTCCTATGGGTAATGAATACAAATAAGGGATCTGTTCAGGTAAAGAATGGGTGCACACGACTCTTTAAGCCTAGACAGACTAGACAATTTTTCCATGGTAACCAACTAATGTAACATTAATAGTTCTAACAGATGGAGGATTATTAACTTGTCAAAAATAGAGACTGTAAATTAGAGCTGGCTTCATAATCAGAACTGATAAAACAAAAATTCTTTTTAAGTAACTAAATCAATTTGCCAAAAGATAGAGTAAAAGAGTGGATACCAAAAGTGATACTTTGGGAGAAGTACCTCTTCAGCCATCAGCTCATCTCATTTTCTGAGGTCTTGCTGGAAGTCAGTTGTGTAGGTAACAGATTATTGATATAAGGTTAAGTCATGGAAGCAGAACCTTGTGTGGAGACGAAAAATCTGCATCTGTTCCTTAAAATCTTATCCTGAACATACCTGAACTTACTTTTTCTGCATTTGCAGCCCTAATCAGTGGGAGTGCATCGCCCTTCTTTACTAACCCATAAAAAGAGACAAACTAATCTATTACAATGAGTTTCTTTAAAATAAATATTGAAGTTTCAACCTGTTACCAGACCAACTTGCATAGCTCCTTATTCATGCACAGAAATAATTTATCATTAATGGACTTTGTGCAAATTATGATGGAAAAACAACTTTATAAATGGAACAAAATTACTCAAGTGTGGAAAAAATTCTGATAATCATAAACAGAGAAGTGATCTCAAGATGTAAGGATTTATCAGTACATACAAAAAGATATTACTAAAGATTATTACTGAATATGTTCTGAAATGTTACACAGTAAGCTGCATTTTTGACTCAATTTTTCTTATAAAATGGAAAATACAATACACAAAATTCCAAATACAACACAAGCTTGTCTGCTGTAGGTCTTTTTATCCTGTGTATTAATGACATAAGTTGAGTAATATTTAATATTTGAGTTTAAATATTTTAAAGACTCAGAATTGCTTTAAATATTGGTACATTCCATACCCTAAGTTAACTTTTTTGCTGTACAAATAAAGTACTGTGTTTGTGTGATTACTGCACAGCACTTGTAAGAGCTTAGAGTTTAAAGTTTGTGGTTTTATTTCAGTCACTTAATATATTAGTGACTGTCAGACTTTATGGCATTTTATTACATTCAACCAAGAGGAAAGAAAGAGAGATTCTGAAATGTAAATTTGACAAGTTGTTGGAAATTACCACTACTGCTTTGATTTTTCAAAGTGGGTGTCTTGTAAATGTAAAACCTTCAAGAAAATTTGAAAACCACTAACGAGAATGCTGTATGCTTTTGACATTTGAGTTCTCCACAGTCTAGTATAAAGATACCACCCTATGCCTTGTTGTTGTCTGTTTAAATCTTTCATAAAAGACTAACCTACAATGTCAAGGCCACTGGCTAACATCCATTTCGACACTGATGAAATTACCTGGAGTGATGCAGGGTTTCCCAAGGCACACTCTGTCACAAGTAATGAAATATGAAAGAACAAAAAAACCCCTGGCTCTGCATAAGAGAGCAGAAGAAGAAAAATGTAAAACAAAACAAACCTAACCCAACCAACCCAAAAAAAAATAGGGAAAGAGAAGGAAACACTTCAAAGCTAAAAGCAAAAACATATTTGCCTCCAAAGTAATCTCCACATTCCACAGAAGCGAGACATATTTGTCAACAGTCATGGTCTGGAACAGTATGCAAACAGAGTTTCAGCATTACAGTCATGGTATAATGTTCTAGAGAGGGAGAGCAAGAAAGGATAAATGATTCTTGCTGAGTTAAAGAAGGAAAAGAATAACGTTTAAGACTATTTCTCCTTGCCAATACCTAAGAAAGTCCATCTGGCCTTCTCAAATCTCTCTACCAAAACAGTCTTCCTTTATAATAAAGCTGAGTATGCCAACAGTCATTATACTTGTAAATATGAGAGATAACTGACTGCTCTAATTTTGTTACACAAGGACTCATAATTGCACGTGAGTCAGATGGAAATTATACTGAAGTCAATGGGCAACCAGTAACTCCAAAGGACTTCAGATTGAGCTGTATAACCTGGCATTCACAGAAATCCTGCAGCCATAGTGTTGGGAATGTCTCAGTTATTAAGGAACTTAAGGGACCTTCCCAGCTAGGAAAGTTGCATACATATAAACAAGATATGGATATAAACTGTTACAACAATACCGGCATAATCTCACTGCTGTGGACAACTCAGTTTCAGTATAGGCATCTCTTTGCTTTGGCCTTTTGATTGCAGTTCATGAGACAAGAATGCAGTGATAAACCTGCCCTTGCACTAGAATATATAAGAAGGAAAGGAAGGTGTGATATCTGTCTGATTAGGCTGGGACAAGAATGACTACATCAGTGCTGTACTGAAAATTTTACCCAGCCATCACACATATAGAGAAAAATGCAGTGAACCTAAAAATTATAAGGTACTTTTTTAATGCAGTCCTGCCTTTTCCCATGCCATTTATCTATCACATTTAAAGGATGATCATCATTATAATTTCAAAGGCTTATATAAAGCCTTTATCATCACCACTGTAATCGTTTAGAGATCCAGCGTCCGCAGTATCACAGTTGCTAGTTACTGAATGCACATCTCAATGTAACCTTCTAGAACTTGCCATGCAGCTCCTCTTTCATTCAGTAACTTTTGAGCACTGCATTGGCTCTCTTCACTTCCAGCACCTTCACCATAGATTTGTCATATTGAAATGTTAGTATTGGCCATTTTAGGGTTAAAATGCATGGTGTTTTTTAATTTTGGCTTAGTAATTAAAGTACTTTTTATGCTTCAGTACTAATATACTCATTTCTTCACTTAAATCCTTTAAAAAAATTGTGGACACTGGGAAACATGACAGCAACTGTGAAGTAAAGCAAATCTGCAGCTGCTGACATATTAAGTTTGGGGTAAGACTACTGAAAAATCAGTTTCTTCCTTTTTACTTATAATCCTTACAGGAAACAGATTTTATGCTGTCACTTCAAAAAGTAGAAATAATCAACAATATTCAGAGGGACTAATGTGACAGGAATAAAAAAACCTCCTGTTTTTAGTTCTATTTAGAAATATTGTTCCCAGCACAAAAAAACATGGATCGTGATGGAAAAATAAAGTTCAAGTAAATAAAAAGTCACAAGCCATGTACTTATGACTAATAATTACAGATTTTGGATACTACCAATGCATCACTGTGGATTTTTTAAAAAATAGGCATCTGACAAGCCCCTGCATATCCTAATAGTTCTTCTGTACCACTTACACAAAATATAGGTACAAAATTGAAGATCATTTCCATGGCCTTTGCCTATTGGGCTTTATGAATATAGGCATTGCATTACTGGTGCTTCAAAGAGCTCTATTTATGCCAGTGTTTAATCAAAATACCCAGTGTCTCGTAGTACTAGCCACAAAGCATGATTTTGCTCAGAGCTGCTAGCATCATTATCAGAGATATCAGCACATCAGACTACACAGTTAAAAACTTTTAGTATTTGGTACAAAGGGTATTTTATTTCTTAATATAAGTGATGTTTTCTACTAAAAAATAAAATATGAGCAAATTTAGAATGTGGAAGAAGAATTTCACATTATTAATTTCTAAAGACACCGCAGCAAATTAATGATGTCCGAGGTGTTATGTTTCAAAGAGGACTGGTCATTTTAGATACCTTCATTTTAAGGTCCTCCAAGTATATGTCATAAAGACTTTCTTCAGCATTAGTAGGGTTTTTGAACGTTTCTTAATTCAATGCCCAGCTGAATACCTGTAAGCCTCTCTGGAAGTATTATGCACATATATAACATGTATAACCTCAGATCAGACAAAACAAGGGAAAATAAATAATAACTGAAAGGTGACCTCCATTCAGCATACTTCTGGCAAAACAGGATTGTATCTTAAAACAGACCTGAATTATATGTGAATTCTCTGTATCCTTATTAGACTACGAACCCCTGTGATGAAAAAGACCTTACAACCTTGCTTAACTGAGCATTTCTAGTGTTACATAATCATTCTACCCTGAAATCTATTTTTAAAAATAGAGATTAACCTGTTGCAATCTCTCCAGGAAAGGAGATCATGTTCAGAAGAATATTTCCTGGAACTCTGCTTTTTCCTAGCCTAGGAAGCATCTTCTAAATTCACCTAATGCTGTTAGAGGGAGAATTCCCCCAAATTAACAAACACAGAATCAGTGAAAAGAGATCATTGCCAAGTAAAACTTTCCAGTTTATCTCCTAAGCCACCACAGTTAATTATTTGGACAACTGAGTCATCAAAAGCTACGTGCCCTTTCACCATTCATCCCAGACTGTAATACATTTCAGTCACTGAGTAGAATGTCCTTGTAGAAGCCACATAGTTGAAATCAGATGAATGCCACAGTTCAAAAAGAAAAGCCAATTGGCAGAGGACAGAAACATGGAGTCATTGGAGGAAACCATTTTTCATGGAACAGTCTATCACTGTTCTCTCTGTCCTGAGCCTCAAGTGAGACCTATAAAACACCTTCAACATATGAGCCTGGAAACTGAAATGCATTATTATACTGGACAGTAAAAGTTATGGACTGAATAAAGATATTGCACATTCCATTTTTCCCAGTGACACTCTGCCAACTACCCCTGAACATTTCATAGGCGTTCACCACCTGCTTCTGTCAGCTCGGTGCAGAAAAATTATCTTCCCACCTCTCCTCTATTAACATCCCCCTCTTTCACCAACTGCCAACCACCCTTTTCTGTCAAATTGCTTTACTGATTAGCAGAATGAAACTAAACAGAACTGTTTCTAACTAGTAGCTATTTTTCACTTTTCTCTTTCTAGTCCACATCTGAACAATGTGTTTCAGTGTCTTGTTTTTCTTCAGGTCAGTGAGTTATCTAACAAGAGACACTCATTTGTTTGTTGTTGTTTTTTTTAATTTGATTTGTAAATTGTAGTGCTATACGAACACATAGCCTCACAGAACCTTCCTGGACTGATTTAATAATATAACTGCACTTAGATCTGCCCACAGTAAAAAGTAAATGGGAGATATGACATGAAGTACCATGCAGGAAGTACAGAACTATCTAATTTTCAGTATTTTGACATATCAAAAATTATCTCTTTCACAAAATATACAGGCATTATGCCTAACTATATCAATTAGCCTGGACTCAGGTGCAAATACAGATAAATACTTGCCATAAAATGCTTCCATTTTATTGTTCTGATTGAAGGTCTCAATTTGAAAAAACATACTGAAATGACTGGGAGTTGCAGATACTTAGCAACAGTGAGAATCTGATATTTGTCTATTACAGTTTTTAGTAATCTTGAGAGCTATTTAACAATGTTTTGAAAGTGACATATCAGATAAGAACAAATAAAATGCCTGCATTCCCATTATAAAAAAATGAAAATAGTTGTAGCACCAGCTGTCTCCAGACAAAGTCAGATTCAAAGTAATAACTTTCTCTTTGCAGCACCTGTATTCAATTTCTAAGGTACATCTGTCATTTTATTTTAACAATCTCTAAACAAGATCAGTTCACAGCCATCTGTGTCTCCCTACCTTGCAAGCAATTCAGGTTGTATCACTTTATAAAATACCATTCAAAGTAAAGCAAAACAAAACAAAGCAAAATAATTGCAGAAGATTAGAAAAGTTCATTACAGCTTACAATAGATAAGACTATACACTTACAATTGTAAGACTTGTGCATTCAAGCGTAGGTGAGTTATGAAGCAACACAGAGCTTGAAGAGGACCAGCAGTTCCCCTTCAGCAGCAGCTCTATTGTGTCAACACAGTTAAACCTGGAAGAAGTCACATATTTATGACATCTCACGGTGCTCACACACTCGTTCTGTTTAGGCTTTCACTACTATGGAAGAGGTCGAGAAGGTTAATTATAATAAATGCTTGTACTTCCTGGAATTCCATGTAACTGAAAGCTAGCGCAAAGAGTGTAAGAGAGAAGCCCTAAGAGACCACACTGTGAGCCCAGAAAATGCTCTAAGACAATATGGAGGTCATATGGCGGGTCCTGGTGTCACTTCTCTTGGCTTGCCACATCATGGAGCAGAGCTGGTATCTCAACCACTCCAGGAACTGCAGCCACTGAGAGAAGGTTCTGGAGGTACTGCGGCCAATAAATAGGGGCATATACGATTCTATGTGGGTCTATCTACACCAAATACCCCCACACTGGCATGTCTGATGCTGGGTCCAGGATTCGTGATCTCTCTGTCTCTATCTCCCTCTCTCTTTCTTTTCTCTCTTAAAGTTAAGCAACACAAGGCCTACCTTGATTTCCCATAAAGCTGCATAGTTTAGGTACATACAATCATGAGAGGACCAACACCTATGGGATATATGTTCTATAAAAATTTCCCATTATGTATGGACCTTGAGTGTTATCTCACTTTAATCCACACTGAGGGGATTTACAAATCTTAGTCAAGCCCCCCTCAACCACAGGTGGGATCTGACGTAGAGGAATCAGTCTTTCTAAAGCAACGTAGCAAACAATGAGACTATAGCCATAGGGCTAAAGAGTGTTCCTAAGCAGTACAGGTAAAGCAAAAGCAGAAAATGTGCATACCACAAAGTTGCTTAGGCATGATTTCCTAAATTCCCATGTAAGAATAAAAGTTCTCAAAGTCTGTGTATCAAAGCATAATTATTTACCTAAAAATAAATGAATAAGGATGAGCCTCTGAGTCTCACTGGATATAGACTCATCTTGTACAAATAAAAGTCTGCTTTGATCCAAGTCCTTCACATGTGGTATCAAATCACATCACTCAGAAGAGCAGCAGTTTGGAAATACAATAATGTGGCATTAGAAGCAGAACTTCTGATGCAGAAATTAGGATCAAGGGAGAGACAGCACATTAATTCAGTATTAAATGGAGCCAATTTAGGGGAATGAAAACAAAAGGAAACAAAACAAAAAAAAAACCCTCCAGAAAATTATCACAACAGGGTCAAACACTGTGAATTTATTTTGATGCTTGTGTACTTAAATAAAGCATTTATTTTTTTCTCCTTTGTAGAACCAAAACTTTGCTATTAGTAAAGTATATGAGTTGTGGTCTAATTATGAAATGATAGACAGAAGTACAGTTTGCAAAACAGGCAATTTTCAGTTTCAGTTTATGGTTGATTATGAATGTCAGTCAGTCAGAATCTAAAATCACCTAAAGATAAGCAGTTATATATAACTTTGTCTGATCTATAAAATGGAGGAAGCTGCATTTAGGGATAAAGTTTTTGCACCAAGGTAAATGCTGAGAGCCAGAAGCCTAAGGATAGACTGTAAAGATAAGTCCAAATTTTACAGAGTCAGACTGCAAGAACATGGCAGATTCACAGAAACAAAACCTACAGGGACAAAGGACTATGGAAAACACTTAGCAAATCAATCAAAGCCAACAGACATGTCAAAGGCAAGAGACTGTGAGAACCTAAGGCACTTAGTGCCAGGTTAATTGCAGTGAAATAGGCAGTAATTTGAAATGATGAGTAATGGACAGGTTATAAAAGCATTTCAGTCGTACCCTGGAATGTAATGAAATCATAGACTCTTCCAAGAAGCAGCCAGGAGTGGAGATAGGATAGGACTGTCTGGCTTACTGGGGGTAATAGACTGTGGTCAAGAACTTCACAAAACAAAAAAGGAAAAAAGCATCTGAGGTTAGAATTCATGCTGCCAGAAAATTGGTATCTTGGCTGTTCTTTATGGCAGCAAGTATTTGCGAAGTTAAAGACATGGATATAGGAACCATATCAGAGCAATGTCCTTACACTCAAATCTACTTCCATGCATATGGACTTCTGATTTTTATTTTTCTCCTTTCACAAAGGCTCTATCTACACTTCCAACATTTAAAGCCGAAAATATATCTTTGCCAGTTCGTTCACTGTGTCTTACTAGCTAAAAAGAGCTATTCTCAGTCAGTTGACACTGGATCACTGATAATGCTAGTATAAAGGCCACACTATATTACAAAAAACACATCAAAAATCAGCATGTGCACTAAAAGTATGCATGGGTGTCAACATTTATTACAAACACGAATTCTTTTCTCTATAAAACTTACTAGTATCAATACTCTTTTAATTTTAATACCTACTAAGAAAGTCACAGTTTACTTCTCATTTGTTCCCAGAGGAGATTCAAGTTTTTGCTTATGTACTTTGACAGAGAATGCTAGAGCAAATACAGCCAAGAATGAAGCTGGCAGCATTGGAGAGCTCAGTTTGTGGGAAAACAATTACCTGTTCTTCCACTCATCACCTTGAGGTGAGAAGCACCCTCTCTAAGTATTCTAGATAATCATTCAACCTTTAAAGTAGCAGCATTGGTTTCAATTCTGGTGCCTAAACAAAGATGTCTAGAGTTATTTGGGGTGTTTAAGCATACTCAAGGAAGGAAACATTATGCAATGGGAGATATCAAGACCTATGTTTTTCTGAAGTGGCAGCTGGAGGTCAAAAAGAGTATTCCATATCATTATTTTGAATGGCTCTTGATGACTGTATTTAGGTACTTTAATTAAGCCACCTACAATTTCTTTTTCAGCATGATCACAGATGTTTCAGTTTAGAAACCATCCCAAAATCATGCATGGCTAAATGTTGAAAAGCCAAATGTTCCAAACCAGAGAAAGCCTGTAGAGAAGACCAGCAAGAAAATGTATGTTTTCTCTACCTATACTTTCAAGAACAGAAGCCCAGTTTATTAAAATACAAGAAACAGAGCCTCAAAAATTCCCACTTATTATAAATTAATTGATCTATAAACTTTGATTATCCATTCTGAATTAAATGTTAGGACCTCAGTGTAAACTTCTACTAAGATTAAACCTACAGTTGGATGAGCTCTCTTTGGAGAGATAGTTGGTCATCAGACTGCCCATTTTCTACCTTGTATCACTTCACACAGGCATATTTTGTTCAGATGCTCTGAAATTGCTTCTTTCAGAAAACATGGGAGAATTAATTTTCTTGCATGCACTAGCTGAGCTGTAGTGATATGTGAAGTAGGCAAGGAACCCATTCAAAGTTGTGAAACTATTTATAAGCACTACTTTTGAACTTCCTTAAACAATTAAAGCAAGACGGCACTTGTAACAGTGCAGAATTTTGTTAGTAATAAAATTTAATCTATTTAAAAACAAAACAACAAAAATACACCAGCTAAAATTAAACTGCAGTAAAGTTTTTGATACACTTATTTCAAATCAACATAACCTACTACTTATAGAATAGTTTCTCCCTTGGCCATGCATTTTACTGGCTCCTAACATTATAACTTTCCAAGAAGTTAAAGGGTGTGCATAATGGGCACTTCTTGATTTCTTAACCCACTTCCCCCCATTTTGAAGACAAATCACCCAACCAAGAGTGTAAAATGTGGCAGAAGCACTAGCTCCCTCCATTCCCAGAGGCTTCAAAAACTCTCTCAATTTCATGCTTCCTTGCACAACTTTATTTACACTAAAACCATTCTGCTATGTGCTTCGGAGCAAATACTTGGTCTTGATCTCCTAGCAAATCTTGGCTATATTATCTGAACACTCTGTGAAGCCTTGAGTCTTTACTATAGACTGTGGCTGACATATCAGGTGAAATACAAGTGAACTGCATAATGGAAGTTAATGTCCCATCAAATTTGGGTCAACAGGATACAATCAAACACGTGTATATCATCTACTCAAAGGGTACATGCTTTTCTTCAAGAGAGTATTTAGGTTTTAAGTGGATGCTATGACACAGATATTTGATACACATTGGTGGGGTTCTACTAATGATCTTTTTGAAATTCTCATTGGTGCTTCACACAGAGTATTTCATCAACTTTTCAGAATAATAATAATTTAATTTTAAAATCTATAATACTTGTGGTTTATCAGCAACATTTCTGCAAATAAACATAGCTAAAAATACAACCCCAAATACTTCTGAGGCTGCATTTGACAGGTTTAAATACATGGGCTTAAAAAAACCCCCAACTTTTGTACATTTTGATAGTGTCTGTAAATTATCAATTCAAACTCAAGCATTTAGCAGTGTCTCAATAAAAAGCCCTCAAGCATGTGCATGAGGAAATAGATTTCCTTCTTTCTCTTTAACACTCAAAGCTTTAAAGAATTCAGTAAACTCTGCTGAATACCTATCTTTTATGCTGAATATAAAGACTCTTCAAAGCTCTTAGTGAAATATGTTAACTACTTAGAAACTTTTTAAATGCAAATTGGCATGAAAGACACACAGAAAAGCATTTTTGCTGTGTGTCATTCAAAGTTAAATGTACCTGCTTCATACCTTCATAGAAGCACATCTATTTCTTACTTCCCTAGAACTATTCTCACAAAAATTTAAATTATAATATGAAAGGGAATACTTGTATTGCACAGTGTGATGGAAAGGAGTTGGTTAAGTTTCTGACTTGGCTTGTTCTGACCCAGTATCAGCTATTTAATTCAGATGAAAATAACAGTAGAAAATGACAATTGTGTTACAAAATAGAGCTCACCAATTGTCATTGCTATCTACACAACTACGTTTTCCTAAGTTGCTTGTCTAAATTGAAAATGCTGATGAAATTCAAACTCAGTCTTCTAAGTACTGAAAAATCATTAGATCTCACACCTATGTAGAGCTACTTGGAATTTCAGATGTCCTACTGCAACCTGTGTTTAAAGGTAGCAACAGCCCTGAGCTGCCATTCTGTGAAAGGCTGTATGTTCACTTTCAAAGAACCATGTTCACACAGGGTTTACAGTAGACAGTGTATCCTTTCACAAGTGGGTTTTTTTTCAAACCCCCACTTACTCTCTTGCTTACAACTTCTTTCTGCTGTGATTTTCAGCATCAACTTGTTCAGGTGCTCATCTGTCTTCTATTTCAACCTTTGGAAATATTTTACATTGAATGACAACACATTTTAACTTTTTTCTTTCCCAGTGAAACTGAGTTTGCTTCACAATGCCTTATTGCCCAAATATCTGGAAAATTG
Source organism: Galbula dea (assembly GCA_013399015.1). Taxonomy (NCBI): domain Eukaryota; kingdom Metazoa; phylum Chordata; class Aves; order Piciformes; family Galbulidae; genus Galbula; species Galbula dea. Next base: position 601,704 of record VWZX01008270.1, read on the forward strand.
ATTTCTGGATTCAATACTTGAGGTATTTGAAACTTTGACTCATCGAGTCAGCAAACTAGTTCAGCCTATGCTTATTTGATATGCCTGTCTAAAAGTAGCAAAACATAAGAACTTGATTCTTTTGTGAAAAATATAGGGTTCACTTAAACAAAACATTTGTGAATTTCAGACAATGTAACTGAATTGACTCAGGAAAAAAAACCCCAGGGATTTTCTTTTTTAGGTTGAGATGATTTTGTTCTTTGACATTTCCCTAAAATGCTATTTGAAACATATTTAAATGTCCATACTCTTCACAAAGTGCTTAATTTTAACGGAAATTTCAATTACAAAGCTATCAATTCTCAGATTCATTAAGAATTTGCAGCAAATATACTATGGATTCAACAGATACATCCTCTTCTCACCTATTCTGATCTGTCTAATCAACTTTCAGATAAAATGAAAACTATAAACTTAATCAGGACAGGACAGGACCAGAATTATAGCTTTCATCTTTAAGGAATCCATGCGAGCAATTCTTAAATCATTTTTCTATATCCCATTGATCCCAGGGAGATAAAAGTGCATGCTTAAGAAACAATCACATATGCATTCTGTCCTAGATCTTTTTGTCCCTAAGCAAGTCAAAACAGCTTTAAGCATCCCCAATGCTGAAAGCCATCTGGATGTCTCTACAAAATATTCTACATCTATAGATTAAAAAAAAAAAAAAGAAAAAGAAGAGATCATAATATCATCACCATCATTATGACAATGTTGAAAATAATTTCCACTATGATATAATATGAAATTTCTATTAATTTCAACTTCACTCCTTGTGGAGTGGAAAAATGACCTCTCCCATTGATGAAAGAAAAAATAAAAAGCCCATCAAAACATTAAAGCCAGAAAACTATTATAAATGCTTAAAAAAGGTTCTGAAAGTCTTTTTTTTCTGTAAGAAAGTTATTTAATACACTTATTGATCATAATTTCATAGCTAGTGGTTACTTGTGAGAAAACTTTTAATTTGACAATATTTTAATCCAGATATTACACAGGCAAGTTTATAAAAAATGAATGGATAATATAGTAGTTATTGTTATTCCTAGCAAGAATATAGTCCTGTATGCTGGTATTTGGTGTGATCTTCCCAGCCCTTTCTTTCAACAGACAAAGCAGAGTCATCCTTTGGCTAGAAAAAAAATGTCTGTAGAGATATTTTATGGTTAGTTAGAGGAATGTAGGATACGTGAAACGTGAGTTACATGTTACAAATTGTGTTTCTAACATTCTTCCAGATGTCTGTGCACTTGTGTGTCACAGAAATATTTCCATTTTCTTCTTTGTCATTGTTTCTCACTGTGACACCTCCTGGTTTTAAAACACACATACTGTTATTCAGAAAACAAAAAAGAAAAAAATCTTCCATTATTCCTTCCTGTAACTATTTTCACTAAGCACAATTGTACAACTACTTTATCAATGTTGTGTAATTTTGATAATTGAGGATGTATCTTGCACCATACAGGACATGTCACATAGAAGTTAACACAAGTGGCCAGAAAATTATCTAATGTTCGTATGTATGTTTGGATAACTATGTTTGGGTAAATGAGTCAGTGGACTTGAAGAGCTAATCGGATTACCCTACTGGATAGTTGTAAGAAATGTCAGCATCCACTAATGATTTTTGCTAGATTGCAAACACTCAGTTCAACTTCTTGGCAACAGGCATCTAGTGTCATTTGAAATACATTGCTAAAAGATCCCTGGCCTCAAACTGTCACACCAGGAGAATGTGGCTCTCCAAAATGTCTAGTGTCATATCTTTCCATTGCAATTAAGACAAATTCATGCCTACTGCAACAAGGCTATACCAGAGTACTCATGAAAAAAACCAACATAAAATAAAGCAGACTCAGTGTCTCTAAAAAGTCTTGTGTCACACCTGCTACTCTGATAGATACACTTTGGGTATTCTTGGTATTCTTCAATGAAACTAGACACTCGTGTTTACATAACTGATTTGTGCCTTGCTTAATTTTAATGGAAATTCAGGTAGCTAAAGCACAGCTGGTTCTATTGTTGAATAAGATGGTTTTAAACAACTAAGATAGTTTCCTCAAACATCACAAATTTTTCTAAAAGGAAGAAACCAAACCAACCAATCAACCAAACAAAAATCTCAAAATCCAATCTGCCATTTAAATTTGCTGGTCCAGCCGAATAACAAACTGACATTGCACATTCCAGATACATTGTCTTTTGCATGCTTTCCAGAAGAATGTTGGCATCATTTCTTTCCAAATTAGTCTCTAAAAAAAAGTCTAGCCTACAGGCTGACTCAAGTCAAAAATAAACTTCTGAGAGCAGAGAGGAGTTTAGTAAGTTCCATCTTTGAGCTTACAGTCACAACAACTGGAGAAAACAGTTTACCTCACACTCTTGAAGAGAAGCAAGGACTAGTAAGGCTTGGTTATGAAACCAAATAATTTTGGTTTAATGAATTGTTCTGCTCTGTCTTCCTTACTTCCCATAGACTTGTACACATTTCTACTGTATTTCTGCAGTAGAAACTACCTACATAAAATTAATCTTGATGACATCATGTGGAGCTAGTTAGTCAGAACATTTAAGGAGGATAATGCACTTTAGCCTTAAGGACTCTTAAAATGAGAATCATTTATTCTCTGTTGCCTTCCATGAAATGGATTCTTGCTGTTACTAATGTAAAAACCTGCTGCTAAATGTTTTGGCTGTATGTATTAGCCAGCTGGCAGTTCAGTTCCTACTATTGAATTGCCCAGAACTGAAATAATCAATTTAACTAAGAAAAGTATATTGTGTCGTACCTTTTGGATTTGTGACTGTAATCTCTAATCACCAGGGAGTTTATTTGGATTTGCAATAATACTGGAGTTGGTAATTTATAACAGGAGAACAGGAGATCACTCAGTAGAGCTTATGAAACCTGGGAGTTTTTCAAGAATAAGTTGCAGAACTTTCTATAATATGGATGCTGTTAGCAGCTCACAATTGGCTAAAATATTAATCTGTATTATCTTAATAACCTGAAAGTAAAACCTGTGGATTTGAAAGGTCCCTTTCTAAGAAGAGGTATACTTTATAATGTCTCTTCATACCTATATAGTTAGAAATAAATCGAAGCTCAGTGCAGTTTATGGAAAGGCTCCCATTGAATATGAAAGGGTTGGACTTGAGTTCTCAACAAAAAGACTACTTAAACCCAAAGACATTCATTAATGCTGATTTACATGATTTTTCACTGTGTGTTTATTATTTCTGTTACCTTCTGCTCAGTCCTTGACTTATAATATGCTTCTAAGAAATGCAATATGTCAAGACTACCTGATACTTAAAAATAATAGTCGGGCAAATACCACTATTCAAATACATTCATTCATTATTTCATCCAAACTCTTTAAAAAAAAAAAAAAAAAAAAAAAANAAGAGAACCATATGACATCACAGTTCTCCAAAAGATTGCTAGTAAGAAGATGAGTATTTTTCATAAAATAGTCATCATGTCAGGCATTGTGTTTGCCTTTGTCTTTTTGATTTTGCAAAACTTCCCTCATGGTCAAATGAGACACTTATTTAACTTTCTTGCATGAAGTTCCCCTAGAGAATACTCCCTAGAGAATGAACCTTCTCAGATATCTACTGGAGTCAGATGCTGATCCTCTTACCCTTGAAGAATACAGAAGAATCAGAGTATATTCTCAGACTCCAAGGCTCTCAAAGACATCCACTGAAGGCTCTGTTTTCTAAATAAAATGTGTCTCTACTTGCAGGAATGGGTGGGTGACCTAGTCATTTATTGATTTTACATTAAAAGGGTTTGCATTAGACAGGTGAAGTGTATAATAGATTCCAGTCCTGCAGACAAATAAAGAGCTAAGCAGTGTGGACGTTCCTATGTCACTGTGAAATAGAAAAAGTGAGAAAGCTGTGATGGCATCAACACTAATCCCTCTGAAAGGCAGATGTTTTTTGATGTTATTTTACAACAGTGAGGAATTTTATAATTGTGTATTGCTACAGTTTCTGTTTTAATGACACTTCTCTACTTCTTAAAAATTCAGTGCTTGTCTGCTAATGTACAGTTATTCACAGAGGTTTCATTATTATCACAGATCACTTTTAAGAAAAATCTATTGAGTAGCACTACTTTTAGACTTGTTCAAAAATATTATATTTGAAGATATATACATAGAGAAGCTGAAGTATATTTATTTATTCATTTTACCCAATAATAGCACTTTGATGCTGAATGAACTTAAGAGATAGCTTTGCATTCATTTTTCCAAGTTTACATGTAAATAAAATACTCTGGTTTACACTTCTTTCAGCATTAAGAAGTGCATATAATAATATTATTCTTGCACAAGAAAATTAATTTTTCCTGTAATGGTATTGAAGGATTTCCATTTATATGCAGATTCTGACTTTTACCTTAGTGAAAATACATTCTTTGAAATAAGAACAGGAAAATAAACATTGATTAATAGAAAAAAATTGGAAAGGAAAAACGTTAGCTCTAGTCAAGGATGAATTAACTACCTGCTTATGAGCAACCCCACCTTCCCAAGAGGATTTCGTTTATTGGTATTTTATTTACTGAATGGCAAAAAAATCTCAAAACATCCAAATTGCCTTCATCTCATTGCTTTCCCTCTGCCTTATCACTACTTCTTATTGCTCTAAACTATATATCTTCCTGACCTCTAAGGCTGGTGACTTTGAGATTGTACTTTACTCTTGCTATATTTAAAAATGGTATCTAATTTTCCCCTCTCCATTCTCCACAATATATCAGGAGGGAAAATGACCCTGGCTGCTCCAGCTCCTGACTGTTAGCCTACACAACTTCAGATTTGCTTCCTCATCCTCATCTTGGGACTCCTTAGTATTCACGTAATTATTCCACAGACTGAAACCATCACACCTTTCATTCTCACCAATTCAAAACACAAATGTAAATCAACTTCTACAGTGCTGTGTCCACCACACACTGGTAAGGAGACCTGACATGCCTGACTGCTCCACAGAGAACTCATAAGCTCTTTCTACTGTGTTTTGAGCTGCTGTGCATCTCCTTTTGACATTTGATCACAGAAACACAGCCTTTTACATTTCTCTCAAATATATCCATTGCTCCTAGGTTTCTAGTCCATACCTCCTTCCCTCAGCCTTATTCTGAACTTGAAAAAGTTGATGTCTCACTCAGTTGTCCCTGTAGAGGAGTCTGGTGCCATTTTGAGTGTTTTAGGGTATGCAAGATGCCCCCACAGAGCTAAAAATGCTGGCATATGATCTCTGGGTCAAAACCACGACCTTTTGCTTTTGAAGGGACAGCAGCCTAGTGTGAAATTCAAAATATTCAGTGCCTGCTCTGGAGCACAGAGCTTGTGCACCATTGTCCTGCAATTTTCACATTGCAGACTCCCCCTACAATGATTGAGGGAGCCTTCCTCGGTAGAATGGGCCAGAGAAACCACAACAATAATGTTTAAACTCTGCAACACTTGCCACCACCACTGCTTGAGAGCATTATACTTGACTGAAAGCAAAAAACCTTAAAATACCACAGAACAGACATATTCTGTGGATTTTACAGAACCAGCTGTACATGTAAGAAAACCCCCACAAATCAGAAATGAATAATTTAAGCAACACTGTCACATAGGAGAGAGAGATGGACATGCTGCAGATAAGGACTCTGTGAAAGAGAGATTTTTCTCTGTAGTGAAAATCAAAGAGCATATGAAAGTAGACATTTCTTGCATATCCAAAAACAAAATATGGGGCTAACCCAAATATATGACTGCATCTTTGTTCCTTAGAAAGGTACAGATCAAATACCACCAGTATAGGTCATCCAGCATTACAGTAGAGCAGCATTACTGTATTACATTCTTTCTACTGTCAAACTCAAGCTTTTTGATCAAATGCAAAATAGGGAGGCTTGTGGCAAGATGAATAACATCAGATCCTTTAGTCCTAATATCTCATTGAGATAAACAGGAATGGGACATCCAGAATAGTGTTGTCTCAGAGGTAACATTACTACCATTTACTAAAATAGATGAGAAGTTTTCCATTATGGGAGATTGTATTTTCTGTGACTTGCAGTTGTCTCTGTGCTGCTCACATGAAATTCATAATAGGTAGAAAAAATGTGGTTTTATCAGACTGTTTTGTAAAACACAGTGTGAAGAGAGTTAAAGGTTGCTCCTTCACGTTTAGCTTCACATTTAACTTTGTTTACACTGTCACTGAAAATGAATTTCATTACAGTGATCTAAACCATACTATAGCTTGCAGACCAAGAATTGCTCCTTTTCATTTCTATACTTTTCAATACAAGTGAAAGACAAATATGTCCATATTAGTGCAACACTACTTAATAATATACATAAGCTTCTGCTCATATATGCATGTGAATCGCTTGAGCTGTATTTTGTGCTGCCAGAACGATTATCAGAGGATGAAAACATGCTTGTAATAAGGAGAAAAAAAAGGATGGACTCCAAATTGGGTCACAAAATTTTTAGGTCACCCTTTCTTCCTTTAAATTATAGTTTTAGTAAAGTCTGGAAGAGAAGGAACCTGATACCTGACGATCTCACATCTCTAAAGCAGATGGCTTCATTATCCATTATCGCTTGTGATTGGAAAAGCTCAGCTTGTAAGAGTCACCAGAGATTTCATGAATATCTAGAAATAAAAAAAAATTGGAGGTTTGTTGCTGTAGCTATAAAATTAGCCTAATAATGATTTTCTGGTGAATTACAATCTGAGGTGAGCCAAGCTAAATCTAAGACTGAAAATAGTAGTACAGCATGAGCTACTTTATTGTAAATCAAAATATTCAAACTATATTTCCCATGTATTAGGATTCCTCGATGTCCTCAGTCACATATAAGGAGGATGTGTGTGAAGTCTTGAGGCATTCATTACTATGGTACAGCTGTGATAAAAAGCCATTAAAATCTCATTGGCTGTATATTGCTATACTTAAAACACAGCAGAAGCATTTTGTACCAGCCAGTAACATGATAATATTTCTCAGACTAAGGAACTTTGATGGTATTCAATATAACAGAGGCCAATAAGTTAAGTGGGATGTAAAAAACCAAATGCAAATAACCAGGAAAAAAAAAATTAATCTATCCTGTTTCTGTTGGACGAAATCTACACCTGCAAATCCAACAGTGAGGTTACCCAGTACTCTGATCCTTTAGTATTTTTTGTAAGCACAAAAAGTGATTTGAGTGCCTGAAATCTTCTGATACCTGCACACACAAGATTGTGCACAAAAAGAGGGGAGTAATGTCTGCGTGCACTATGTCTGTAAATAAAAACTTTAAAAATATCAGAAAACAAAAGTCAGCACAGAAATTTAGGCAAATTAGGTAAATCTGGACAGAGAAAGAATGAGAAGTCCTTAAAATACAAAGAAAGAATAGCTCCTACTACCGTAGAATAGTGGCACCATTGTTCTTTCTGGTTGTGATCCCTCTGATTTATCATGATATCATCTTACCTACCTTTAGATACCTGACATGTATGAGAAGCTTAATCTTCATTTCTCTTATAGTCAGTAAAGAGCCACGTGTAAGAATTATTCATCTAACCTATTCTAAATCAGGAAATATGTTGTGCCCTAAGATTCCTCTTTGTTTCCAATGACAATCAAGGAACTTGAGACAATTTGCTCATATGAAGTCATCCACACACCGGCCGACATCCTCATTCAAAAAAGATAGAGGAGGAGTGAGAAAGAGAGAAAGAAGTGAAGGTGCTAAAGATGCACAGCACAAGGAACTAAGCTAAATGGAAGAGGATTAACATCATGAGGATAACTAACCTTTGATATTTAAGTCCTATGTAAAAATTATCAGGAAATGGAAACAACAGCAACCAACATATTTGAGTTAATAGAAGTGGAGGCCAGGGTTTGAAATGCTAGTCTGTACAGACAGATTAACATTGGGACACCATTCGGAATTGAACAAGGCAATGAACAGGTTTAACTGACAAAAACAGAGAGGAAAAGACTCCAAATAACTATGTTACCAAGCCTGGGGAAAACAAGAAAAGAGAGGTAGAAATATGCACAGAACACTGAAGCTAGAACACAACAGGAAGAGAAACTTCCCCAGCTTTCTGCAGAAAGCTAATTTTTCTGGCCCATGCATATATATTTGGTTAAGAATGCCCAACTTCCTTTTTAATACATACACCATTTGCTTGTTGTTCCTATTAAAGATTTTAAAATCTTTAAAATATCTGAAGTGGTTTGTTTTTTTTTGTTCTGGCTACTTGAAATATTGCCACCAGAAAAAACAGAGAATCTCAGAAATCCTCTTTGGAAGGGACCTCTGGAGGTCATTTAGCCCAACCTCCCCATCAAAGCACAGCCAGCTGGGGTCTTGTTTAGCCAGAGCAGGAAAACGTTCATGAATGAGATCACACCAGGGCTGTGTAGCCTCCTAGAGATATATATATATAATTTTTTTTACCTGAAGCTTTCAAGCTGCCATTTGTGGCCATTGTCCTTTTCTTATATCATCTGGCAATTCTCAAGAGTTTGGTTGTATCTTTTGAAGTAGGAGCCTGAAACAGATGGAGTACTCTCTGTATGGCCTCGGCAGCACTAAGAAAAGGGAGTTACAGTTTCTCTCCACTGGCTATGCTTCTCTTCATACCACAGCATCACAGGATTATCAAGGTTGGAAAACACCTCTAAGATCAGCAAGTCCAACCATCAACCTATCACTATCAGCCACTATATCATGTCCCTAAGACTAAACCATGTCCCTAAGCACCTCATTTATGCACTTCTTAAACACCTCCAGGGACAGTGACTCCACTACTGCCCTGGGCAGCCTGTGTCAATGCCTAATAACTCTTTCAGTGAAGAAGTTTTTCCTGATATCTAATCTGAACCTCCCCTGATGCAGCTTGAGGTCATTTCCTCTTCTCCTCCCACTGGTAGCCTGGGAGAAGAGACCGACCCCCATCTCATTCCAACCTCCTTTCAAGTAGTTGTAGGAGTGATAAGGTCTCCTCTGGGCCTCCTCTTCTCCAGACTAAACAACCCCAGTTCCCCCAGCCGTTCCTCATAAGACATATTCTCCAGACCCCTCACCAGCCTTGTTGCTCTCCTCTGAACATGCTCCAATGCCTCTATCTCTTTTTTGTAGTGAGGGGCCCAAAACTGAATACAGTACTACAGATGTAGCCTCCTCAGTGCTGAGTATAGGGGTACAATCACCTCTCTGGTCCTGCTGGCCACACCATTTCTGATACGGGCCAGGATGTTGTTGGCCTTCTCGGCCACCTGGGCACACTGCTGGCTCATGCTCAGCTGCTGTTGACCAGCACCCCCAGGTCCTTCTCTGCCAGGCAGCTTTCCAGCCACTCATCCCCAAACCTTTAGTGTTGCATGAGGTTGTTATGACTAAAACGTAGAACCTGGCTCTTGGCCCTGTTGAAGCTCATCCCACTGGCCTCCCGACCACTGATCCAGTCTATCCAGGTCCCTGTGAAGAGCCTTCCTACCCTCAGGAAGGTCAACACTACCTCCCAACTTGGTGTCATCTGCATACTTACTGAGAGTGCACTTAATCCCCTCATCTAGAGCATCAATAAAAACATTAAACAGAGCCAGCCTCAATACCGAGCCCTGTGGGACACCACTCCATTTACCACCACTCTCTGGGCTTGGCCCTCTAGCCAGTTCCTTATCCAGCAGAGTGTAAACATGTCTAAAATACATCCTAGTATATGTGTTAGTCACAATAAAGCAAAAATGAAACTTAATATACAACCTGGCATCTACATTGACTCATAGGTCCCTTCAGTACGGCTAATTTTCAGGCAATTGTTTTCCAGCTTCCACATCACTTGTCATTCCTAGGTGCAGAGCTTTTTCCTTCTCTTCATTGATGAATTTCTTGTTGACTCAGTCCTCAATTTAATCCAGGTTTGCCTTCACAAGCCTTTGGACAGAAGTTCACATTCCTCACATCAGCCATTTCCCCTAACTTTGTGCCATATAAAAACTTTGCTCTATGTCACCATCGAGGTCACAGTTGACGATGCTGAACACTATGGACCCCAGCACTTGTCCCCTAGCGTGCTGGCTACCCCCTTTTCAGCAGCAGCCTGCTGGGCATCTAGCCACTGATCGTTGCCCTTTGAGTCTGACAGCCCAGACAATTTTCTACCCACACAGCAGTCAGATTAGGCAGCCAGGGTCTCCTCAGCTACTAAATGAGAACACTGTGGGAGTTGGTGTCAAAAGCCTTACCAAAGTCAAGGTATATTACATCCACGGCTCTTCTCTCATCTGCAGAGCCAGTCATTTCGTTGGAGAAGCAATCAGGTTGTTCAAGCATGATTTGCCCTTGAATGCCTGCCGTGAACACTCACAGTGCCTGAATGCAGCTGGTCTCTCAGTCTTTTAATTTTAACACCTGCAAACTGACAATCTCAATCCTGCAAGGCTGTTGAACTCCAAACTGATGTTGAAATGACACAGCCAGCACCTGCTACACTTCAGGACATCGTAGATTTGAATTCATTTTTTCAGAGTGCTGTTTGTAGGGGTAGCAATAGACTCTGAGATCATACTTGCAAATTAACAAGCAATAATAGAAATATTAAATTCCTGAGTACCTCCATATCTCAGTCTTTGGGAGTGTCTTATTTCTCAAGCAGTTATGAGACATCTGATTAAAAGCATTGCTTACTGCAGTCTTCCATGAATAAATGATAAAATCTATTCATGTTTAGAATGGTATACAGCTATACACAACACATGTACTTCTCAGACAGGTTTCCAGGTCACATAAAGGTATATACACAATAATTACTGTTAGCATTTTTGTCAATACCATCATCTCTATTAAAATAATCCATATGCAGCATTTTCAAAGACCGGGTTTCATTATTCCAATTAAAATAGCATGTTTTGAAATTGTGGCAGGGTTGCTTTATAAGACATGCATTTCTGTCATTCAGAGGCAAAGACAAACAGATCAGTTACTGAACAGTAAAGGTCAAAGCATAAATCAATCATTTCACTAATAACTTATTTTCAAGCAATAACTGTAGAAGGAATAGAAGAACATTTAGTTTGGTATTCTCTTCACAGCTATTTCAAGAGAGGAGGCTCAAGATGACATCCTGAATCCCATCAGTCCTCTGAGAACAGAGCTTTAAAATGCTAGATAGCTCAGAGCTAAGTGCTGTTAAAAGGCAGGTGATAGGGCAGCCAGCACAGTAATTACACATGTTGTATGATGTCAGTTGAAGGAACAGACATTTAATTGTATCTGTAAAATTTGCAAACAAATCTCTTATCATCTTCATCTGTTAAAGACTATCTCTTTTTCCAGCTTTCTGGTTGTTTATATTTTTTCTTCCTAAATATTTCTGACTGTAGGACTATGCTAGGTACATTTGTGCTTTTGCCTCTGGACTCCCTTCTGGTCCTGAGGACCTGTAATGGTTAGTTTCTCCTTTTTTGTTGTTTTTACCTGTATGTATTTTCATTTGCTTGCCTTTCTGTTTTATACAGGTATTGTGACTTTCTGGGCATACAGTCACAACTATTTATATCACATCAAGTAAGCAGTGACTGTAATAGTTAATTCTATCAGAGAGTATCCTTACCATTCAAACATTTCACAACAGTTGCCACTTCCCAGTGGCTGTGATGTCAAAACATGCTCCTGGAAGGCAAATACCATTGCATAGCCAGAAAGGAGGAAGAAAGAGTAAAGGTGCCACAAAATGAATTTGCATTTTACTAAATATGTGTTGTTAAGCAATACTCTTTGTCGTCTTCTTGAAGTTATGAGTAAGCTGGCTCTTGGAAGTCATGCATGTTCCAGAAGAAAACAGTGTATCTCTCTCCAGCCTAAAAGGCAGCATTGTGCTGTCTTTATGAAGATGTAATCTTAAGAGAAGGAATAAGTAGGTAGCACTGAGCCGAACTGTTGGTGACTGTTTAGTTGTGACAGGAGAATAACACTGATTTTCCAGTTCTGTATAGAAATATTGTAGGCACAAAATATTTGGCAACTGAAACAAAATTTCTAATAGAGAAACTGCATTTTGGAGTCTTTACTCACATAACCTATAGTCAGGAGGTTTTGCCTAAAAGCTAAGAAGTACTGCAAAATATGAAGTTTAATAGTAATTTATTTAGAGTTAGCTCACTACAAAATTGTGCCTTGGTGCCTTGAACAGAATTTATTGGCTAGATTGAAAACTCAGCCAGGCCTAATGAAATAATAGATTTATTTGTTCATTTTAGAAAAAATTTAAGGAAATCAAACATTAATTGGTATTTATAGTTTTAGAGATATATTATGCATCTCAAGAATCAGTAAGATACAGAAAACGGAATGGTCAATGAGGTAATGGTACTCATGGAAACAATGTTAGTGCCAGCCAACCTTAAATGTTTTCATGAACACTGAATCTAAGACGGTCACACATCTACTGAAATTTACTAACAGATCTCAAGAGAAAGGCTCGCTCTGTTCGATAAATAACTGGGATTCAATGATCCACTTTAGCTGTGGGAATTTGGCATGAACTTGCCCAGTAGAAATTTGATACAATGAGAGCACTGTTGTTTTAAAAGGTCAATGATGAGAGCAGGTTACGGCAGAATTTCAGCAGTCTTATTAGTTACGTTATTAGTATATCTTGAAGAGCTTGTGTCAGGTAAAGGATGGGTAGTTTTTAAAAATGAGTCATGTATTAAGAAGGAGTAAACAGCACATTAATTACATTTTTAGATTATTCCAAAGTGGGAGATGCTGTAACAACCTATATAGAGATAAGACAAAAAGCCTGCAGTGACTGAAAGTAAAAATTGGCAGTCAGTAGCGAAGTGGGTTCTATCTAGAAAAATACAAATAAATGCATTTAGGAAGAACAAGAAAAAATAAACAGTAAAACCTAGTGAATACTGACCTGAAGGTAATAAATGCAATACGAATGTGTAACACAGTATTGCATCAAGGAAAAAAATCAGATTTATTTCATAAGGCAAATGACATTATAAACCAGAAAGTCCTTCCATATTGACATGGTGCAGTCACTGAATATTGTCTACAAGTCTGGACACCTCTACACCAAAAACCTGAACTGAAAGGAACCTACAAAAAAGTAATGAAAAGTGACTACAAGAGAAAATTAAACTCATGACAGAAAACAAAAAGAATTCATGCTTACAGAAAGAAATTGGCTCAGTGAAAATCAAGAAAAAAATGTGACTTTCTCTAAAAACTTTATGGCATTAACATCAGGGAAAGCGAGGTTATATCTAAGGGTCTGAGACAATGCAAAGGAAAAGCAGCCTTTGTTCCATTTGCTATTTTGTCACTAGTAAACTGTATGATCTCAGGAAAAGTCAGAGTGCCTTTCTGTGTCTCCGTTTCTTCATCATCTTCATAGGTATATGACTATTATAAGAATATCTTCTTAGTTCACAGAGAAGTTGCAAGACTAATTAACCAATCTTCATTTAAATTATTTTTAAAAATAAGAGAAAATATAAATACAAAATACAGTATAAATTAATCTACTGAATTCTTACTGTTAAATTTTTTGCAGCCTTTCTTCATATCTTACCTAAGAAGAGATGCCAACATTAACAAGAAAGCCTGAATATCCATAAACATGTTCTATGTTCAACAGCTAAAATATGACAGATAGACATCAGCATCAGAAAAAATCCTGCTTATTAATTATCTCAGAATCGTGCTTTCACAAGGAATGTGGCTTTAGAAGCACTCTTCTGTCTAGGCATTTCTAAATCGTGTCCCAGATTCCTTCCCAAATAGCACTTAAATCTTTGGAAACAAAACAAAAATATTTTCTTTCCCCTAGCTGTTCAAACTGGGATCATTACTATAAACTTTTATCTGGCCTGGTTTACTCAAAAACTAAGTTTGGAAAACACAAAGAAATGAGACTTATTTGGAAGATAACTTCCCTCCATGAAGGAACTGAACAGTAATGTATAGATGATAAAGATTCAGGGATAGAAAAGTTGTCATCCACCTTTATTATTTAATGAACAAATAACACTATTACCTTATTAGAAAATGTGGGCTGTTTCCATTGTAAAGCACAGCACATCTAGGTAAAACCTAGAGCTATTTCCTGATGAAACTTCAGGTCAATGCCCTAGCACTATATAAATGTGATACTCCATTAACTTACATATGTTTTGCAAACAGAAGCTGAGAAGAAACCTTTTAGCTGTTGCAGAACTTGCTGCATTTGTTCGTAGATGGTCTATTAGAGAATTTGATAGTGTACTGTTTCGCTGGGTAGCCAAACAAAGCCTTTTAAATAGACTAAGTGGTAAAGCATTGATGGCAGAAGAGTCTGGCTCTTTCCTAAGAGTTTGAAATCTGCATTGGCACTTTGATGTTTTTATGTTACAGCTGAACGTAAGCAGACAGCCAAGTACTGAGCTGTCAAGTTCCTCCTTCTCAAAATTTCCACCTCCTAATTTTGTTACTCAAGATCTTAACAGTATTTTGTTCTCCTCTCCAAGAGTTACTTGCCATAATACATGGAGAGATCATTGAACTTTCACCTCTCCATTCTTACCCTTTCTTTTATCTGAAGAAGCCATAACACATATTTGCTGATTTAACAAGCTAAAACAGTTTGGTTGGTTTAAAGTTAACTAATGTTATGCATGACCATCACAGTAAGGTGATCTTGTGGTTAATACTAAACATCTAAAATTTGTGAAAAATATGTTTAACTATAACCAACATACACATGTTCATCATATCAATGAAAGAACTTTCAAGTGAAAAGGATATGTGAGGTCTGAGTAGCAAAAGGAGATTTTTAAAAAAGCCAGAAGGAAAGAAGTCTCACCTGGGAACAGTGAAGTCCTGTATACAAGTTGTATGTAAGGAAAACAAAAGCATTCATTCAAACAAAATAACTTCAGGCAGTATCTCTTAAATCTTTGCAAGCAGAAATAATCCATTTTTTTTTTCTCCTTTTTTCCAAAGGAAATTTCTTCTTATAAATGATTTTTAATATTTTGACCTAAAAATGTACTTATTACTGACATGCCTTGTTCCACCCTTCTACCTATGGACACATGGGAAAATTGCACCAGTATGTCTAGCAGTGGTGCAATATTTACAATGCCAAACTGACACTCATCTCTTTATCTACAAAAAAGAATTTCTGCAAGTCACAGAAGTCACCAGCAAAAATACTGAGCAGGAAACAGACTAGGCGTAACACCTGGCCACAGTATTAACTACTTCTTTTCACATGGGCAGGAACAGCATCACACAAACCCACAAGTAATATTATCACCTGAGGTCCAGTTTGAGACCTGCCAATAGAATGCCCAGGGATACCTTCTTTTGCACATCTATAACACTGCATTAGGGATGCAAAAATCATCCCTATAAATGATCGCTGAGACTGTGCCTTTTCTTCCCAATGCTGTATCTGTTTTTATTCCAGAGATTACATAAAACCCCTCTCACATCACTGCTAGTTCCAACTTAAATATGGCTTACAGCTTTCCTGGGTATGCTTAAAGTAGTAAAAATAATACATAGATTATTGATAAGGGCTTTGTCAAACTGCATAGTAACATACATTCTATTTAGGGAATTTGTAAAAAGCTGCATTAGAGAAGTAAATTAAAGAGATTAAAACATTTAGACATTTTAGTCAAACCAGGAAACTGCTACTGTTTTTATTCTGTGCTAAGATTGTTTCCATTCAAACTGTGCATTTGAAGGCCTAATTAAAGATACTCCTTGCATTCTGAAGTAATTTTTGAGTTGAAGAAAAAAAGCAGATGCAGAAGCAGGGCAGATTTACATACTACAGAACACTCAACAACAACTAAAACTTCCTGCTAGCAAACAATCCTCAGGTAATACCTGTCTTCTCCTGCTCTTACATTTAGATGATTTACCAGATCCTGCAACCACTGACTGATAAATCCATTGACTGCAATGGCAACAAAGCCCCATGGATTGCCCAGAGAGAGAACTTTGATGAGGTGGCTTTCCTTGGGCCACACCAGGTTTCAATGCTTAACCATCCTTTCACGGGACTACAGCTACCATAAAAGTATAGTCACTTCTAATGTGTCCTTTTCTCATCTGTAACCTTCCCTTCCTCCTTGCACCACTCTTCTTTCATGTGCCTCTTTTATAAACAGATGAACAAAACTATTTCCTTTTAGGCACACCACTACAACAGTAATGAAGTTTCAGCAAGCAAACTACTAATGCTCAAACAGAAAACCAGATCACACTAGAGACACCTGTCAGCAAAGCAACTACGTAAATCATGAGCAAAAGCACAGGCAAAGGTGAGGATAAGGAGTTTTATTTCAAAGTGCTTTTCTTAAAAAGTGTTGGGCACAACATTGCTTTGGTTTGCAGCATTTTATTTTATGCACTAGCTCAAAATGCAATTGGTCCCCATGCAAGGGCCTGGCACTAAGCCTGTGTGTATTTAGGTCCACCTTAGACTTATCCTTGGGCTAAGAAATGAAGAAGGATTTTTCTATTTTTATTTACTGTTATGAATTTCAGTGCATAAGAAAGAAATCAGTCCAAAACAGTCATATTAAGGAAGAGACTCTAAGGATGTAATATGCAAAAAAAATCCTTATGATTTTAGGCTTCCCAGTGAACAGTTAAGCATGATATTGTCCTGGCAAGAACAATATCGTCTCTCTGGCTCTATTGTTAGAACTGGTCAGTTATTACTTTAAGCTAATGCTAACATTTTTTTTTCCTTTTCAAGAAATATGTAAAATCAGAGAAAAATATCATTTGGGTACATGCAGTTCCTCAGAGAAGCAACACTTTCCTTTCACTAACCTGCACGTTGTTGAAACAATCAGCTGACATTTCAGTGATATATCATCCTGAATGCATAAAACACACAGTTCACAACAAGAAGAAAATGAAAGAGTTTATTTCTCATAAAGCTTGTAAATGAATCTCTACACACCTCACAGTATACTGAGCTTGTGATGCATCTAGAATAAGCACATCAAGCAAAACCATTTTGGTATAACTTGGAAAAGATGGGAAAGCTGAAAATAAAGATCAATTTATGTAAAAATCCCAAGAAGTGAACAAGTGGGAAGGGTATCAGTAATATTCAGAAAAATAATCCATAACATTATAGAGTATCATTGACATTTGGTGTTCCAATATTTAGGAAAATTGGAACATTTTGATAATGTAAGTGCCTCTATCTCTTGAACCACGTATTTTTGTTAAGTCCTAAGTGTTCAGAAATGACACCTGAATATTCATGTGTAGAACCAACAAGCAAGAAGTACTGTAGTATGGATTATCTAGAAGGGCTTAAATCTTGGTGATCAACTTTCATTTTGTCTGTAGCAGTTTGTCCAGCAGGAACTGTACTAGTTACAGTACAGCCACGTGGCAAACATGGTGTTATGCTAACTCATAAAGAAACCAACTGCTATTCCTTTCTATCAGCACCTACACAGACACGCAGCTAGATTGTACAATGAAACTGTAGGCAGCATAAGCTTATTTTTTACCTCTCGTCTATCAGTATAGAATGAGAGCTAATGTACAGCAAGTGGAGGAGACTTCAGAAGCAATATCCCTGTGCCACATCTTTTCTGTCTTGTTCCCGAAGATCTGCTAGCTCTGATTTACATATGCAATTTTCATCGTTACCACTAAGTATAGCACAAGTGGACCTTAACATGTAGTTAATAAAAGTGGTGGCAGATAGGCATATGATTCCCTTCTCTCCCTAAAGGTCTATCTTGCTGCTAAAAATGACATTAGCCTGCCACTCCTTCCAGAAAAAGAGCCATTTCCATATTTTTCTGGTAAACCAGAGAGCACAGGCAAAAGGAAAAAAAGGGAAAATTAATTTAAAATAAACTCTAAGATGTCTTTCAGATATGCAGAGATAAAGGGACAGAGATTCACTAAATAGTTTTTCAAATATTCTAGGATCCTTTTATTGATATAATAGTTTAAGTTTGCTTTTAATTTCCTAGTTGTGTATACAAACAGGTGAAAGAATTAATAAAGACAGCAAAAATACAAAAATGTCTGTGCACTGCAGTCAAGAGATTAATCTAAAAAATTATTTCTGCATTTAATGAGGGTTAATGACAACAAATGAGAAGTTATAAGGTTACAGTTCATATTATAGAAAGTGCTGGCACTATGTATGAAGACCCTTGTTTTATAGCTTTGTTTTTATATACAGTTGCTATTTTTTATTCTTACAGCATTGTTTTGTCCTTGCTGTGTTTCAGGTGAGCACCTGCCATCAAGAGTTAAAATCAGGTATGGGCAACAGAGCCTCTAACAGCTGATTCTTAGAAGATTTCATCAGTGTTACGGACTTGAGGATGAGTCATTTATTAATCCTATTGTTGTCCATACACATGAAGCATCTTTAATCACAGGATTTTTAGTATTTATAAGTCAGTAATTTTAATTATGAGTTAGTTTGGGTTTTTTAGGGCTTGGACACTAAATTCAGGAAGCCATTTCCATCATAAAATATTAAAGACTTTCACTATGTAGAACTTCAGCAAAGATTAAATGTCGTTTGAGTTCAACAAGACAGCAATTTTTTCAACAGCATTAAGATAATAGCTGGCTGCCATAGTGCTTATTTGCCTCAATATTTTTAATATCTTTTTCCCCATAAAATACTACATAAAAAAACCCCAACCAAAACACAGAGGATGACTTCTGCAAAAGAGGCAAATAAAGCAAAAAGAAACCCTCAAAAGAGTTTTAGATATTTCACTCCTTAATTCTGTTCCTTTGGGCGGAATTCATCTGAACAAATGTGTAAATAAGTCCATCTTAAGTATTTTAGGCATCTATGTCTGAACTAAATGTCCTCTTAATCAATAAAGAGAAATAAGCACTTCAGGGAGAGATTTTTCCTGACCTCTGTGAGTTGTAAACGTTAGACCAGTATGATTTGCACCTATCATTCACTTTTGACTTCCAAGGTAACCTACAGGAGTAACCTACACTGTGGATATCTAATATTCAGCAAGGCAAATTCTGTGTTCTGATTAACAGGAAAAACACTGTATCCCTGCCCTCTCAAAACCTTTTTGGAATTGTTGTACCTGGACAACATGTTTACTAACAAGATTCATTTGAGAGTGGGTCATGTCTGCCTCTTCCAGCACAGGCTAGCCTTTGCTTTGCAGCTTCATAACCTGATGCAGCTGGTTAGAAGATTATATGCTCCACTGACCAGCTGCACTTAGCAAATGAATCTGTGGATGAGCAGAGAAAACAAGTCATCCAAATACACAAAGTGCATTTCCAGTTGCAGGGAGCGTGCAGAAGACACCAGTTCCCAGAGCACTGCCTTTCAGTACAAGATTTGACCAGGTTACAGGAATTCGCATTCCTGGTACTACGAAACCATTCTTACTGCTGGGCCAATCCTTCCTTTCCAAGTTTTGTAGGCATGCCACGCCTCCTCTTTTGGTTAATTTTCTAAAAATAATTTATTTTGATGTAATGTAATTCACGAATTTTGACATAAGATGTGACACTGAAACAGCAACCTCAATGCCAGTCTTACAGGATTAGGCCCTAAAATTGTAGGCAATAGAAATTCCTCCTAGCCTATTATCAGCTCTGCTAGGATTTGGATCATGTGTAGAATATTTCATTTTCAAATTAGTATTTCCTGTCAAATATAAGGTATATAAAGAATCTCTGTAAAGTTTAAAAACTCATGCCAGACATCCACTGAAGGCTTGCAAGAAGTAGTGTACTACAAGACGGCAGATGTTACCTGTTTTTAAGGCTTCTAAGGCCTGTATTTTGGCAAGTGCAGAAGTTACATAGTGTGTTAAACAGTAGACGAATTATATGGAAATTGTAGTTCTGCTTAGCACTGTTACAGCCAAACAGTTGTGGGGTTTTAAAAATCCACCTGTCCTGCAATGAATTCTGCATTTGGCGGGAAACATTTTGCAAAGCAACCCTGAAATCTTGTAATACAAACAAAGAAAACAAAACACCAACATTTTGCACAGAACTAAACCCCAAAATATCTGTCACCCCAGCTTTCATATGGTGGAACCTATGTTCAGTCACAGACATAGTAACACTACAATAATAGGAGTAGTTGCACAAAATATGCAGATATGCTATATGTACTTGACTTTCCCATGCTCCTTAGAAGCCTCCTGCAAAAGGCAGACCTTCCTGATTCCCTGCTTCCAAAAAACAAGGAAACAGATCAAAATCTTCTCATGAAAACTGTGCACTTTCACATTTAAAGCAAGCAAAGCATGAAAAAAAATACCCTGCTGAAAGTCCATCCTCAACTGCTGACCATAACAGCACCAGTGTGTAAGTGGGCCCCTGTGCTCCACTCCTCTGCACAAGTCCACAGAGGTCAGTACAGCTCCCAGCATGAGCTTGGGTTCAAGCTGAGCTAGCAGGCTGGGTAGAAAAGGTGGGAGGAAGGGGGAGCAGAGGGCAAACTTGCATTGGTCATGCAACTGAACCTAAGTGTATTCAGTTTATTCTAACTTCTAGCATTTCCCTTACTTTACTTTCCATGCTTTTTTTGCCAAATGTAATGAAATAATGAATGTGTCCATAATGAATGGCTACAAGAGCTCATCTCATTAAGTTCTTAGTTTCCTGAAAAGCAGCTCCACAAAATACACTTTTGTCTGCTCTAATACCAAAGAAAGATTCAAGAACTTTTATAAATTGTACAAGAAAACAGAAAGGAATACAGGGTGTCTGGGATGCTAGCTACTTTTGCAGGTATTGCTTTGGGTGATTATCTTTGAAACTTTCTTTCCTGCCCTTTAATTTACGCTGCTACTGCTGGTAATGACCGCAAGAAATATAAGCAGCACTAATGGATATGGATCACTGTTCTACTAGACTGTTAAAAACAGGAGCATGGGGAATGATGACCCTGTAAAATAGATCAATGCAGCTGCAGATTGGTTCTTACACTATTAAGGTTAGTTTCCTTAAATGGCATCATACCTCACACATTCTGCTGAAGGCTATCCATATCCATTCATGTTCATGACAGCTATTCTTAGACATTCTTTCATTTTTAACACTTCTACCAAGACTACTACTATACTTATTTTAATGAGACGACTGTGTCTCTTTCATCAAGTTCAGATCTATTTAGCTTAAATTAAAATTATTTGCTATAATATTCCTACAGTTACAAAATCATAGAATGTCCTGAATTGGAAGGGACCCACAGGGATCATTAAGTCTATATATAGGACAGTCCCTCTACATCTGCACCCCACTTCCATGCCCTGCCCCCCCCATAAATCAATCAATCAATCACACCATGTCTCTAAGAGAATTGCTCAGATACTTCTTCAATTCTGTCAGGCTTGGTTCTATGACTACTTCCCTGGGGAGCCCGTTCCAGTGATCTGCCCCCTCCGGGTAAAGAATATTTTCCCAATATCCAACCTAACCCCCCCTTGGCACAACTTCATGCTGTTCCCTGAGGTCTTGCTACTGGTCACCAGAGAGACAAAAATCAGCTCCTGCCCCTACACTTCTTCTCATGAGGAAGTTATAGACTGCAGTGAGGTCTTCCTCAGTCTCCTCTTCTCCAGGCTGATTAAACTGACTTCAGCCATTCTTCATACACCTTCTCCTCTAGACTCTTCACCATCTTCATAGCTCTCCTTTGAATGCTCTCCAACAATTCAACATAGTTCTTATATTGTGGTGCCCAAAACTGCACACAGTACCTGAGGTGATGCTGCACCAGTGCAGACTAGAGTGAGACTATCACCTCCTTTGACCAGCTAGCAATGCAGTCAGTGCCTGATGCACCCCAGGACATGGTTGGCACTTATGGCTGCCGGGGCACTCTCTTGAAACATTTTCAACTTGCTGTCAACCAGAACCCCCCAGATCCCTTTCCCCAGGGCTGCTCTCCAGACTCTCATCGCCCAGACTGTATGTGCATCCAGGGTTGCTCTGTCCCAGGTGCAGAACCCAGTGCTTGCCCTTGATAAACTCCATACATCTGGTGACTGCCTAGACCTCTCTATCTGTCAGCATCAACCTACAGGGCCTCTCTGCCTTCAAAGGAGTCAACAGCTCCTCCCAATTTGGTGTCATTGGCAAACTTACTTAGTATACCTTCTAGTCCTGTGTCCAAGCTGTTTTTTTGAAGATACTGAAAAGCATTGGTTATTCAAAGGATTAGTGAGAAAACATCACTGAAGAGCTACTTGTCTTCTCATTAACATTCATGACAAAACCTTCTGGTAGAGCTGGTTTCAGCTGCTGATGGAGCAATACTTAAAAGAAATTGGCTTGCCTGGGAAACAGCTGCTCGGCAATGCCACAATACCACTATGCAAGGGAATCACTGAGAATAAGATGATACTATTACAGCTACAGTAGGAGCATAATATATTTTAAGCTGCTTTTAGGTATACAGTGGGTGTCCAAGAATTGGAGCCTGATTGCTTGTCTATTGTTAGGAACAGGAAACAGCTGATCACTACATGTCTGCTTATTTAGAGTGGTCCTACTCAAAGTCCTGAGGTAAAAGAAAAACCTGTATCTACTGCAACCCTTCACTTCCTGTGTGTTTCCTGTCTGCTGGAAGGATTTTTTTGTTCCTTTTCCTAGTTTTTGGAAGGGTTTGTGACTCATCTTTATATTATACATTTCCCATTCCCTTCTTTTATAACTCATCTTCCCTTCTGTGTCATATTGAGAAAATCAGTATTAGGAAAAAAAAAATCTTTCATTGGATAGAGAGAATGATACATAATTACCCTAAGGATTTAGAGACATCTTCACTTTTTTTCTGAATGCAACTTCAGTTTTGAAGTAAGCTTCCAATATCACAGATAACCTTTCCACCCACCTCCTACATGTGTACATATACCCCGCTACCAGTTTTTACTGCACCTGTTTGCAGGCTTTCTACCTACACACAAAAAGCAGCTCTGCAATCCTCTTTACAGTGCCAATTTACACCTCTTAGTGACAGGCTCTTTCCAACTTACACATATTCAGAAGTGCTTAGGGAGACACTTTTAATACCAATACAGGTTTCATATTTAGATAAAGCCCTGACTGAATATGCTGAAGCTCTTTTACTCTTTGTTAATCTGCAGTTTATAAGAAAAGTTCAATACACTGTGACTTGTAAACGTGGACACAACGATAAAAACTGCTTAATGTTCATTATTAAAGGCAAGCATTTAGTAAATTGTGACACTGAGCTCTTGCTCTTACAAAGGCTGAGGACCAGAAGATAGTGGAGTACTGATTAGAAACAAATAGAAATCTCAAACTCTCCTTGTAAATACTTTCTGGGTATAAAATATGTGTTTGATATTGCTTGAGTGGTTTGCATGACAATCCCTCTCAAATGCAACTCAGGCCTTTGTGTTTGGAAGCCAGAAGCCCTCTAAAAGACATCTCAAGAAAACCACGGAGGAAAAAATAACAGCCTTACAGCTACAAAAAGCAGACTGCAACAACAAAAATCATGGGAGATCCACAGTTCATCTTGCAACAGTTAACACAACTGCAAACCTAAATTTTGCATTTGAAACCAGGAGACAAAAATTATAAAACCCTCTATGCATATCTAATCTCTTTTTTCAAAGTTAGCTAAGCCTGCAGGCACGTAACAGACCAATTTTGATGTCATTGTAATTAAAAGCAATAGTCACTAGGCTGATAAGCATACCAGCTGTAAGTTAACCCTTATCTTAGCCAAACTGACAACTGCAAATGTGGTATTTAGTTGTAAAGCAATGAACATTGCCATTATTATGAATAACTGACTTTTAAAACGAATAACCGTGAAAATAAGTAAATTATATCCAGCCTACCGTCAAACTTCTTGTGCCGGGATACAAAAGTGGTGCGTACGAAGTGACTTGTCTCCTCCACTAAGTTTTCAAACTCCAGTTTGCTCTGCTGGCTTAACTTGTCTTCCATTTCTGAGGTGCAACATGTATATTCCTGAGGGCAGATTCTTAAATGTTCCCCTGGAATCACAAGAAAAAGGGAATTAGAAATATCTGAATACAAAGAGAAATGTGTTAGAATCAAATGTACATGATCCCTCTTCAGTCAAGGAAGGCGAGCTACCAAAAGAGCTCTATAAGGCTTGACTACTTGATTTGGAACGCTTTGAAGCTGTATCAACAACTTTGCCGTATTTGGGCATTCCTCAGTTGTTTTGATACTCCAAAAGGTAGAACTGTCTCATGCCAAAAGTGATTCCTGTTCTGCTGTCAAAACTTGAAAAACAGAAATTACATATATCTGTATACAGTTCCCACTTGCTCAAATGTACACTCTTCCCTTCTGCTTGAGTAAGTGTATTTTAATGAACATATTTGGGTACCACGTTTTCTTGGGCAGCATTTCTTGACAGACTAAATAAGAATAGCTCTGCTGAATAGGAGAAGGCAATGAAGAGTTTAATTAATGCTTATGTTATACAGAAATGCAATGTAAAAGGTAATGAAAGCCTCTTATTTAATTCAATAGATTTATCTCTTGAAGTACTGTGCCAGTTCTTCTGACAATATTGCTTTCTTCAGTACAATTCGCAAGTGGAAACCAATTCTTTAGCTCATGAAATTAAAATGCTCTGTTATTATTACATAAATGTGAATTTCCAATTGACACTGTACTATGGGTGTCAGAAACATTTAGCTCAGTTTGTGAAAAGGCAGAGAATTCTACCATTCCCTCTTGAGAAATAAAAAGAATGATCTTCCTCTATAAGTTACTTGTAAGGCAATGAAAACATTTAGCTTTCTGTACACCAAATCCTGATTAAAAATCCCTCTGCAAATCTCTTAAAGGTGCAAATAAAATGATATACAAAGCCCAAGGGTTAAATAAATACTGGGGACCTGGTTCTCATTTATATCAACGCTGCCTTCTACCACTGCTGAGCCATAAAGAAGATTTAAATGCAATTTATACCTACTTTGAGGCTACTTTTCACCATTCTTATTATGTAGTGAGGAGAATCAGGCCCTAAGGTTTATGCTTCCCAGAGGTATAATATATTTAGCTGCTGCATCATCTTGAAGACAGCATCAAAAAGAGGCTTGCACATGCTTAGAATAAACATTGTCTTGAGTTTGCCTTCACATTATTTCAATTTTTGTTTCAGGTTTTTAATGAAGTCTCTTAATTTGAAATTTAAAATTCTTCAAACCTGACCCGTCACCTTCATCATAATTTGTTTTTTTCTGCAAGAGTCCATAATATATGAACTATAATGCCATGAGATTTCTTCTGGCAGTCTCAAGACTTTTTAAAAATTCACAGCTATACATCTTACACACTGGAATATACAAAGTTGCATCTAAACATAAGGAAAAACTTCTTTACTTTGA
Organism: Galbula dea; assembly: GCA_013399015.1. Lineage (NCBI taxonomy): Eukaryota > Metazoa > Chordata > Aves > Piciformes > Galbulidae > Galbula > Galbula dea. The sequence continues at coordinate 627,193 of VWZX01008270.1, forward strand.
GGTTGGAATAGATGATCTCTGGAGGTCCCTTCCAACCCCTAACATTCTGTGATTCTGTGATTCAGTAAGGATCATTTCATTGTTATCAGTTACTGTTGTAACAAGTCCCAGCCATGTACAAAAGCACCATGATATAAAACACTGCATAAACGTGGATAAAGGGACACCCCGTGACCACGAAAATACTGCAAGGATTGTTTCCCATGTCTATTACACCCTCCCAACACAATAAATTAATTTCTTTCAGTTCTCAAAATCAGGCATTGAAGCCATAAACACCACATACAGAGGGACTAGTGAGTCAGCTGCTGTCAAACATAAATGAGGGCAAAATAATGGTTGTCTTGGCTTCTACATTGTTGTCGCATCAAACCATTCAACAGGTAACATGACTGCAGAGGTAACATAATAAGACATAGTAAGAATTACATGTAATATAACTACATATACATTACTATTAGTAATATTTTGAGTTTTTGTTAGATGTCACAAAGACAAGGAAAGCTGAAATACTGTGGTGTTACAAGCAGTGAGATGTGCTTGATTAAATAAATAAAAATAAAAATTTAAAAAACCCAACACAATCCATAATGTCTGTAATCTGCCTCCTAGATAAACCCAGTTGGTTTTGCTTATTGGAAAGCATTGGGTAGACCTACTATCCCAGTTCCAGCTACAGTAGTAGTTCTGCTTCCTATAATGACAATGTCTTCCAGTGCTGTTGCAGTCAAGAATTATTATAAAATTCAGGTCTTCTTCCTCTGTTCAAGTTTTGTGTTTTTTCCTCTTCTGACTGTTTTCATAACAGAGTCTATTATCTGATTCTGATTGCATAATTTCCAGAATATCAACCAAACTAATGCTAATCATAAAGGCACTGTACTTAGTAGGCAACAGCCATGGGTCTAGATTTTTAAAACTTTATCTTATGCTGACTACTATGACAAATTAAAGCATATTAAACTCAGTGCAGTGATCATTCTTGTTGCAATATTATTTTTTCTCCTGCTTATTTATGGTCTTTTTCTATGTTACAAAAATGACATCCAAGTTGGCTGCTACAAACTCATTCATATTCTTGCTGCACTTCTTATATGTCTATTTTCATTAAGTTTCTTCTTTTTAATTCACTGGATCTCCATTCACTCATAAGGCTCTGGATTAGTGAAGTATCAAACTCACATTTACCAGATATGCTCACAACTTTACCTCATTTTTTTCTTCTCTCCTAACGATGCAGCTACAGTAACTACCCACATTCATCACAAAAACTTTGCTAAACTACAATCAGCTTTTTAAAAATAACATTTCTAGTTCTTCCCTCCTCCCCTGCCAAACTCCCTGCAAATTTATAGAAAGAAATGATAATGTAAATATTGTGCTACACCTCATATTTTACTTCAAGAGGTTTTTTCCTTCCTCCTTTTTCCTGCACTAGAGGCTCAGGTCAGATTATAGATAAAGCAAAAGTATTTTCTCTTGTTCTGTGTCAACGAAGTGCTTAAAGGCCTAAGATGCTCAACTAGACTTTGCAAAGATGAAGGCTCTAGAAATTGTGGCTCATAAGACCTAGCATGGTTTTACTGACCACAACTGGCTGAAGTCTCCAAAGGCTCACAACTCAGACACAAAACTTGTACCCTTTCCTGTGAATGACAAACAGAAACTCTCCAACAAACAGTAATTTCTGTATACTTAATTCCCTTTTAAAAAGCAGCAATTTTCACTTTGTGGTTTTTTCTTCTTAAACCACTGACTCACATTACAATTGCCAGGTCATTAGTTCACTCTTTGGACAAAAAAAAAAAAAAAGGAGAAACATTTGTTTGTTTTTATGCAAATTTGTGATAGACTGTTTGGACTGGAAATAACTCTGCAAGCTATATTCGATGTGCTTCCTCTATTTCCCTGAACAGGATCATTTACCATTTGCATTTTGCAATATATTTTTCTGTTACTCCAAAAGGAGTTCAATCACCAATCTGTGTATTTACACCCATTAAGTATTTTGCAGGCTGAAAATGGGCTCACAGCTACTGTATCCATTCTCCTCCTGGGCAAATCCATATGGCCCAGGCTCTTATGCTAATTTTAGCAAAGATTTTTATGGCACAAGTGGTATTGCATATAACATTATTTTTTCCCTTGGTGCAAATGACATCTTCTCAAACAAGTTTGAGAGAATACACCTCACCAGCATTTTGCCAGACTAAACAAGTACTAACTCAGCAGTGCTCAGTGAATTACCACAACTCTTCTAACCACTGTTTCCAGCTGACGATGCTGACCTACATATCTCTCCTCATGTGGCTTACGTTGTATAAATCAAATCAATTGCCTACCACAAATTCAGCTACTAGTATTCAATTTCAGTTTTATTACAGCTGTAATCTCACACCTGCCTTCACATGATCCAAATTGGCAAGTTTTTAACTTGAATGTGGCAATCCTAATAGAATGTTGCTTTGAAGTGTGATAAAACAATTTATAAAGCACTTGTTTTATATTCAGATATATTGCAGTTTCGTGTCCCCATAACATGCTACAAACATCACAGGAGTCTTTAAAAAATTGCAACTTACAAATCTCAAGCTGAACAAATGCTTTCCACTGTGTATCAAAATGCCAGAACTGATTTGAGCATGGTAAGTACTTGCAGGAGATACAATCTGAAGTAGCAGCAAACTTTATGGGACATAACATTACCCTTAACAATTTCACTGCCAGATTTCCTGACCACCTGCTGCAAGCATTGGTTACATTATTAGAACTGGGAATTCTACATTATTCTACATTAGCCAGAATTTTTTACAGGTCATGATGCAAGTTTAACAATTTTAGAAACATTTCTTTCTGAGGCAGCCAATGTTTTATAGTTTCTATCCTAATAATTTTAAAAAATTAAAATAATTGTATATTATATTAATAATTATTAATATTGTATAATGATTGTTAATATTGTATAATAATTGTAATAATAAAAACTGGTGTTGTTCTGTTGACAGAATGGTAGGGCTGCTTATATGACTGATGAGAACAGAAACATACAATCATCACACTGCTTCATAAATCCAGCAACAAATAAATGTTAAGAAATAAAATGGGTAAATTCAAGGTGTGCTTCTGAACTTTGTCATCCTGCATGCATCAACAGAGCCTAAATTAAGAGAAGCTATTTCTGCATCCCTCATCCTGCAGATTAGATTAATGTGATTTGGCTTGTCATTAACCATGTTCTTGAAAATTAGAAAAACCTGCTTTAGACTTGCTCATATTCAGCCACTTGTGGAGAAGACAGAATAATTTATTAACAGTATGTAGTTTAACAAGGACAAGTTCAAAGTCCTGCATCTGGGATGGAATAACTAAAGAGCCCAGTACAGGCTACATTCTGCATGGCTGAGGAGCAGCCTTGCTGAAAAGCACCCGGGCTTCTGAGGGACAGCTACATGAGTCAGCAGTCCACTGCTGGAGCAGCAAAGTCAAACCAGATACTGGGCTGCATCCACAGGGCAGCAGCTGAGATAGAAATGTGATCTTCCCTATTTTCTCAGTACTTGTCAAGCTGCACCTACAGTACTGTGTCCAATTCTTGTTCCCAGGGAAGATGTGGACAGACTGGAGAAAGTCCAAAGGAGGGCCACGAAGATCAAAGTGCTGGAGAACCTGCTCTGTGAGGAGAGACTGAAGGAGTTAGGTCATTTCTCCCTGTAGAAGAGAAGGATCAGGGAGACCTCATCACAGTATTCCAGCACTTACAAGTGCAGCTACAAAGAGGACAGAGGCTCTTGATTCACAAGGAGCCACATGGAGAAGACAAGGGGCAACAGGTAGAAGTTGCACCATGAGAGCTTCCATCTCAACATTTTTTACAGTTAGAACAATCATTGGCACAACCTCCCCAGGGATATGGTGGAGACCCCATTGCTGGAGGATGCAATTGGACAGGGCGTTAGCTAATCTCATTGAGGATCCCTTTCCCACAGTCTGGACCAGATGATCTGCCAGGGTCGCTTCCAATATAGGTTGTTCTATGGTTCTTCGATTAGGCAGTTCAGAGCTTCCTATCTCCCAGAATTATAAAGGACTGCAAGAGCTGGGACATTTTTTTTATTTTCTAAATTAACATTTTCCTCCTCATTTTCTGTATTAAAAAAAAAAAAAAGAAAATATGAATAGAGTTTAGAAAACCCTCATTCAGCTTTAACCTTTGCCCACTGTTTTGAAATTTGGATTTTTTTCTGTATTGGTGATGATGTTTCTGAAGATCTACTTTTAGAGTTTTTCAATTTAAGTACTCTATTGGTGAAATCAGGAGCATGGGAAAACTCTTCATGATCACATTATTAATTTTCTATTATATAAAAATATTCCCCTCCAATACACTTATACTCTGTCATTCATATAGGAAGAAATAGTGCTGTAGAAGATTTTTTTCTTTAACATAAACCCCACTCCCTAACAATAAGCATCATATTTTCTGCATTAAATTATTTAGAAACAAAAACTAAATTAGAAATATAAGCTTCAGTATTTCAGCCAATATTCAAATAGTGAAAATTAAAATATCATTTTGTTGGACAAAACTTATTCCTCAACCAAAAAGTCCAAAGGCTCCTTCTGATTTCTCTGTGCAGTATAGCAGCCCTGCAAGCGGCCTCTGTAAAACTGCACCTGACATTCAAGTAAAAAAAATTGAACCTTTCTACTCAGACTAAAAGGAAAAGATTATGTTTTAAATTAATTCCATTGTAATATTGGCCTGACAAGTGATGATGGGAACATTACTTGCATAGAAAATGACAACTGAATAAAGGGAGAGAAGGCTGTCTGCAAAATATAGACCACGTCATCAAACAATTCTCACAATTTTAATCAACAGAATATTGAACTTGAAAAACTTATGTCCAGTGGACTCCAATAAACCCGTGAAACTACCCCATCAAAGAAACTGACTCCCTTGCCTTGGACCCGAATCACCTTTGCTCAGATTCTTTTGTTCCTTGAGTACTTTGAGGTCAATTAAGAAATGAATGCCTTCCAAACAGACTGATAATTAGTTAACAGTCTCTTCATTAGAGGTCCCACAGGGAACATTCATTTACAAGAAGCCCTGACCCTGTTGTCCTTGGGAAGCCCTCAGTAATAACTTACAGAAGCTGAGGCTGTGGCAAACCTGTTCAGGCTAGGACTATACAGATGTTAAAGAAAGAGCTGAAGTCCCTAGAGTCTTCCTAACTAAACTACCAGCAGCAGTATCACTACTCCAACACTCAGGTTCATTTTATTTTCCAAGCATACACAGTCAGACAATTGTTTTTTGATAGCATAGTTTGTGAGAAGAATCTTTAGTTACCTCTTGGGGAGTGTATTGCTGGCGTGCTCAGTGCCTTGTGGAAAGCAAACAGGCTGTGATTCAGCACTGTATAGTTTCATCATCTCACTGACTATATGGCTACAATTTTCTGATTTCAAAGCATGCTCCTACCTGGGAAAGGTAACCAACTTCCCCTCCTCCCCAGCTGATTTTTTGCTGTTTATTATGTCCCCCACTGAAATAGTAGAAATATTGTACATAGCATCATAGTGTGAAGTAGAACACAAGCAGCACATCACTTTACGATGACCATAAAACATAGTGCAGGCAGGTTTTGTATTTTAGCTGCTCTCAGAACAATTTTATTATTAAGATACCAGGATGAGATTGTACACATTCATGCACTTATAAGATTTTAATCAACATTCATAACATAAAACCGAAATCCAAATATGTGACTGAAGCACATGATGTATCAGAGACAGATTTACACCACTTAGTTCACGTATCCACAGAAATACAATCACAGTAGGACAGAGTGGAGTTAGTTGTCTGAGGCTAACTGGGTATGCTGTACTGCCAAAACAAGTCCTGAAGATAGTTATGCCATTACTAATAATCGTTAGCTAAAGCTGTATGAGCTACAGTCATGCCATTTGATTGCACTATCAAGTCTGTTCTTAAGTTGTGCAGATCCCTTGCTGATGACTGTACTATCATGAATAAACTCCTTGTTTCTAAAATACTAAAGAACTCTTTAAACGCTTGTAATCACAGTGCTCTTCTCTTATTCATATGGCTTCAGTCAGTACAAGGAAAACTTTTCATGCTACTGCTAAAGAGCTGAATCTACCTTCCCACCCCACCACACTGACTGATAATGACATTCCTTCCTTCAATGCCAATCATAAATACAGTTCACAGAGATAACCACAATGTATGTTGTGTTTATCTTAAGTCAGAGGCTGAAATACGTTAAGATTTTGGTGTTTCTTTCATAAGCACTTTGAGATGCTCTTCAGAGTAATATCTTCCTTATTTGCTTAGAGAAAAGGGTACAAAAAGGGAGGCTACCATTTTTAAGGATCTGAGAGTCCTGTTATTGCATACTCAAGGTCTATGCATGAAATTTCAGGGCACCAGAAACATTGGCATTTGTCCTTTCATTTCTACTTCTAACCAACCACTGTAAAGAACAAACTGCCTCTACTGGCTCCTAAGTATTAGCCTTACCATGACACAGGTCTTAAGGCAAAAAGCAAAGTTTTCTTTCTCCAGGTTTGTGTCTTTGACTTTATAGGGGGGAAAAAAATAACCCTTCTTTTTCTCCTATAGAAGCATTCTAAGGATATGGCCACAAGTGGCATACACAGAGAAATCATGCAAAGCAAGAGAGTCCAAAACATGCAAAAATATCATCCTGTTACCTCCATGCATCAGTTCTACATTGTGATGCAAGTCCAGTGGAGGTTTGTGTGTCCTTGGCTCAGTTTTACAGATCCAGCTGCTGTTACATTTTGTGAGAAAGTCCATAGTAAAGACAAGGTACTGGAAACAAAGCACAGGCAGAACTGGAAGTGAAAGGATTCAATAGGAAAACTACTGCTATTTAAAGGTGTAAAATACCATGTGAAAAAAATGTGAAGAACAGCAAGGTGGCAATCCAATAACAAGGAAGATCAGCTGGTTCCCACTCTGACTGACGATTGGGTGGCCACCTGAGAATTATCAGGTGTGTTATCACTAATGGCAATCATACTATTGCTTAGCCTTATAGCTCATTAGTCACATTTATCTATCGTGTGTAGTAATCAGAAGATTATTTCTTTGTACTCTTGTACATATTCTGCAGTTGGGCATATTCTGTCATGACTCATAAAGTGTTGACTCCCAGGGGTTAGAGAAAAAACTTCCCCAGCTGCTCCTCATGATGGGCCAAATGGAAGAAGACACCACAGTAGGGGTGTGCCCTTTTTTTTTTTTTTTTTAACAAGTTGCTTATTGCTGACAGCATCTCTTTCAGGTGGGAGGGCCTCAGAACTACAGAAATAAGTATTTAGTTTTTTCTTAAGAAACAACAGAATGTTCTCCGATTTCCCACAGTAAATCTTATGCAGTTAAGGAACTCAGACCTTTTTCTGCCCACTCCTACCAAAATTCACACTGCTGAAATGGCTTTCATTCAGTGACAGGTGATACTAGCTGACATAGGAGGAAGAAGTTTGGTTATGGATTTCTACTGAGAATATGCCAGCAGAAAGTTCTCTTATGCGAGATTTTTTTCCATTGACTTCAACTATTTTTGGACTGGTTTGATTCACTTATGTGACAAATATAGCTTCACTGAACTGAAAAAACCCATGCATTAAAGTATGAATAAAAATATTCTGATTTACAAGGCTTCTAATTACCAATATGAATCTAAAGCTTCTCTGTGGATATTGTCAGCTATAGCATGAGAGCAGGCATTCTATTATTAACGCTATGGACAGGCAAACTTTTTGTTAAATAAGCAGGAAATTCCAAAACATTTTCAATACATTATATTTCCTTAGGAATCTCAGGATTCAGCAACGCATTCTTTAAATCCTTTAATCATTGTTGCTGTCAGATTCTCAGTTTCAATAACCAGCTGTCAGATCTCCTAGAGGCTGGGCTGGGTGTCCAGGTGCTCTCCTCTTTCAGGCAAGCTGGACTCATGGACACCCTTCTGAAGAGGGATGCAGCTGGTACGTGTGCCTAGATGCCTGGGGGTGTTTAGGCTGACTGTAGTTTAGACAGCAGTGCTGTCACACTTCAGCAGAAGAGGAAGTCTTGAAGACTTCCTGAGTCTGAGCTATGTTGTGTGTTTCTTTTAAGAGTCCTAAGGCTTTCTCAGAGCTTGCCAGGTTTGAAAACCTCGGACATTTCCACATTTTCTAGGATAGGAGAGAGATATCCTCTCAGCTTCTGGTTCAGTTTAAGTTGTTGGTTTTCTGTACCTTTCCCTGTGCATCCAAAGGCTATAGTTACACACCTAGACAAAAAGGGGCGAGCAATTGATCCACGCAGTCAGAGGAGCTTGCACCCATGTAAAGTAGTAGCAGTAAAATACACGATTTAGTGGAGGACTTGGCAGTGTTAGGTTAACTGTTAGACTTGATGATCACAAGTGTCTTTTCCAACCTAAATCATTCTATGATTCTAAGAATCAATTACTGCAAGCTTTTTAGAAGCCAAAGGACTCTGGATTCAGGGAGCCTGGCAGACTAGGCATGACATTGTCCTTTACTTGAAGAGATCTGCTGGCCTGAAGGAGAACACAGGGCAGATGTGCCTTGCACTGCTGATGCTGCAAGCTTAGGAGCATAAGCAGCCCTGCAGTCTAATAGAAAACCCTGCTTACAATATCATGATATTTCTTTAAATCAGTATTTTCTAATAGAACACCACTTGCTCTGAAAACTTTCAGCTCACCTGAATGAACAGAAACAATCCTTCCATAATATCTGCCAGCCACAGTAATTGCTGCCAAAAGGAAAATGAAAGCATCTTAGGGAATGGGATAGCATCTTAGCTTTAACAACTGCAGAATTCCACTATTCCCAATAGTGCCCGAGATCTGAATCTACTGTTGGTCCTACAGTGGGGTTTTTTTGTTGTTTATGGTTTGTTATGGTTTTTGTTGTTGGTTTTGTTTTGGTTTTGTATTGGATTTAGATGCAAAACAGAGTGAACATGTATTTTAGCTCTTCTAATTAATATACTTTGCTCAATGGTCTCTATGACCTGTGGCAAAGGTCAGGGTCTTCAAAATCAATAACTGAATGTAACAGAGTTTCTTGTCTTTCAAGTGTTTTAATGTTAAAGGTCTGACCTTTATGATTGAAGATCTGCTTGAAAGGATATTCCAGTCTATGCCTGAAGTCTTCTTTTATATAACCATGTTTTTGAATGGACATTTTTGACTGCAAAAATAGGAGACTTGTGCACTAATACAGAATTAATCAAAGCATTTAAACATACAAGGATACAGTAACAGGACAGATAAGTTCTATAAGTTCTTTAGAGAGTTACTGGGACATTATTAATATGCTTTTTTAGCACACTTCTTCAGTACAATCACAGCTTTTGACTGGCTGCTTACAGTACCGATCTTCAGTTAACTTGTGAATACCTTGCAGCTCAGACTCTTGTAAAAAAGTCAAAACAATGATTAACCTTTTTTTGTTAGGTATTTATTGAAAGAACAGTATATTCTGGATGTGATAGGTGCTGTATTTTCCTTGAAAATGCTTGATAATCCTTCTTCATTATGGCTAAATGGGCAATTTCCTATAAAAATGACAAGGCACTCTTCAATCTTATTTATTCTGTGCACTTCAGCTGACATAATACAGACAGATATCCTTCAAAGAGAATACTTGTCTCATGGAGGAAACTCTCTGCAGATCATGCTTCTGTGTGACCTGGTCTAGGGAATCCTGCTATGGCAGGGGAGTTGGACTAGATGATCTTTTGAGGTCCCTTCCAATTCCTAACATTCTGTGATTCTGTTTCTGTATAGCAAATAGAGTCAAGAAGATAGTAGGCAAAGCCTATATCTGGTTTTTGTGCGCAACCTCTTTAGTACAAGGAAGATTCTAAGGCATCTGTCTAAATTCAGAACCCCTTGAATAAATTCCTCTGTCGGGAGGATGGGGTCAGGCTCTTCTCAGTGGAGCACAGTGACAGGACAAGAGGCAATGGCTGTAAGCTGAAGCATAGGAGATTCCGTGTGAATACACGTAGGAATTTTTTCCCAGTTCAGGTGCCAGAGCACTGGAACAGACTGCCCAGAGAGGTCCTTCTCTGGAGATATTCAAAACCCATCTGGACGCACTCCTGTGTGACCTGGTCTAGGGAATCCTGCTGTGGCAAGGGGGTCGGACTAGATGATCTTTCGAGGTCCCTTCCAACTCCTAACATTCTATGATTCTATGACTCTCAGAAACTGCTCATAATAAGGCATTCCCTGGCCACTGCTGCATGAATGGAGCCACAGTGAGACGTATCACATTAATGACAGGTAGAAATGTAAAAGAACTATGTGGGCATGTGTACAGAAATTTCAAATGTCTTTGCCCACCTTACCCGAAAATCTGTAAGAAACCCACAACTTTAAAACTTACAAAAATATGCAGGTCTGCATTGCAGATATAGCTATTATGCTTCTGTTAATTGTTATCTCTGAAAGTTTAAATCTACGGATTTCTCATTCCCTGTGGAAGTGCCTACCACCTTCCCTGGGTGCCTTGGGTTAAAAGTGGGAATTTGCCTTGTTTTCCTGCCCTCCCTCCCCTCTCCTCCTATAAGGCTGTCCTCAGACAGAGCCCTGTGGCCCTCACTACTAAGAGGGAGCTGTGCAGTGCTCTGCTGTCCCTGTCCCAAAGCAGAAGTGCTTTCTGAGCTACAATGGTGATCATTTACATCCATAAGAGGGAATGACTGTGGTTACCTACAGAAACCTCTGCAAACAGCAAGAATAAATCTGTAGAAGAGCTAGGTCAACATGCACATAATTCCAATATGGATACTGTATATTTAGAAAAGAGTAATATTTTGGGATATTTCTTTCTTTTATTTCTGGATTAATTAAATACTTCAACTCTAGGCTCAAGAGCAGCAGTAGTAAATATCTTACAGCACTTTCTGGTGCTGTGTTGGACTAATGCATGCCTAAAATCTTTTCCATGGAATATTTTACTTTTGTCATTTTGGCAAAAAAACTTGAGACCAGTAAAAAACAGTTCTAGGAAATATCCCTGAAGTATTTCTTTAAATATGAATTATCAGGAACTGCTAAATTCTGGTAATGGTGATATTTTCATTCAACAGTATTGACTTTTACTGTCATTAAAAATATTTTTAATATAAAATGTCTTAATAAAGCCAACATAATGCTTTTCCTTATCACTGTCTTGACTATCAAAAGGTCATATGTGTTTTGATTTCCTTGCATATCAGAAAGACAGTTATAAAAGATGACTGACAATTTTCAGTTAAGGAACACAACTAGTAATCTATCTGTGTGAACAGCATTAAATTGATTTCCAGTCTTTCCAGTGTGTCTGTCTCCTTGGCAAGTAAAGGTAATGTCTGTAATTACAGAGGTGGGGAAAAAAAAAAGCAGCAGCCTCAGTTATCTGGTAAAACTGTGTAAAGCATCTGAAGGAAGGTCTCCAAGGAAGGTCTCCACTGACTGTCATGACTGTCACAGGAATGGCCTTTATATGTCTATGTGACTTTAAGTTACTGCATGACTGTGTCACATTTCTTGACTATCAGCCTGTAAAATCTCTGTTTTGTGATTTGATTAATGAGCAATAAGGACAGACCAGGAGATGGAACTTTGCTTTGGGCTAGTGATTTAAACTATCAGTCTGGAAATAGCACATGCAAACGATGAAAATCTGCACAAAGCTACGCATGTAATTAAAGGCACCACATGAAAAAATACATTTTCTTCTTGTGAAACTGTTGAAAGCCTTTCTCAGATTAACAAAAGGTTGGTCTGCTTATGAAATAAATTTTACAAATTTTTAAATTCATGGATTTATGAAATAGGTTTATGAAATAGAGAAACAAATTATGTTCTATAAAAGCTAAGACTCAGTCATCAACAAAATAAGTCAATGTTTCATGAAAGTCATATAGAAAATATACACACCTGAAATCTTTTCCCTGAGTTGGCATTTTTCTAAATTATAAATTAGGGATAATGATCTAATAAATACAATATATGACTGGTTAACTCTCACAGCATTTTATGGTTTTGAAAGAGATTTATAGGTTTATAATGAGGAATGTTATAGTACAGGTGCTATTAACTTCACTCAAAGCTATGCATAAAAAATGAAAAGCAAATCCTGTACATCTTCCATTACTAAAAATGCAAAAGCATTTTGTTCAGTTTTCTCTTTGTGTGCTGTTTACCAAGAAAAAAGTCTATATTTTCAGATGGCTTCTAAACAGTGTAATTAATTTGGTGGAGTTCACAAATCGCTTAATGATTACTGTGTGTAATGAATATTCTCTGAAACTTTATGGTTGTTTTCTATATCCATTCAGCCCAACAACAGTTTTGAGCACTTGTTGCAGATGCTTTCAACCATGTTCTGCCAAATGCAAATTCACTCCTTGAGTGATTGAATTATGAATGAAAATTTTAGCTGAACTGTTAAAAGATTAATGTCCTAAAGGGAGAATCAGATTACAGCTTGTGTTTTTGTAACATCACTTTAGGAATACTTTCAATTCCCTTCCACCTGGACATCATGATTTTAAAAAATAGAGCATAGTTGAACATGTTTAGCCTTTTCACAATATGGTTACAAACAAAGTATCTAAAGCTAAAATTCTATCTTAATGAAGCTATCATCCAAAACTAACACTGCAGAGTCTTATAAAAAAGTTCTAAAACTTCACATAAGAACTATTAAAAGCAAGTTGTAAAACAGGCATCCAGGCTTAAGTTCTTAAATTTAAAGTTCTTAAGTTAAAGTGCTTAATTATCAAAATGAAACTACTATTGCTATTACTATACAAGTCTGTTAAAATGTTTTAAAGAAATGGTAATTATATAAGACTTAGGCACATGTGCTACTGACAGAATCATGCAAGGTCTCATAATAATAATTCTAAGTTGATTTGCAGTTTACTATAGCTATTAAGATGAAATAAGTAATACAAAAGGAGATTCAAAGCTTTAGCCAAACTTTCTTCTTCAGGAATGAATTCTAGAGTAAAGATGTCAGCTGAGCTCCCCACATTTTTAAAGGCAGACACTGCATACTTCGTGTCAAGCTGCAGATCTCTGAGTACAGATTTTTGAAAAGAGGAGCAGCAAGCAGTGATTTAATGCTAATGTGATGCATCATTCAGAGTCAAGACACCATCTAAGACTTGTTTGAGAAGACACATTCAAAGTACAAAATGATCAAACTGAAATTTCTTCTGTTATTTTGTGAGGAAATCAGATTTCTGAATTTTGCAGAATTTCCTTTACACAGGGTTATATAATCAGGACAGATTAATTAGATGAAAGGTGGAAGTAACACAGTAAGCGACATTGACACTGGTGAAAGTGTGACTGATCAAAGAAATACGACAGAATCATGTTGTCTGAGTGACTACATCTAACTTTATTACATGCTCCCAAAGCATTGCATCATCATCTCTGCACTTTAATTCTGTTGCTCAAAACTGAAGAAAGTTCATTCACTTCATTTCATAGAGTCAAGCTAATATCATCATCATCAGTTTTGATTTGACTAAGTTGTCCTTTTCAAAACTTGAATGAACCACAAACCTCAAAAAGAAAATGCAGTTAAACTTGTCATTTTCCTTCCTTCCTTGTGTATTCAATGCATAAGTTTGTGAGGTTTGTGAGTTTGAAACTGTGAGGTTCAACTGTGACCCAGGATTGGACAACAATTCTTAGACAGTCTCAGTTTGACTTTAAATAGTGTAGTTAAATTGTCAAACAAAGGCCTAATGTTTATGAAATATGAGAAGAAAAGAAGGTCTGAAAGTAAAGGAAACAAAAAGAGAGACAAAATATTAATAATTGAGGGTATAAATAATGTAACATTTGTCCAGTAAGAACCATGTCATTGCTGTTTGAATTTTCTTAATATCTCAACTAAAGTAGAATATAAAAGCAAACCATACTAATTCTTTAGACAGAAGAAAACCTCACATAATTTCAGATACTTCAAACTGAATAAATGCACCAGTAATGTCACAGCACTACCCTATAATGGGACCACAGGAGACTGAAGGTCAAAGAATATGAAGTGTGGGATCAGGTAGGCAGCTTCTGTTCCAGAAGATGTAGAATAACATGGGTATGAGCTTGACTGTGTCACATGCTTTGGGGCCACAAATCAGCCCTCCTTTGTTAGCAGCTCTCTGGTAAAGCCAGACTTGCAAGAAGAAAACATCTTCAGGTCATTTACACCTTCCATCTTGACCCAGAGAAGAGATTGTGCCCCTATACTTGGCATTGGTGAGGCCCCATCTCAAGTACTGTATTCAGTTTTGGGTGCCTCACTACAAGAACGACATAGAAGTATTGGAGCGTGTACAGAGAAGGTGAATGAGGCTGGTGAAGGGTCTGGAGAATACGTCTTACGAGGAGTGGCTCGGGGAACTGGAGTTGCTTAGTCTGAGGAAGCAGACACTAAGGGGAGACCTTATCTCTCTCTACAATTACCTGAAAGGAGGCTATAGAGAGGTGGAGTGCCAGTCTCTTTTCCCAGGTTACCAGTGATAAGACAAAAGGAAATGGCCTCAAGTTGCACCAGAAGAGGCTTAGATTCGATATTTGGGAAACATTTTCACTGAAAGAGTTGTTAGGCACTGGAACAGGCTGCCCAGGACAGTAGTTGGGCCACCGTCCCTAGAGGTGTTTAAGAAACATTGTAGGAGCCTTGGATGGACAGGGAAGGACATCAAGCATGTCAGACTTACTAGTATCAGATGTATTGGAACCGGCTGGTAAGAAGCCGTGGTGAAATACACAAGATATGCAAGCTCGTGTCCATGAAGCAAGGAAGCAAAGAACACTGAGGAGCAAACCACAATATAGACTGTGGAATTCCCCTGCAGTGGAAAAGTACTGACTAAGAGGGAACAGAGTAGTTTTGAAATCTTATCTTGTAGCCTGCTTGGTCTTTTAGCCAATCAATGTAAAAGGCATCAAAAAATGTACCAATGAAATAAAGCCACGCATAGTTAAAATAGCATATGTACTCATGCTTGTAATCATTAAAGTTGACATCTTGCTTGCATCAAGCTGCGTCCCATCCCTCAATCGCAGCAAAACATATAGATGCGGTACTCAGGAACATGGTTTTAGTGGGATGGTGGTGATAGGTTGATGGTTGGACTTTATGATCTTAGAAGTCTCTTTCAGCCTTAATGATGCTGTGATTCTTAATTCAGACATGGTTCTTAAGAATGCACGATCCCAATGTCAGACGCAATGGTTTGGATCTAAAGGAAGCTTCACAACTGCCGATCTCCAGGAAGCAGCAGACACGCTTCCTGAAGGGTCACTCTGCCACACACACACTGCAGCACAGTAATTCCCTTCTGCTTTCAAGATTTTGCCAAGTCTTACGTAGCTTTGCTGTGAATGCAGTATCTTGATTTTTTTTTTTCCCCCTCACAGAAACCTTGTTTCCACAGTAACTTTGAGGAGGCTATGCTGATTAGCATACTTTTTCATGTCAAAATCCATCCAAAAGAGGATAACAGCAAGGAGTTCATAGAACTGCATACGGGTGACAAATCAGGCATATGGAGTGTGAAAAAGAAGACTGAAATCACTGAAGGGCTAGCAGATAACTCTTCATAAGAAGTTTAGCCTTTTTTTTTTTTTTGAAACACTGAAAAGTAAAAAAAATGTGGTGCTATTTTTCTAGATATAATCTGCAGCATTCCAGACTTCTGGAATACATTTAAACAACTTCATTTAGATCTTTTTACTTTACTGACTGATGTTTCTGCCTTAAAATTGTACTTAAAACTACATTGCTATTTGTCAACGTACCACAGTAACAAAAATGTACAACTTTAGAAACATGATACATACAAGATCTTCACATATACAGACTTTATTCATATGGTCCTAGATATGTCTTCAGTTTTCAGAACTGACTATTCAGTCTCATGGAAATCTACTACATGGCTAGGTTCAAGGATAATCAGTCTTTTAAAATTATAAATTATCTAAAGGCAGAAGGCTGAGACTTCAGAAGGAATTTAAAGCTCAGTTTTAGAAAGAAACTTGAAAAAAAAAACCAACAAAAAACAAACAGGCACATCAGCTGTTAAGCTAAGGCAACCAGGGCTTCCCAAAAGCTGCAGCTACATTTCATAATGATAAACACTGCAGTTCCTTACACAGTGTGTTAAAGTAATACACTTAAATACTGCTGCAAGCTGAAAATGTTTTTCAGTGATCATAATCAGACTTCTAAGAAGTGGAAACAAAGACAAGAGTTTTCATTGTCAAACCATGGTAAGGATAGTGTCTTATCAAGATGCAAAGACTTACATGCTGCATGTATTATTTTGTTGTAGATGCCTTCAGGGGACAAATTTACCTATGATGCCTCACTCACAAAATAAATTAAGATAATTCTTAGTTTTGTCATGGATTAACGAGATAAAAAGATATTTTTCTTTTCAGTACACCAACTTTTTTTACTGAGTAGTATTTGATGAAAACAGAAAGAACAGTTTTCTGGTTTAGTCATCTGTTCCGTTCAATTCTGTTAAAGAGACTTCAGATACCATGCTTGTCACGACCCACTAGACTGGCAATCTTATTCTTTCACCAGTTTAAGATCTATAAGTTTATGAAACCTCTTCTCCACAAATACTTTCCTTACACATTTTGTTTCTTATGACACTTCAAAAAAGCTGCTTTTTTTTTTTTGACTCCTAGTGCCCTGTTTCTCATTTTCTTTCAAAAAAACAGCCAACAGTTTGTATATTCATTTGGGATCAGTCTTTAATTCAGTCTAAGTAATACATTTAAATAATAGGAAAATCTGACCATTTTCTATTCTTTTTCAACTTTTTTACATCTGATTAAAATGAGGTGTTTATTGAAGTAATAGTCTACTGGGTTCACCTCTCCCTATATTTCTTATAAATATTCAGAAACTTGTTTTGATGTTGAAAATTTTGTTATCTCACTGTCCTTGAAACCAGAAAAAAGTGCATAGTACTTTGAAAAAAGTTTTCATATATTAGCTGCAGAAAGTATTCTATTTACTACACAGTAGAAGATATGTATGGTTTCAATGTATTGGGCAGATAACTCTCAAATGTGTGCAGACGAAAGATTAGTCATTTTGCCAGAATCAGAATCTTAAACTATAAAATTACATCTATGAGGCTATAAATCTCTGTAGAGAAAAAGTGCAAAGATCATATCAAAGCCTTTATGTCAAGGACAGAAATGTAAGAAAGTACAAACTAATAATACTGGTTCACACTTAATTTTCAAAAAAATTAGGAAGTCTGAGGTATTTTCAATTCACAGTGTATAAAATGGGTGTTTAAGTGATCTTTCTTAAAACACAATTTTTCAATATAATTTCCTCTAGACACTTAAATATATTTTAGTAAAGTTTATTTAGTACATATTTACTGCAAATTCCTTTATTGGCAGGAGGAATTAGATAAAAAGTGCCCTTAAATATACTCAAATTTCAATTTAAAAACCACAACGCATGCATCAACAAAGAAGCTAATGGGGGACTATTAATTCTACTTCACTTCAAACTTATTTCTAAAGAAAGATATACTACCCATCTTGAATATACATCACTTTAGAAGGATATGAATTAATTTCACTATGGTTTAGGAGCCTAAGCAATCTGGGACATCCTCAATTAGAATTTTCCTCTATGAACACTCTCAACATGCACTCAAACAGATGCAACTTCTGCTTGTTAGAAGAGAAAGAAGTTCTCCCTAAGTATAACAGCAAGAATACTTTGGGGAACCCCCTACATTTTAGGAATTTCCCAAAACATCCTTGATATTCCAATTCCTGTCTTGGGAATCCTGTTAGATCATCAGTTACTGTCTAACATACTAAGTTCTGTCTCAGTGACTACTGAAAAACACCACATCTGCGTTGTCATTTTGACAACCAGTTCCATAACAAATCTCAAAGTTAGGCAACATTTTTATTTTCCTTTGTTTCTCCCTGTAAATGAAATGTGTTAATCTTGATAAAAAGCTTACCAGAAAACTAGAGATTTACAGTTAGATACACAGAAATAAGAACATTTATTTTCTGAGATGCTACTCTGTTTTCAGAAATTAATGGATTGTTTATGCATTTGTTTATATTGACATTGTAAGAATAAAGCATTATAAATGTCAAAATTTAATATGAGTAAATTTGCACTACAAATGCAAAGAATTGGCAGCTGGGAGAAACCTACTCTGCTCTTCTTTTAGTTCACAAGTGTTTATAGGCAAACCTGGATACTGTCAGAAGAACAGAAAGTTCTGTCAGTGGTAAACTGTTAACATTTCCTAGGCACAGTGGCGCATAGCCGACTCAATGTCTAAGAGAAGCAGTGAAAACCAAAGAGCTATATATTAATTTTTTCAGTAGATGATAAAAACCAAGAGACATAACACCATAAGGCAAACACATTTGTGTCAATAAATAGCACTGTATTGACATGTTTATATTTTGGTCCTGGAGGATGTACTCAATGTTTTGACAACATAGAATTAATTGTATAAATGCAAATGCCGAAAGGAAATTAAGACACTTGGGAACATGCAAAAATATCACTCCTCCCCAAGAACTGTTTTTAAGCAGATGCCAGTACCTGTGCACTAATCCAATGGAAATATAAATTCTCTTGAGAGTGTATGAAATTATATTTAGATAGACAAAAAAACTGAGAGAAGAATATTTTACCTTCACTCAATATTACCTAAATATCTAAATAAAACAGTGATTTTCTTATACAAAAGACTTCTTTATACTAGATCTGCACAGAGCACTCAATACTCATTACTTAATGTTTGTACCTGCATGTTTGTCCTATCCTAACTTCAGCCGATGGATCTCTGGTGTAATAGACTAGGACCTTGATTTGAGTAGAGCTGAATAGCCATACTTTCTGCAAAACACTGTAGGAACTTATTTTTTTGATAGAATGTTTTGAAAATTTATGACTACTTGTACAACTGACTGAATATTTAGAGGACTTGTCATTAATCATTAAAAAAGGTTGAAATATCAAGGTTACTGCAAAAAGATTTTAAAAGCTGTGCACTACTTTTATATAACTAGAACAATTGACTATTGATCCTGTTTATTGATTATTTACAAATAAGCCATGACATGCAATAAATGATAAGTTTAGAAAAAAGTGATATTTAAAAGCCAAAAAAGAAAAGGAAAAAAAGAATCCAAAAAACGTGTCTGTGTTGAATAAATGATAAAACTATTTCTCCGTCAGGCGAGGAAAAAAAGCATGTTGGACAACATAACAAACTGGGATTTGACATCTTTTACGACATATATCATCGAGTGGCACTCATTATTATCTTGGAACCTGCATATTTAATACTGTCCTCATAATATCACATTTCCTCTTTATGAAGCATGCATCTATCTGCACTGACTTAAAAAAGTTAACTGAGGAAACCAGTGTCTTTTCTGTGAATCATAAATATAGAAAGCATATTTTTACATTTTGCAGATTTGTACTTTGATTTTTCAGGTAAAAAAGGATGTTCTACATGCTTAGGAAAGAGCATTCTCTTTCATATTTGCTCAATGTTTTTATTGTAAATTTAAGTTATCAGTAAACAGAGTCATTAGATTCATATGGGGACATTAGAATAAACAACAGAAGTTGCAAAATACTATTTTTTTTCTGATCCAGTTCTAAGTACATGAAGAAGGACATGAGGTTAGAAGAAGGGCAAATTAAAAATTCGTCCAGGGTCTGTGATAGGGATGCAGAATACATATGTATGGCTTTACCACATTAAACCTCATCTACACTTTAAGAGATTCTTCAGATTACTTCCTATTTCACTGTGACCCAATAGATGTACTTTTCTGCAACAATGAGATGTATATAGATTCTTCCTCAGGACATCAAAATTGCCATACCAGCAACTAGTGTGATACACTAGTGCTTAATAAGTGCTCAGTTTTTATGAAGAGACATACTTTAAAACTCTCTCTAAACCCAACAGAAAGATAAGCCTGAAAGTGGCAGATTTACGCAGCTTTCCCTTTTTTATTTTCATTATTTTGAAGGTTAAAGTTATAAAATCAGAGAAATTAATATTTTTAATTGCACAGGGCACAGTAGTATTTACAAATGAAGAAAACAAACAGTCTTTTATGAGTCCCAGGGGAGCAGCCAGCAGCAGTCAAAATAAGGAAGCTGTAGCACTGTCAAAACTATTGCTATCAGAGCTGATGTCCTTAAAATAGTACTCTGGAATCAGTGTTCATTTTTAAAAGACGCCATTCCCTGTTTTTAGTTGGACCTGTGAAAAGCTAATACTTTTTGAACATGCTTCGTTCAGCCTTTCAGCATTTGTCCAGGAATAGGACAACTGAAATCTAGTTGCAAGTATTTTAGCTCTGATCTCTGCTCTTCAGAAATCCATGAAGTTGAAAGTATTAAGGTTTGCTGTTGTTAACGTTGGTTTTAAAATGCTCATCATTTGTGGGCTAGAGAAGTCGAGGAGACGCAAGAAATGTGTAAGCAGCCTCAAAAGCTTTTTTATATGGTTTGCTCACTAGTGTATATTCTCCACTGACACAGAATCAGTGGACTTCAACTTGATTTATTGTTCTGATTTATAGCTAGGAAATTCTCATCTAGTTTTCAACCTAAGCTCCACACATACTGTAGCCTGGTCTACAAAAAACCTTGCACAGTGTTTTAAGCTTTTGAAAATTTAGTTAGTAACAATACTTTGCTGTGTAACTTATTCCCCATTGCAAAAGACCCATCTTTATGTATAGAACAGCATTATCTTCCAAACTGATATTTAGAAGCAGAGGAAGAATATTAAGTTTTGGGGGAGCTTGTCAGAGGTTGAGCTAACAGAGTTCAAACGTTATGGCATCTTTGAACTGTACAGTAAATCTCAATTCTGAGTGTCTACTATCGATTTCAGAGCTTGAAAGCTAATTGTTTTAACTATATTTATAAATTTTCCATGAGTTTTCCTACATGCATCTTGCTTCTCTGAGGATGCTGAAGAAAATATAGCATACTGGCACAGTCTTTTAACTCTCCCCACTATTGGGGAAAAGTGCTCCTCTGAACAGTGGGAATTTTGCTTTCATCAGTATCCAAACCAGTTTGTATATTACGAGCAATATTTCTTCTGCATCCAATCTTTTATTATAATCTTCAACTTCAGCTGATGGCGATATAAGATGTAATTTAAATTCATGATGTGTTTCCTCTTTGATCACAGATAATTTGTGTGTTGAGGGGTGTGTGGGTGCATAAATATATATATGTGTAAGCATCTGTGTCTGTATGGATGTGCATGCATGTGGATATCTGTACACTGATTACAGTAGGCACTCATACATAAATTTTTGGGAATTCTATCATTATGGATTTTATGACAGCCTGAAATGATTAAGTTTTCCAGTAGAAGGAGGCAAGAAACTGAAGCAAACTGATCCAAACTGCTGTCAAAAGTCAATTTAAGTTATAGCATTCTGACTACAAAAATAACTGAGTAATACCATTGAAGAATCAAAAATACCTGAGAAACAGAATGAAATTAAGTATGTTTATATTTAAAAGGACTGGACTGCTCATTAATGAAAATATTTATTTCTACTCAGAAAACTACTCTACTACTAGTATTTGTCCTAATCTTAAAATGAAAAAATTAAAAATCTTTAGCTTATCAGGTTGTAACCCTCAGTGAGCTTTGTCAGACTAAGTGAAAGCCAAGGTTCCTATTACTGAAACAGGGCTTATTTTTAATAGCTTGATTAAAGCTTTTGGGTTGTTACTTCAGCACGGTTCAATAACTTCAGATATACAAAGGAGATCAGCTAAAATAGAACAAAAGATATGTTTGCTAATTAAAAACAAAACAACCAAATAAACAGGAAACCAAACAGGTCCTTAATTTTGAAATTTTTTTACAGCATAAATGATTTTCCAAAGTACTGGAAGCATCTCTCACTACTGCAATTTTTTGGTTTGTGGATTTTTTTTGTTTGTTTTTCCCCCCAAATAATATATTTCTCAACTTAGAACACTTTTGTTAAGGTTTGGGAGAGGAAGGAGTGATTTTTAATTGGGTTCCACCCCCCCCTTACAGGATTTGCTTTCCACTTTCTCTTCTTCCCAGTTCTTTAAACTTCCACTGTGAATCTACTGCAAGAAATACATTTTTCCTCAAAACTAAAAGACATTATGCAAAACGTTAAAAGGTCAAACCATCCTCTTCCCCCTTCTCATCCACAGGATGTTAACTAGAAAACTGCAGGGCAGGTTCCCTGCAAGTATTTATTTCATTTAAATGGGAAAAAATAATAAAAGCTAAGTTTGCCATTAATATTTGGCCTCAAGTGTGTTTAAAGAATATCAGTGATATAAAAGATCATGCTCTAATGTGGGAACACTGGATTTTTACATTTGGTAGCCAAATGAGAAAAATAATACTTCTCTCCCCCCCTCCCTCCTTCCTAGAACAAATGATTCTCAGGTTGCATCAAATATCAAATCTGTCATACAGTTTTTCACTAATCTACATACCTACTTTTACTGAAGTGTTTGACAACAAACACCATAATCATAATTTAGGTGTTGGACAGCCAAACTTTCAATGGGTCTCTGACACTTGTGAACCTTTCCTTTGTCATTATTTGACAAAGACACCAGGAAATACAGATGTCCTTTCACATTAATACTGTGATCATTTTTTGGCATCTATCTATTTCTTCCTTTCCAGGGGTCAAAATCTCGTCACTAAGTCTTCTCCAGATATCTACAAATCATAAGGTTCCTAACAGGTTCTACATGAGAAGTTTGTTTCTGTACACGGAGTACTAGGAATATGGTGGTTTGGTTTATTTTCCCTAATGATGGGATTTATTTCTTTGCACAGTATCTCAAAAGCAAGATAACTTCCTCTGAAAGTCCATTCTGAGACCATTCCCTGATGTTTGCACTAAAATGATCTTTTGAAATGACACTTTAAGGCTACTCTCCTTAAAATTACCATCAGTAAAGAAAGTAAAAAATACAAACCTGAGATTTTTGTAACAGGCAAATTACAGTGACAATTAAAAATATCACTAATTATACCTGTTTTTTGGCCATTTGGATTTCAGTTGAGAAATCCTTTTAGTTATTGCTTAGATCTTTTCTTTTTGAAACACCAATTATCACGAAACTTTCAACTTCCCGCTGTTCCCACGTTCAGAACAAAACTACAATCCTGTTTCAAATCTTACATGTATTACAAAATGAAGATTTCAATCATAATTTCCTTTCCAATCTTTAATTAAAAATGTGCTGGAATCACTACAATGGAGATGCAATAAGGCATGCAGCAAAGTGTTAGGAATAAGAAACATTCATCAACACTAATCACTTGCTATAAATTTTTGTCAACTGTGAGCATAGTACGAAATACAATAGTCAGTAGGAACAAAACAAGAATATATGACTGCAGGGATTTGAGGCTTGTCTGCCTTCAGCAAACCCATCTGCTAGCGGGTTGGTTCGGAACTGCTCTTTGAAGCTGCTGTGAAGCTTCACTGGTTGCACCTGCTCTAAGAATTGCATTGCATTGCTACCCTGCTAAAGCAGAGGTGAATGACCAGATACGCATCACTGTCTTTTGTCCTGCAACAAATTGTTTTCTAAATAGAACACTATAATGACAGTAAACTATTTCATGATTGAATGCTGGCAATGCTTCAAGTTCTGCTGCGAACTTGACACTCTTGAAAGAGATTTTTTTAAAATTACTATATAAACACAAAACTTTTAAAAGACAAAAAACCTGAAGCTGCATCAAAGGTCTTTCTGCTTACAGAATCAGTAGGAAATAGAAATGAAACTCATCTATACAGATTCATGTCCAAATTTTGTAAGCATTTTGTATTTCTAAGGCAATGAAAATTATAATTTAGACTAATTATTCCTGACATTATGAAATTATAAAAATACTGAACTTCAGAAGAAATTCTGCTTATGCATACACCATGTGGTAGTTTTAATGAGGATGAATATGTAATTGTACAACACAATAACTTCGTAATTGCTTTGTAATTAAAAGGTCTGATTACTTGCACTTAAACATAATACCTAATTAGATGTAATTGATTATAACATATGACAAACTGAAAAAAATAATGTTGGAAATCTGCGCAGCTTTTTTGAAAAAGAATCATTTCAGTGATTACTTTAAGATAGTTTTAAATTAGGGAAGAGTAGGTTTAGATTAGATATTAGGAAAAAGTTCCTTACCATGACGGTAGTGGAACATTGGAACAGGTTGCCCAGGGAGGTGGATGAGGCCCTGTCCCTGGAGGTGTTCAAGGTGAGGCTTGACAGGGTGCTCAGCAACCTGATTTAGTTAGAGATGTGCATACTCACTGTAGGAGGGTTGGACTAGATGACCTCTAAGGTCCCTTCCAACCCTGATAATTCTATGATTTACATAGGATGTATGCTGAAGCATATATCTAATAGGGTTTTTTCTTTCCCTAATGGTGGGTTATTCTACAACCTTTACTGATGACAGTTGTAGATATTTCTGTGCTAGCAGGCTAGCTAGTGCACCTGCAGATTTCCTCCAGGACATCTATCTACTCCACTGCTCCCTCAAATCTACTATTTCTCCTTCTCTATCATGTATGTTTTTTTCAGATGTTGCATAGACACCTTCTGAAAGCAAGTGGGGTCTACTTCCTGAGTTCTGGGGTACCACTGCTTTCCTGTATAGCTGCTGTTTGATCCTAACTTGACATCCTGCTTTTCTGTTTTGGGGAGATCTGCCAGTGTCAAATCCTTCACTTAATTCTATAAGAGAACTACTGAATCTTTACAACATAAATGCAGGTAATTCTGTCCACAGTATAACAGTACATGACTCGCTTTATTACAATACAATCTGACACTTGGATTATGTATTGTTATACCAACAGATGTAACGTGTATTTTACTACAAATTTGATTTCCTTGCAACATGCTTTGCTGAACTTATTTACATAGTGGATTAAAATGGGAATAGTTTTCTAATGCTTATAGCTGAACATTCACAGTGACAGAGCAATTAAGTTTGTCATATCTTCCAAAGAAACTTCATACTTCAGCACAAGTGTGTTTACCACAATGTTATCTTTACGTTGCCTTTTTATGAAAGGTATTCAGTTTATGTCATCATAAAATCAATGTGCTTATGCCATCTGCAAAGCCTCCTTAGAATCACATAAACATAAAATCATTAATGTTTGAAAATACCTCTAAGATCATCAAGTCCAACCACCTATCCAACACCACCACAACCACTAAACCACATTCCAAAACCCCATGTCTACAAGTTTTCTGAACACCTCCAGGGATGGTGACTCCACCACTTCCCTACTGATCCTTTTCCAACACTCGAATACTCTTTCAGTGAAGAATTTTTTTCCTAAGAGGAAAACTGTTTGAGAACTATTATGCAAACTAGGAGTTAACTTACTAAGGCAAATTCAGACAAGGTAGTAGACGTTTCTTGAATATTGGGAAGATGTATATAATTTCAATTTGTGTCTGCTATAGCACAGTCAACAGTACAGCAAATAGCAAATTACAGGCAACAGGAGAATTGTAAGCCAATACATTTGACTCAGTCATGTTTAATCTCACTGCCAGGCAACACTAAGAATTCCACATGATGCCTATAAACACCGATTGAAAACTTGACACCATGATACTATCACCTAACATTAGTGCTGGAAAAAATACCAGGACATAAAAGAATCTGAGAATACCAGACCCATGTCCGATTCTCTCTTCTCTCTGCCTTGTCCCAGCTAGGATATGAAACTAGACAAATGCATCTGAAAGGAAGATCACGTACGTATTTAAGCATGGACCCAACAGAAAAAGCTTAGGAGTTCATCTAAAGAGTATGCTTTTACTGAAACAGAACTGTCTATCTCAGCATGGGAAGTGCCATTGTCAAGTCTGTCTGGCACTGCAGACAACAGCAGAGCTGTGTTGCAGAAGCAACACACTCCCAAGCATTAGTCCACCAGTCCATTTGGAGAGCAGACACAGTTACAGAAGCACAGCCAATATAGCTTGATTTCTATTCAGGACTATTCTCAGTTCAGCAATAGTTTGGCTGCAGTTCAAAAACACTCTGATTGCAATTTGATATAGATGCCCAGTTACTAAGACGGTGAAATTCACAAAGCCATAGTTCTATGTCTGTGCCACAGTATATGAACACATCTCTGACAGAAGTTTTGCTCCAAAAGTGCTACAGAACTAACAGTAATGAACATTAGTTAAAGAGAAATGAAAGCCATCCAAATCATAGATTACATTTTTGAAAGCTACACAGAATTTGAGTTTTAATAGCATTAACAATTAATGTATGTCATACATCCAAAACTAGCTCTAATTGGCTTGACTTGCAGTTGTGACTGCTGGGCATCTCTCTAAATGTAATGCTGATATTTCCTAACATTTGAGCATGTGGCTTTCCAGACCTTGTCTACAGGGGTCTATTGTTCTTTTAAAAGTCACTTTTTTGCTGTATATAAACAAAGGCTAAAGTCACTTGGTTTGTTCAGCCTGGAGGAGACTGAGAGGAGACCTCATCATGGTATATAACTTTCTCAGGAGGGGAAGTGAAGGGGCAGGAGCTGGTATCTTCTCTGTGGTGACCAGTGACAGGACCATAGGGAATGGCACGAAGCTCTGCCAGGGTAGGTTCCAGGCGAGTTTCTTCAAGAACTCAAGACATTCTATGAGTCTATGAAATGTCACAAATGCTTTGAGAAACTAGAATGACTTCTGCACTAAACATTAGACGCATTGGATGTTCAAGCCAATTATTTGTTTTTGCAGTTTTGCAGGCTGTGTATACATTAGCAAGTAATTTGGAGCATTAGAAGAGGATCAGCAGATCAAAACAGATGACAATGAGGTCCCGTGCAATGATATATGTAGTACAGAAATTTTATCTCAGATGAGATTTAATCTTACCAAACATGTGGGAACTGACTGATCCAAAAGACCAGTCATTGGTAAGGACCAAATTAAAGTGATCCAGCCACTAATATGTGTTCATTGAACTGTACCACAGTTAGCTTGAAGTAAAACCACCTCAAATGCATATTGTACAGCATGAGGTCATCAGCACAAACCATTTCATTCCACAAATCCACTTCTATTACTTGCTAAGGAAGGCATTTCCTATGTTGCAAAAGCCAGTAGTGACTTTAAAAAGCAGGTATTTTGTATTTGATTCATTGCCACACATTCCATTTGGATGGTAAAATTATAAATGGGTTCAGGAGTTATTAGACAAATAAGATATCTACAGAATACATTGACACAGATGCAATTTCCTGCTCCAAAAGTACCCAGACCACAGATTATCAGAAAATCAAACTGGTAGACAGGTCATTTCATGCTTGGCACATTATTATACCTTCTTTGTCAAGAACATCACAAAGTAATTTTCTATTTGAAGCTGAGTACCCTGAATTCAGTTTCAATAGACATTGGAGATTCAGAGTGCCCTAGCTGCTCAGTTTCCTTAATAACTATATCTTGCAGGATGGCTTTCTGGTGGTGCCTAGCAAATGTACACTAGTATTGTCAAGGCAGAGCAAAACACCATCCACCAAATACCAAGTAAAGCAAGTTCATCAGTACTGCTGCAAGCCTCTACATACAGCTGAATAGTGCCTTGAACACAGGCTAGACCTTTGGAATTGCTACTGCTTGATCAAGAATCATGGGACATTTTGCCTTCAGAAAACATTTTTCCAAAGAACATTTTCCCCCAGGTACTTTTGCCTCATGGTGGTTATATATGCATTAAAACCTTGGGTGTGCTACTTTAGCATTTTGATTTGGATCAGAAGTGAGATTTTTAAAGTGAATCTTGCAGTGCCTCAGTTCCCATCACATCTTAGACAGCAGGCACAAACTACATTGCTTTCTAATTAAAGTGTAGCAAGTGAAAAGATGTACTCCATGACTTTAGGTAGTTTTCCAGTATCTAACACAAATAACATCCACAGAACTATTACAGTTAGAATGAAATAAACACCCTGTCTATATGCATGTGATATAGACTTTAGATAGCAGCAGCAGCTACTTCACTCTACAGATCCACTCTTACTGGACTGCACACTTTGCTAATATAGCCATAACCCTTATTCCTAAGCACTGATAAGCTGTTTTGTTTCAGTTTAACTTTGAAAAAATTAAATGAAAAAGAGAAACTAAGAGAAGGCTCAAAATGAAAGCAGTGATGGGAAAGTTAATGATAAATGTTCTCTTGGTAATGCTACAAGTCATAAATTTAAAAGGCACCGTTGACTGTCAGAGACAGCAATTGCAAATAAAAGACACTAAGATCCCAAGGGAGCAATTAAAGTATGTGTGAACAAGCTGGCTACAATGAGCAAGCACTTCTTAAGCTTGAAATAAAGTTTGGAGTAGAACTTAAAGAAAATATTTTATTTCATCTGTACAAATTGAATTTAATATGTGCAAGGTTTGACCCAATAATTTCATGTTGTTGTACCAGGAAGTAAGAAATCAAGATCTACTATGGACTCAGGATTTTACACTTTTCAGATCAAAATGAGTTCAGGTTATTACTTCTCCCTAAGTGCTCCACAGCCAAAACATGCTTCTAATAAAGATGTGGCAGTATTAATTGACTGACAATGCAGTTGGTAGACAGAAATTTGTTTCACTTTTTAACTTTCTTAATTGCTTACAGATTTCACAAAAGAGATCTGTAAAAACTTGAGTTTTTCAATGCTACCGTTAGAGACATTTTTATGGTGCTGTTACAAAGTTTGAGGAAGGGAGATCAGTCACTTCACATCTATTTGAAATTTTGCATTGCCTGTACGCATCGATAGGAATGCTGCAGTTCACTCCTCTTAAACAAATCTACAAAACTTGTGATTTATACTGAAACTTGGAGAAGTATTTTAAGCCAATTTGGGCTTAAGGGTACAGATGAGGTGATGAGGGATGAGGTGATGCTACACACTCTTTGTTTCAGGTAGACTCATGAAAGACAGCCAGACACTTCTGGCGTCTGCAACAGCAGAGGGAGTCTAGCTTGGCTTAAATGTCACTGTGATTGTGGGAAGTTTGTCTTTAACACCCTATCCAAAATAGGAATTTGCACAGATGAAACACAGACAGTTCATTACAGTTCTCTTCCTTCCACACTTTCTTGATTTTGCCTCTTCTCCCTGAAATCACATTTTGCTTTTTCTTTGTATTCTCAGATCCCTGGGATTTATTCTTCGTGCATGTCTGGAAAACACCTCCTGCAGCTGGAGCAGTACTAACACAGAAACAGGAGACAGTAACAGTAGTACAGAGGAGCAAAGACACTGACAACTCAAAGGAACAAAGAAACGAGAACAAGTTAACCTGACTGCAATGTAAATTCCTTCATGCTGGGAACAGACTCCTTTTGCTGTTCCATGAAGTGCTGAATATAGTTGTCTCTCAAATAATAGATGTATTAGCGCTTTATTGTTAGAGGATGCAGTATATTTAAAGATGTATTCTACCCATGGCACAAGATACATTCATTACACTCAATCAGCCAATTCATCTAAGTGTTGAAGATAGTTACTGCCAGCTTTAATTCTATAACGTTTGTTTGCTAAGCACATCTGATCAAACAAAACCTCAGACTTTATCTCCTCTTGACTTACCCATTTAGCAAAAGTAATGTTCAGAACACTGACATGATTTACTTTGTAAGCACAAATAAATCATACACACTTAGGAGCTTGGATCTCAGGCTTCACAATTAGGGTGTACACCTACTACAGAAGCTATCAGCAATGCTTTCAGGTATCTGAGCCTTAAACTTAATTTAGTGGCTTTGTCTCTTCTCACTGTTTCAGCTCTATTGATGCTTTTCATGCATCAGAATCATTAGTGGTCACAAAGATACTTGTCTCTGGGTTAAAATGTCTGCAAGCTGTCAAAGGGCTTTAGTGTAAACCTCTGTGACTGAATGTTTAGCGGTGCTCTCAGCATACAAGAGATAGGCGTGCCAATATTATTTACATATGATAAATTAGCAACATTACTCACTTTACACTAAAGTAAGCAGTGCTTTTGGGTGCTATTTAAGAAATGTTTTTCCCTATTGCAGTTTTCTATTAAAGCAATCTAGTTTGTTTCACTTTTTTTTTCAGTTAGATTTTAGACTTATCACACATGCCTGAAAACCATATGCTTTCTCAAAATAAAAAAAAAAATCACTAATCTGAAAAAAAGAGATTAAGAGAAAAATACATTGATATTTTAATCTGTAGCAAGAGTAGCAGGAATAATGCTTGCCAGCAGCAACTTTAGCTCAGAAATTTTTTTCTACTACCTTAGAATACTTATTAGAAACACTTTTGATCACTGTATTATATATATTCTGTTTTGTTTCTTTTTCACTTAGATATTTACATAGGAAGGGGGGGGAAGAATTTTGATGTTACCTGAAAAAATAGTCATACATCTTTGAGAGCTTCAGAAAAACATTTCTGTTCGGAAACAATTTTGCTCTAATACTATATTCATTACCAAAAATATTAATGTGAAAGCAGAATCCTTATTTCTAAGAATTTATTTGTTTCTCCATCTGCTTCTCTACCTGAGCTCTTAATCATGTTTGGTAACAGTAATTATTTCCACAGTAACCAGTTCTGGAGTGACAAAGAGAGGATTATGACTACAGTATACAAAAGAGCAGTGAGAAGATTAACTCATAGAAACAGCTCAGGGGAGGGATGTTCTTATTTAATTTCCCTAGTATTAAAGAACACAGGAAAATAATCAAATATGTATGAGCATAAGACTGTTTCTGAAGAATATGCTATGCAAGCACTTTTCATGAGAAGCAGGGTCAGGATTATTTCCAACTAGTAATAATTCTATTATTCTGAAATCTGAGGTCGGATTTCAGTTGTTACTCAGACACTTAATTTGTATGGTATAGGTCTGCGTATGTATTCAAGGGGGGAAGCAATCTGTTGCCTAAACACAGATGCCAAGCTCCATCTAAGACATCCTGGCATACCTGGGATCTCTGCACAAGCTATTGGATAAGAGAAAATGTATGAGATATGTGGGACCTTCGGACATCTCAGATGGTACCAGACACCTGAAATGAACTGACATGTGAATACTGTTCTGCCAGCCCTGTATTATAAGGACGTTCTGGATATTGTAGCATGTATCAGAAAGACCTGAGCACTTACATTTGGGTAGGGACCATACGGAAGTTTCTGCCTGCCTTTAGAAAATTCTGTGATGGCTAGCCAGAGAGAGAGATTAGTCCTGTCAGAGCATGAAAATATCTGTAAGCAGAGGTTCAAATCTGGTTTTAAGAAGATACAAGGACTTTGAAGATCAGCCTGTACTGATTTCCTAAGCTCAAGGCTTTCTCACAAGTACTGGAGAATCAGAGAGCGATTACTGCATTTACTAGATAGGTATCAGGCAGCTAACATTTAACAAAGAGACAAGAAGTCAGGTGAGAACAGAGAGAACTGAGGAGGAAATATCTGACTTAATTAGATGCTGTCAAATGACCAGAATCTTGGGCCATTTACCTTAGAGTACATGAAACACTGACTACAACAATCTCAGAAACATTGTTATCTTTTAGAATTTGGAGAGGATGACATTTCAAAAGGTTTTAAAAGGTCAAATAAAACCTTTACTTTCAACTTTCTAGAGAGGGAAGGAACAAGGAATTATAAATTAATCAAATTACTTACAGTTCCTGAAACAGTACTAGAAGAAACCAAGAATTTTAGAAGCTTGAAAGATAACATGAATAGCAGCCCATATATATTTGTCAAGAACATATCAAACGCAATTTTGTGCTGAGAGTAAGGTCTTCTAAAAGACCAAATCAGAAGATATACTAACTTAAAAATACTTCTAACATTTCCTCTCAAGACATTTTTACAAGCAAACAATAATACAGACAAAACTATTCTAAGACACATGCAATACTGTTTTACAAACTTCACTCAGGGAGTAGTTATCAATAGTTCAATCTAAGACTGGAAGGATTTATGACAATCAACAGATGTAGATCCAGTAATACATCAGTACTCTTCATATTTCATTGAGACCTGGTGACAGAATAGAACTATTGAATTCACAGACAACAAAATAATGTTTAAAAAAATAGGACCAACAAATCAACAAAGCAGTCTGAAAGAAATAAGATGGGATTCATTATGAATGGGGGAAAAAAAAAAGCACAATATTTTTCAGTGAGGTAGAATACTACTAGATGGGAAACAACTGGCTGAGTGGCAGCTGTAAAGGGAAAAGTCTAAGGCATATATATTGAATTCTCAGAAGATATTAAGCTGTCAATGACAGGTGACTGGAAAAAGGCTATTATACTGAACTGCATAAAGACATTTTTTGCAGGCCACATGGATTATTTCTTCCGGATTGGCAAAACCTTCTCTGTCTGAATCTAGTTTGGGGTCTTGCATTTCAAAGAAAAAATGTCCAATTAGAGAGATCCTACAGGGATTAACTAGGTTTCTAATAAGTATAACCTATTATAAAATATATGTATTTTCAAAGAAGAAAAATTACTGAAGCTAGCCTGTAAGAGTGATCTCCAATATTAAGAAACAGTTGTAAGGAGAAAGGAAATAAGCTACTTTCTATGCTCTCAGTATCTAAAGAAAACAGTGGAACTGCATTCCAGTAGGGAAAATTTAGTTATAAACATGCTCTAAGAATAAAGCCAATTGAATACAGGAATAGATTGTTTGTGGAAACTGAAATAGTCATCCTCACTAAAAGGTGTAATCACTCTGTCTTGGATCAGACAGAGAACATGAATTTCTTGAGTTCCTTCTAGGACTTTTTTTTTCTCCTCAGGCCAGCAGCTGCAAAGTAAGAACCTGCACTTTTATAATTAGTTCCTTATTTTGAAAGCTATTTTTTAGGTTTTATGCTCCAAAATTTATTTAGTAGTTTATTATTTTCTTTCCTGCTTAGAGTATCAGTTTGGAACAGTCATAAGACTGTAAACATTGCTTTAGAAAAATGTTTTGTACATGATGTATGGCTTGCATTGGGATAAAAGGCCTCTTAGAAAGAAAGCAGGTTATATTTTCTGAAGCCTCTGTACAGGACAGAGAAAGATGAGCAGAATTTGATGGAATTCATCTCATTCACTGAAAATGGGAAGGACACATGAGAATACAAACACTGCAGTCCCACTGACAGTTTGAGAAATTTATATGACAATGTCATGTTCATGTGACAGGAATCTTGTCATCCTTTCATCTGACATTCTCAAACTTTGCTACATACTTAAAATCCATCCTGTTACTGGTTTTAAATTCAACCCAAAATGAACTGGTGTTTTATTTAATGTTATAATACACATGCTTTGAGTATTTGTTGCTTCTCATTTACTCTCTCCTGGAGAAAAGATGGAAAAAACAAAAGGACTAGCTGTATTTTATTCAAATGTCTGTATATTTGTAAAGCTTTGAGTAGAATGACACATGCTATAAACACCTAGAAAGTCTGAAAATTATTGGGCATTTAGTTCAGGAGCTATTTATGAAATTGTAAAAAGTTTTCCTTGGCACAGGTAAGAATACCAGCAAGTACTTCTCTAAATAGTGTAGGAAGGGAATCATAATACTGCCAAAGCAGTTCTCTGCTCAATTTCAGTATCATCAGCTGTTTAATGATCTGAGAGAGAAGATAATGGCATCAAATATTGACATCTGAACTGCTCCACTAGATATTAGTTTTCTGTATGCTATTTTGTTCTTTATCATTTACCCTGCCATACATACTTTTATTGTTATTGGCTACCAGAGTCCAGGACTGAAGAAAAGGTTGCCAAGAAAAACAGTCCCTGGCTTGGCAACAGAAACCAAAATTAACATCAGATCAGAATCAGCTGGGGTATTGATATGTTTCTGACTACTCAGCATGAAACTATTTGAGAGGACAAAAGGTATGGATCATTAATGAGGCTGTTATGACATTTTGTAAATTTAAGGATTGACAATCTGTGTTAAATGACTGTTCCTAGCCACCCTTCTCCAAAACCATGACTGAGGGCTAAAGAGTAAGAGACAGAATAGTAAAGGTTAAGATAATGTGTTCCAGTTTTCAGCTGATTAATTCAAACACATGATTTGAAATTAGTTTATTAAATTTCCTGTACCATGCAAAGACACTTACCTAAGAGCAAAAAGGCAATTGCATAAAGTACACAGAATAATAAAATACAATGCTCATCCTTTGGGAATGCAATATTACAAGAATCTCCCCCAAAATAAATCAGGAAGAATATTCAAAATGAAGGCTTTACATTCTCACTTGATTTAGGAATTTAGGAACCAGATTTATTTACACTAAATTCACAGATGGGACATAAGCATTTAGTTGTCACTTTTGGATGCCTAAATTGAAAATTAAGCTCCTCAAAACCCACACAGCACTGTTAACCTAACACTGGCAGTACATGACTTCCTCAGATACCTAAATTACTACAGCTGTGGTTCTAGTACCACTATCTCTGCTTTTGAGCACACAGACTGCATCCATAGTGACCAAAGTAAGCAGGCAGGTTAATGGCACATCTGACTACTGTCAGGCTCACAAACTGAGCATTCCTCCACTTACCTTCCTTAAATGACCAAAGGAAGCAAGTGCTTTAAAAGATGCTTTAAAAGGTAAAGAGCAAGAACTGTGGTGCCTGGCATGCTTCTCTGCCAGTGTTTCACTCCAGATGAAAGAAACAAGCTCAGTGCCCTACCTCTGCCCCAGAGAACCTGATCCGAATTCTTCTGGCATTAATGTTATGCATTCTGGATACTTCCTCCCTATATTTACCTCTGTAAATGTCATTAGTTATCAATGTCAATATCTACAACTGCATGACCATTACAGGATGGAGCCCTTTAACTTATGGCTACCAGGTTTTTTTACATCACCTAACTCTTCCTATCAAATACATTTCTGCTTGAGACTAAAACCTTTAAAAAGCTCTTTATCA
Source organism: Galbula dea (assembly GCA_013399015.1). NCBI lineage: Eukaryota > Metazoa > Chordata > Aves > Piciformes > Galbulidae > Galbula > Galbula dea. The sequence continues at coordinate 662,366 of VWZX01008270.1, forward strand.
CCTACAGTTCTGCAAGATGAATTCTAGGCAGTCCATTTAATGCCAAAAGTTGGTTCTCTTTCTGTCTCTCCTCCTGAAACTATTCAAATTTCTGTAGAATAGCTTAACATATAAAAGACATGCAAGATATGCTGAATATTCTGTGTAAGCTGGATACAGACAGCACAATTCTACAGTTTAGAAGATCAGCATGTAAGCAATTGTGCTGCTTTATAAAATTAGAGCTTTTGTTTAAAAAAGTGTTTATGGGCAATACTTATAATTTTCTCTCATGCCCAAAGTATTTATTTTTTCCACAGGTGCATAGAAAAAACTGCTGTGAATTAATTTCTACATTTATGCATTATTGCTATTGTTGTGCCTACTGAATATCCTTTAAAATAATTAAAAAGCAACATTTTTGACATTGCATTTTGACCCTGCATTTATATAAAGTGGGGGGAAAGCTGTTAAACCCTATTCTTTTTAGCTATTGTTCTAACAGCATACACAGCTCATCTGAAGTGGTGGTAAAAAAGTTCAAGATTTAATTATGTTTATACAATCTCTCCAAATCAGTTACTTCATTAGTGGTTTACTTAGGAAGAGAATGAAAGCTGAACCTTTAGAAGAGCTTATCTCAGCAGAAAGGTTATAGCATACTTATGATATAAATCAGGAGAACTAAGTACATTTATCCCTTAAGACCTTTACTTAAGATCTGGATTAGCAGCTTTTTTGATACTTTTCCCAAAAGGAAGCACAGTTCAAGTCTTGTTAGTCTTAATAAGCCATGAGATAAATAAAAGTAGATAAGAGGACAGACTGCTTTAAAATTATTTCAATCTTTCAGAATATTTCTCTAGAAAATATACAGTATTCTTTTAGGGAGGACAGAGGGACAAAGAACCTGTGAAAATTCCCAGCTTTCACAATAGACCTGCACACAAGAGTCAATGCCTGACTTGAAAATTTCCGGGTATTTGCTCAGCCTTTGGTTACTTATGGAAAAAGGGGAAAGTGTAATGCCTTCATCATTCATAAGAGATAACTAAGAAAAAATTAATTTCTCACCTCTGTACCACATCTATTTGACACAGATATGTTAGCTTCCCCTTGTGCTTGTGCAGATTTACACAAGTGAGAAGATAAAAATAAAGTTGCAGAAAGATTAAAATCTATGTAATTTACTGTAAATTACTGAAGTAATTTACTATGAAAATTACTATTATAAAAGAACAAAATGAACCCACAAGAACTTATCCAAACCAGAAAGTCTGTTCACATGTATTTTTGCTGTACCTATGGATGTCAATTTACAAGATCAGAGGGCAAGTTCTAAAATCAAAACTCAATTACTATATTTTAAAACATCACTAGCAATGCATAACATTGTGAATCTTTCAATGCTGAAGACCAACTGATGACAGATAGATGGCTATTTATTTGTGACATCTAAGGTTACATGACCACTTTCAACGACAAGTGAAATTGCACCTTCATGCTAAAGAAAAAACATAGATGTTGCAAAATTTTCCATGCTGGCTGCACTGTCTTCAAAAAGAGAAATTCTTGTCATAGTCTGGTAACACATTAGGTCATAAGATACAATGCAGTTTTTTGTTTTAAGGAGATGGCAGGGTGCTGTGGGGATATAGAGCATTCAAGATTTTTGAGTCACTTTCTGACAAGAGAACTATTAGTAATAGATTGAAGGACTACTGCAACTCTGCTACGGAAAAAAGAATACCTTTTTAAGATAAATGAGTACAAACTGAATGCCTAAAAAATCATATCTTAAAAATGCATAGTTTTAAATGATGGGAGAAATCTTTTGGATCCAAACAGGAAAATCATATACTTCTAAAATCTCATTAAACTGTTTTTGAAGAGAAATGAACAACAGATTCAGGAGTCTTATTAGTTGTCAGAAAGGTATCAAAGTTAACAAATTTGGTAGGTTGTAAACCTTTTTGATATAATGGATTTACACTTGAGACTCTCAGATTTCTTCTGTATGATCACAGACATATGAATAATCAAAAATCTACAAAACATTCTATTTTAAAAAACACTCTTGGTGCCAAAGTTAATTAATGGCAAACTATTCAGGAGTAAAATTAACAGTAATGTCAAATATTTCTTAACAGGAAATAAATATTCTATCTGTACCTTAATTATAATTCTAATATTATTAGCAGTTTTCAGGTCTTACCTTTGTTATTTACATATCATAAGTGCACTTACTGTTACTACAGTAAGATTTTCATCAGTATGAACACAGATTTCAGTTCCAACAGCTCTTTATATGTGTTTGAACTTGAGAATGTAATTACTTTTGAGAAGAATTAGATCCCTAGGATATGCTTAAAAAGTTGTGCTTCCTGCTTATTATGAAAGCACTTATAATTTTGGATTAAAGTTGAAAAAACTTGAGAAAAAAAGACAAAGAAGCAGTAATCCACATTTACACTTCAGAGTACTTGAATTCACTACCCTTTATAAAAAAATTAAATTAGCTCCACAATAAAATGAAGCCATAACACACTGAAAAACTAGATTTTATGAACTCTGCCTGGACTACTCAAGGACATACACGTCTTTAAGATAATATTTACCAGTTACAGCTTGAAAAGCCCATGTAGACCTAACTGAATATTAAACTCATTATTCTTATAAAAACATTTATATGTAACTAGCTAGGTTACTTACATAAATTAATTTTTGATTGGACGGTAAGTGAATACCTAAACTTCAAGATACTGTTTCATAAGAAATCTAGTAAATACACCAGTGATTTCTAGTTTCATCCACAAGGACTTGAAACACTCATTCATGCTCAATTTGAAATTCTGGATTTAGCTGCTTTAGGGTGGCTTGCTGTGATTACCTACCCTACCAACTACTGGCCTGTCTCTTTCTAAAATGCATTTTCCTTTTGGCTCTCTGCCCAAATACTGTTAAGAAGCATTAGTTCCCAAGGCAGTCCTCATCCTTTTCCAGTTAAATAGAGTAAGAACTGCTGATTCTACTATTTTACTGATATCCTCACTATATTATTCTTTGTTTTATGGCTTGTCTCTGAATGCTCCCTGACCTAAGAACTTGCTGTTCATAAAGTGACGTGATTGCTCCTTTAATACAATTATAAAATAACCCAGCAACCCTGTTACTTTTACTTCCACTTCACTGATCTGAAAACTGTTTGAATGTAAATATTATAAGCTAGTATTTTTTTCTGAAAAGAAAGCAAGATATTTTTAACCACAAGGAAATTTTGTTATTTTTTCTGCCTTTCTTTATAACTGAAAATTAATAAAGTTCAGGCAATTTTCATACATTGTTATTTGTTATCTCTTAATGATTAATAATTCCAGAAAATGAAAGTGCTAATATTTGTGGTTTCTTAATAGCAGTGGTGGGCCATGTGAGAAGAGTGCTTATGTTTCTCATACACTTACTGCCTGACAATTCAATTGAATGCCAATAAGTTTTCCTTGTACAATAAAACATGGTGACCTGCCATGACCTGGCCATTTTCTCCATATATTGTGGAGATCTCAAGCATCTCTGACCTCAATCAATCATCTCCTTACAATGTTAAAGACTCTCAGCCTATTTAATAATCCTTCCTATGGTTATATGGAAGTCTATTTTCTGATGATCTTTTCCTGATTGCCTTTGCATATTTTCAACTTCTAATCTTTTTTTATTAAAGGTTAGCAGAATTGAATGCATTCATCCAGATGACAGCAAACTATTTATCTGGACATTAGCATAATTATGATTTTTTTTTCCTCACTGGCCTTTCTTAAAAATTCCTGCGGTTTTATTTGTCTTTTTTACAGTTGTTAAGTGAGATTTAATAACTATCACCTAAGAACTCTTTCCTGAGAAGTAATATCTAATCTATAGATCATCACTGTGCACTCACATACTTATTATTGCACACAGCTATGACTATAATATAGATTAGTTAGGTTTATTTTAATATAATTGCCCTTAATAATTTGATAGGATCAATAACTTAATCACTTCAGTTTCATCTTCCCTCTGCTACTTTTTAAAATTTAGGTGATTCATAAGGAGATGGAAGAGCATAAGTTTCTTCTCATGCTTGAGTAGAACCACTCTCTTATGGAGAAACTAACTACATATTCCTAGTTTTAGTCTCCTATCCTTTAAATCTCCCCTGGAAAGTTCTCCCCTAGAAAACCTGAGGAGGAGGACTGAGTAAAGTTTCTTCTTGAAAACCAAGTACATTTAACACTTTTATAAATCCCTTTTCTGTGATCTTCTGTAAATGAAAGATGAATAATCTGGAGCCCCAATTACAAGAAAGATACAGATGTGCTAGAATGTGTCCAGAGAAGGGCCATGAGAATGATCAGAGGGCTGGAGCACCTCTCCTGTGAGGACAGGCTGAGAGAGTTGGGGTTATTCAGTCTGGAGAAGAAAGGCTCTGAGGAGACCTTATTGTGGCCTTCCAGTATCTGAAGGAGGCCTACAAGAAAGCTGGGGACTTTTTAGGATGTCAGGTAGTGACAGGATTAGGGGAATGGATGCAAACTAGAGGAGGGTAGATTTAGATTAGACATTAGGAAGAAGTTCCTCACCATGAGGGTAGTGAGACACTGGAAGAGGTTGCTCAGAGAGGTGGTAGAAGCCCAATCCCTGGAAGGTTTTAAGGCAAGGCTGGATGGGGCTCTAGGCAACCTAATCTAGTAGGAGGTGTTACTGCCTATGGCAAGGAGGTTGGAACTAGACCTTCAAGGTCCCACCCAACTCTGGCAATTCTATGATTCTATAATTCTCTTCTGTCATAGTTATGCATATTTTTACAACTTCTTTTCCAGTAAAGAAGTTAAACTTTCTGGTCTAAACTCCTCTCACTCTTTTAAGTCACTGTTAAACAGTCATTCTGCAGTTGTTATTTCCCATTACTCTGAAACTGAGGACATTTAAGTATATAGGGTATACAATTACTATTAGTTTTTAACAGTACTTGTCAGCACATAAATTTGAGGCAGTTTCTTCCACCAACTCCACCCCCAAAAAGAAAGCAATAAAATTAAATAAAATGGAGAGTCATTTAGCCCTGTGCTGGTCTTCTCTCTGTGTTCTATTTTACCTGAATTCCGGTTTGTTGCTGTTTGGTTTTGATTGTTTCTGTTTTAATAAGTCACTACTCAACTGCAATTCAAATTCTTGCACTTTTGGTTGTATTTTGCTGTGGAGAGTTTTTCAAAACTGCATGGAAGAATACCCAAAAACATAACCTAAACAGAAATTAGTAAACCCATAACATACCCAATTTTAAACATAAAGCCTATTCACCTTTTACTTCTTGTTTCCTTGCTCTTTTTCATCTATTGGGCCTCTATCTGAAGCTACTACCACCTGCTATCAGTCAGCAGAGCTAAATGAACTTACTGTTCCTCTAAGAGTCTGACCATACCCACAGATGAGACAGGAGCATTGTATTCTTGCAGTACTGCACTATTAGTAATTTTTTTTCCTAGTCTTAGCCTGGAAGTCTGATTTATTTTCAAAGGGAACTTCTTGAGTCAGCTGCATCTCATCTTACTGATGATGGCCATGCCATCTCTCCTTGATCCCAGCAGAGTACTCTGTTCCACTACATCAACTCCTAGGGACACAGGAGGATAAAGCTGCATATCTGTTTTCCTATCATAGTCCTAATTCTTTCTAAACAACTGCTTATAGTCACAGCTCAGGTTTCCTAATATCCTGCTGTCCCTTGAATACAGCTTCCCAACCTCAAGGTGATATTGCTGCATTAACTATACTGCAAGTGGTTTCTTGTGATGTTAAGATCACCAATGTCTTCAGCTCTTTCTGTGGAAATATTGTCTCAGAAATACTTCAGTTATTTAAACAAGCTTCAAACAAAAATGAATAATACTCTAGTTACAGAGAAAAAAATATTTTCAAAGCATAAATATTATTTCTGTTATTCTGATTTTTAGTGCTGAAAACCTGAATGGATGTAGATGTAGCATTTAAATCAAAACTTGCCTTCAACACACAGCATGACTTTTTTCATAGGTTTAGAGAATGGCTAGTGTTGTAAGGGACCCTGAGGATCACCAAGACCAACCATACCTATCACTAACATACCACTAAACCATGGCCCTAAGTAGCACATCTAAATGTTTCTTAAACACCTCCAGGTACGGTGACTCCACCACCTCCCTGGGCAGCCTATTCCAAAACTTTACAACCCTTTCAGTAAAGAAATTTCTTCTTATATCTAATCTAAAGCCTTTAGGTGAGTGTGGGTTCCACTTCCTACCAGACCCTTCTCAGTTGCTTTCATGATTTCTAAACATCTATCCCTTCTCTCAAATGAAATGGCAGAGCAAGTGTCCTCATCCCTGGCATGCTTCCCTTGGGCTTACTCCCAAGAGGCTCACTTATCTCCCCTTTCCCCTTCCTATCTAGTTTAAAGCCCTGTCAATGAGCCCTGATAACAACTCCTGCCCCCAAATCCTTTTCCCCACTCTGGGACAGGTGCATCCCATCTGCCACCAGCAGGCCAGGTGTCTCATATAACAGCCCATGATCAAAAAACCCAAAGCCCTGCTTTGATAACACCAGTCCTGGAACCATGAGTTGATCTGTTGTCTCTTCCTGTTAATTTCCTCATTCATGATTGCCACTGAAGGGATAGAGGAGAACACAACTTGTTTCCTGATCCCTTAAGCAGCTGTCCCAAGGCTCTAAAATACCTTTGAACTGATTTGGGTCTCCTCCTACCCACTTCATCACTACCCACCCAAAACACTAATCGGGGTAAAAATCAGAGGGGTTTACTAGGGCAGGAAGTTTGTCCTTTACCCCAGGGACGCAGCAGACTTCCCTGTGAAGTGGGTCAGGATGTCATATTGGCCCTTCTGCCCTCTCAGTAGAGAGTCACCCACAATAATGACATGTCTGCTTTCCCTTTGGGAGACAGTTGTGATGCCAGGTCTATGGCGACTTGGTGTTTCTGGCATTTCTGGCCTGGGTGAACCAGCCTCCTCTCCAACAACTAGTTCTTCCTACAGGACTCCATACCCATTCTGCAAGAGTAGCTGGGAAGGTGGGGGAAGCCAGCAGGGGATTTGCCTGCTTCTCTGAGCAGGGACTTGTTTCCATTCCCCTCCTTCTCTGAGGTGCTCTCCTACCACCTGGTGACAAGAGGACAGGGGATCCTCCAATTTATGCGGGGCCTCAACCTGTTTCCTTTGTTTCAGGGATTGGGTCCACCAGTCAATCTCTCACACTCCCTGATACTCCACAACCTCTCCACTTCATCCTTCAGCTCAGCCACCTGGCTAAGCAGATCTTTCACCTGTGCACATCTGATAGAGGTGTTGCCTCCACACCCCTCATGGTCCATTTCAAGCACCATGCTTCTGCATTTTGCAGCCAGAAGCCTGGACACCCACATGTTTACATGGGGCCTCTGTCTGAGTGCCTATAGTGTTTCTGGTGCCTATAGCGTTTCTAATATCAGCCTTCAGCCATGTAGCTACCATGGCTGGATCTCTGCAAGCAACTGACACCTTGCAACTCAAGGGTTAGCTGGGATGAGACCACTTCACCTCTGATCACTTAAAGAGACTGAACTTACCCTGTACATTGGCAGAGGTTCAGCAACACATCCATCGAGCTACACCAGCTGAAGCACCCACCAGGACTCACACAAGCACTAATTGCTCACCCTGTGCTCTGTAGGCTTTTTATAGCCTGAGCAAGGGTGGGTGGTGCTGACTCCGCCCAGGTTATCTCAGCAGCCTGCCCACCACCTGACAGGCCCTAGCACAAGCTCAGGGTTTATCCTGGCTTCAAAAAGCTCCCAAAAGAGTTTTTCTTCAGCTCTTTTTTGCTACAGATCCTTTCCCCAGTGAAGCCTTACCTGCCCTGAAGCTGGTTTAGACAGCAATGACCCAATTCAGTTTCAATACATCTCATATGGGAGTACTGTTATAGTATATGTAATTTGTGTTTAGGATTTGGCTCTAGATATGTCATCTTCAGATAAAGATTCTGATAGAAATGTATATGCAAACTCATATATAAGCTTATAGTTCTCTTTTCATTTTGCATAGCTACAGTGTTCTAGCAGATAGTAAATTAATTTCCTACACTATTCAAAACTGAAAGAGATGAAAAGGGATCAGGAGTTAAGCTAAAATGTACTCAGCTTTTTGGCTTTTTTAATCCTCAAATTAACATGTATTTTTATAGAATAAAATCAAAGATATCTTTAAAGTATAAATCATAGTAAAATGTCCCTTGCCATTCACAGCGACTGAAAAAAACAGCTGCTCATAGTCATGGAGATCTTGCATCAAGTTCCTTCTCCAAAGCAATCAAGGAACTTGGTACCAAATCTCTGACTCACTCTAACATAACATAATCAGTGGCCCTTCTTGTAAATATAACTTAACTACAGAGACAAAGAAGGTAGGATTTATCTACACCAACTATATATCTCTCTATGTTGTAGGTGTCTTCATTTGGACTAGCCACATTTACACCTCGGCTATGACACTTTATGAATCAGATGAAGTAATAAGTGACACTGGGAGGGAGATTGATCTGACATAGGAAATTCTACACCAGGTAAAATGAGTGTGATCATGACATTATTGAGAGAAATGTTGCCAGTCTTCCAATTCACATGCAATTGTATCTCTTGCTTCTTTCTCTTCTACATGTACATGTATGTGCATTCAACACCGTAATTTCTCTGTAGTTAATGAAGATAATTCAGGAGCCTTCTGGAAATTCTTGACTGTCTCTTCTACCTACAAATACATCCTAGCTGACAACTTAGACAAAATGACTAATTTAAATGGCTTTGAAATTAGATTAAATCAATTGTAGTGCTCACTTTTAGGTAAGCTGAGAAAAAAGAGTCTTTTTGATCATATGCTAGTGTGTGTTTGAATCATTTCCAACAGCTCCAGGCACACATTCAATATTGCAACAAAAAGTAAAGACCTCTGCTGATCTCACTGGTATTTGAAGCAATGATTTTTAGTGTGTAAAATGACATCATAATTTTTGATTCAATTGCTGCGTGGAAGTTGTCCCCTTGTTTATCACAGCTTCAATGTTACTCTGAATTTTCACCAGTTTTTCCTGTAGTGACTTAGATTGGGAAGAAGCTAGAATGAGAAGTGCAAGAGCCTATTTTTAAGAACAAGATAGCAAGATAAAGGTCTTAAATTGTTGTTTCCATTAAACTTCTAAATGCTGACTCAATTAGTTCAGAATACCAAATTCAAATATTAATGCACTTGTGGATTAAGTTTGGCCTGAACAGTATAAATGTAAAAAGAGACCATTACTCTCCATGATGTCACCATGGATGGGCAATCATTTTTAATGAATAATTTATTTGATGAATTTTGACTTTTCTCTGGTCATGAAGATTTCATACTCTTCTAAAAGGTAAAAGGCAAGACTAAACAACAGAAAATTCATAATACATTTTTCCTTGCACTCCAAAAACTTATTTGATATTTTAATACTTCTGATTTAAACAAATTTTGACTATAATTCTATTTTTTATGAGTGAAGGATATCATTTGCAAAAACAGTAAAATTACAGAGGTTATTTTCTGCAAATACTCTGTAACCTTTGTGCACAATGAACAATTTACATTAAGCTTCTTTCCAGTTCAGTTGCATTAAAAGTCCAATTTGAGAACTATCTAGTTAGAGAAAGTGGTTCTGGTTTGTTTGGGTTTGGGTTTTTGTGGGTTTTGTTTGCTTGTTCGTTTTTAAAATGAACAAATATTATAAATACTAATGTAATATTTTCCCAGATAGGAACAATATGAAATACAGCTGATAATGGTAAGCAATCATCTCATTCTTATGTGGCAACATAAAATGAGCTGTTTCATTCCATTCCTTCCAAGAATATGAAGAGATTTGTCTGCACAATTAATGAGAAAAAACAGTACAAAGTTACAAAAATTCTTAATCAGGCTTCTTAAAATTTCATCATGGAAGTGAAACAATAAATGGTACTTAACAATAAATATTACTCACTGGCAATTTCTGTGTCAACTCTTACTTTGCCTTATGCCATTGTCTTACAGAGAAGAGCACAGACGACTAAAGTTCACATAGAATATTCACAGGGCTCCCCCAGATTTGTTTCTAATCTTTAGCAATCTTTAAGAATGAGATTGTGTACCAAAAATCCCAGGGCAACTGGTACCAATATTCAGCAGATCCTGATCCTCAGCAGGAACTTACTGAGACATTTCAGGACATTTAAATAAAATCACAGGGTATTATTAAAAAAAGGAGTGTCAATCAGAGAATGCCACGATCACAATGTGCAGGACTTTCTAGCAACTACATATATAGACCTACAGAAAAAAAAAGAAAAGCAAATGTGAATGACTGCTAATGAAAAGCTCTATGTGACATCATAAAATGGTAAACATTTTGACAATGAACTAAAAGACTGCTTTATTTTGTGAATGAACATATTCAGATTTTCTCACTTGTCAGAAAACAAAAAAACTCCACAAACTGAAAATATTTAATCTGTTTGAATTGCAACAGAAAAAAAAAAATCTCTGATGTTTATGCATTCAATTACAGCTATTGAAAAAGTATTCCCCTCGTCATTCTGTGAATTGATACTTACTGGTTCTATTAGATAGGAAACAATGGGATTGATACTGCCAACAACCTAATACACATCACTCCAGAACTCACATTCATATACAGAAACAAATTTTCCATTTTGGGTGTTTCATGAGCATAGTATATAATGTTGGATAAGGTCTTGACTAATTAGTTGCTGAGTTGCTGTTTCCACATTACAAATTGAATTACACCTATTTAAATTTAAAATTAGTTCCATGACTTTTACTTGCATACAAACTTTTGGGATACATATGGTGTTGGTAGACACTTAACCTTTCTTTCTTTATTGGCACCTGCTCCTGTACTTGGAAAACATTTTATAGAATAAGCTCCTAAGCCACTATGTTTCCACCAACATTAGTCTAAATAAGCAACTCACTTTAATACCTCTATTTTTCAAGAGCACAGAGGTCACATTTCAAGGACGGGAATGGTTACTTCTTGTTACACCAGAAATATAGCAGGCAGTCAAATGCTTGGTTTTGCTATCTGCACCAATTTTTAGGGTTTCTTTTCTCTCAGGCCCTTGAAATCTGCAACATATGTAGAATAGGATCACGTTTCTTTTCAGTCTGTTTGAAAGGTCAACAGAATTTACCAACATATGTATTTATGTTTACTCAGTCATATTAAATATACACAGGCATATACATATATATACACAAACACACATGCACTAATATATTTTGCATATATTTTTTCCAGTAAAAATTTTGGCTTGTCTAAAATTAAGACATGTTTGGCTGGGAAAGCCAAGGCACACATGAGACTGAATCTGGTGATGGAAGGAAAGGCAACAAGAAGGTATATCAACAGCAAAAGGAAAACTAGTGAAAGTATGAGCCCACTGCTGAATGGCAATATAGACCTGGTGACACAGGACATGGAAATGTTTGAGGTGCTCAACACCTTCCTCACCTGGATCTTTATTGGCAAGACCAGACTTTAGTAATCCCTGTCCTGAGACCTGTGAGACAACCTAGAAAAAGGAACACTTAACCTCAGTGGAGGAGGACCAGGTTAGGAAAAATGCAGACTAAATGGACATACACAATCTAGACCTCCATGGGATGCATCCATAGGTGTTGAAGGAGCTGGCTGCCACCACTGTAACACTCTCAAATACCTTCGAAAGGTCATGCAGGCCGGGCAGGTTTCTGAGGCCTGAAAGAAAGGAAATGTCCACTTCTATCTGCAAGAAGAACAAGGAGGACCCCAGGAACTACAGGCCAGTAAGCCTTACCTCAGTCTCTGGGAATATGATAGAGCAAACAATCTTGAAAGCCATTTCTAAACATACAAAGTACAAGAAGATGATTGGATGTAGTCAACATGGATTTATGAAGGTAATTGTGCTTGACCAAACCAGTAACTTTCTACAGTGAAATGACTAGACTGGTGCATGAATGAAGAGCAGTGGGTGTGTTTTATCTTGCCTTCAGTAAGGACATGACCTGGATGATGGGACAGATTGAAGCCTCAGTAAATTTGCAGATCACACACAAAAAAGAGGAGTGGATGATATATCAGAGGCTTGTCCTGCCATCCAGAGGGACCTCAGCAGGATGGAGAAATGGACTAACAGGACTCTCACGAAGTTCAGCAAAGGGAAATGGGAAGTCCTGCATCTCGGGAGGAATAATCCTATGTAGCTATACGGACTAAGGGCTGACTGGCCAGAAAGCAGCTTTGAAGACAAGATTCTGGTGGACAAGTAGTTGAATATGAACCAGCAATGTGTCACTGCATAAAAAAAACCCCAAACCACTAACAGCTTCCAGGGCTGCATTAGGAAAAGTGTTGCCTGGAGGTTGAGGGATGTGATCCCTTCCCTCTGCTCAGCACTGATAAGGCCACACCTGGAGTGCTGTGTCCAAGTCTGGACTACCCAGTACAACAGAGACATGGAAATACCAGAAAGAGACCAGTGAAGGGCCACAAACATGAGAGACTGGAGCATCTCTCATATGACTAAAGGCTGAGAGAGCCAGGATTGTTCAGTGGGAGAACAAAAGGCTCACAGTGATCTTCTCAGTGGGTACCTGATGGGAGCAAAGAAGACTGAACTGAACATTTTTCACTGGTGTCCAGTGACAGGACAAGAGGCAATGGACACAAACTGATACACAGTAAATTCCATTTAAACTTTTTTACCGTAAGGGAAATTGGACACTGGCAGATGTTGCCCAGAGAGGTTGTGGAGACTCTAGCCTTGGAGTTACTCAAAACCCAGCTGGACTCCATCCTTGGCAACTTGCTGTAGTTTGCTCTGCAGAATGGTTGGACTAAATGGTCTTCTGAGACTCCTTCCAACCTCAACCATTCTATAATTCTGCAATATACTGAAGTAATCAATAACTCAATTCAGGGAATTGTTGCTGTCACCAGTGGTATAGTTTCCCTGCCGTGATTTCTTTGCTATATTAAGTGCATCAGCAAGAAAAGAATCTAACATCCTGAAAACAGAGTCTTTAACACATACATACATATACGCATATGAATTTGTATTTTTTTCTGTATGTTAACATAAGGAATCAGCTGAATAAAACTAAACATCCCCTGTATGAAGTTTTTTAGAATTAGTGCTTTTCCTGGCTTAGGACTATCACAACTTTGAAACATGGTTAAATAAATCAAGGTAATTCAAAACAGAAATAATTAACAATTATGTTTTGAAAGGGATTGTAACTATTTTCTGTATCTCTGAATTGTTACACTTTTCTCAATGCTCTCACAATAATAATTTCCATTTTATTATAACTCAAGGCTATTTTCCCCCTTGTAAATCAAATATCTCCTCATCTAAAGCAGCAATCCTAACTGGCATTTTTAAACCTAATTGTATTATTTTAATGGGCTTGGTTATACAGCTGCTTCAGTAATTTAGTGTAATGCTCTCAGTGTAATTGGTTAGGAATAAGGAAAATAAAAGGAAACAAAGCTTACTCTCAAATTTTGTTATGCTGACTGAAGAACAAACAATAAAGAGCGATCACATTTATATATAGGCTTGTTACAACTGAATGTGTTAATTACTTTTTATATACAAAAAAATTTATGTTACTAGGAAACAGAGTGAAAAAGGCCACAGGTGGTAATGAAAGAAGAATGCCTTATCAGAAGTGACTAATAATGCTTGAGTTGCCAAAGAAAACACATTGTCTCCTAAAAATGTAGCTTTGACATTCACTTATCAATACTATTGAAATGCAGCTCTTATGTCTGCATAGCAAATTTCATTTCCGTATAAGAGATGAATATGCAGATTCTTCTCTTATTTGAATGCCTCCTTTCTTTCTTTTTCATGTGTACAGGAAACAATGTTCCCTGTGGGCAGTCTTCACTCCCTGAAAGGTATAGGCAGTGGCTTCACTGATTTGGTTTTTTTACAATTTGCTTTTGGGTCTTGGGTGGTTGCACAGTACTTTTGCTTTGGATTAAGGGGTATATTCTTTTTGTCATGTTGTCATACATCCCATTGCCTCTTTTAGACACATACTGCTACTTACATATAACAAAATATATTGAATGTGCTAACAATTTTGTTTCAGATTTGCTTTATAACTGTATTGCCATAAAACCTCAGAAAATTGGTTTGATCTTGATACAAGTCTTATAACTTCAGTTGCCATTTTCATGTCTGCAGTAAAGACAAACGTAAATGTTTCTTAGCTTTCTCCTATAATGTTATAGAAAACTTCTGATTACCTGTTCTATATGTTATCATGACAGCTACATGACTGCACATAGGCTCCAAAAAGGGAAAATGCCTTCTTATGGGTCCTTTGAAGCAAGACCAGGGTAAAAGAAGTATGGCACTATATGGCAGTACAGCACAGGCAGTAGTACAGCATTGCTGATATTTCATTTATTTACTTACTTCATATTGTATACACAGCTGGTCAGCAGATTCCAGAGCAGGCAGTGCAGTACTTCTTGTGCAGGGATTCATGAAGCAGGAGAGAGATCACAGTACTGTACAGCAAATACACAGGTGTAATGGTATAAAACCCATGACTCAGGAATCCAAAGAGGAGAAGGGCAAGAATCAGAAGTTCAGTGCGTGAGATTTAACAGATCTGAATTACATAAAGCCAACTATTTTTACTTGCTAAACCTTATTCTTGCTACACATGTAAATGATTGCCAGTTGAAAGACAGTTCAAAATCAAATTCTGTTTCCTTTGTTCACACAAAACAAAAGCATGACTTTCTCACTTTCAGAAACTGGCCATAAAAAATGTCTGTATAATTTTCACCAACATATTCACATACAATATCATCTTGGGAATAAGTGGCTTTAAATACTTCAGAGCAGGAATCAAAATGTTTCTCACCTGTTGAATACTGCGAGCTGCTCTTGGTGCAAGGTAGGTGACAAATATAAACAGATCTCATTGGAAATTTAACCAAGTTATGAAATTTATCAAGAGCAACATTTGAAATTCCAGATAACACTTTTCTGTTAGATATTTTCCTAAGTGCACTACTGATAAAATTTATCTTTTCTAATTTCAGACATGAAAAAATTAAATGTCAAATTTGAGTTTTAGGATATATACAATGACGAAGAAAAACAGATTTCACTAGAAAAGACTTGTTTGACCCATACAGATATCTATTTCAGAATGAGATCAACTGCTTTGTGGAAATAACTCTTCCTTCACTGAGAAGGGAAGCTGGGATTTCAAGTTTGGACATTGAAGTTACAGTTACTTAAATTATGGTGTGAAGCTATTTGTGGTGACTGTAAGATACAAAAGACTGTTCAAACAACTAATACTTGGTGAGAATGTAAAAGCACCAAATAGCAACAAACTATAGTGCATGGCTATCCCAAAAAGTAAACATTAATCTTGAGAAATGTAACTGAGAAATCTATCTGAAAAAAAGAAAACTATTAAAATGTTTGTGAACAGTTTAAATTATAAATGGCTAAAATATTTTGTGAGCCTGTTCTACAAAAAAAAAAATAAATCAGTAGCACACAAATCCTAAAAGGAGTATCAAAATTTTATAGAAATATAATACCCCTAAGAAATCTTCCAGTTTTTGAAGTCTAGTCTGAATATGATGTGCAAGCCATAGTGCTTCACTGCCACTCAAATATAGTCCTGTTGAATGAAGTATCAACAGGCGTATTTAGAGCACACACTACTCCTCAGTATCTCAAGTGTGGCCAAATCTAGCTTTCCTCAGTCATTGTTATTTTCACTGAATTCAAAAAGTTAGTCTAAAGCTGAAATTAAACTTGCAAGTCAGACTCTTCTTCATGAGAAATCATAAGCTGACTGAAGGTTGCGACACAAACTTAGACAGGATTTTATCTCTCCAGGTGCTGACTTATTAGCAATATTAAATATTCTAGTAAGTGTGGGTAAAGATCTCAGGTTTTCTATTCACCATAATCTCATGCATCAATATTACTAATTTTTGTACCAAAACAAAACCAAATCAAACTGAATAATTAACAAGCAAACACTGAAAGTTATAATTTATACTTCTGGAGTTCTCCCCTCCCCAGCCCCCCTAAAATGTTACAGTCTATAAAAAGAGATTTGTTTACTTTTTTTACCATACTTCTGTTCCAATTAGACCTTTTTTCTTAAAAGGTTAATAAAATCTTAATTTTCCTCTTGAATAGCTCATGCTAATGTGTTCCAGTTAAGCTACTGGTCAAGAATGCATCAGAATTCAGAACATTTTTGATTCCCATACAGTTATATGCGTTGCTAAATCTGAAAACCCTGGCTGAGACTCACAATAGGCTTCAGAGTGGACCTCTTAAATCAGCAAAACTGATTAGGTCAGGGGCATTAGTCTACTGAAATAATTCAGCAAAGCTATTCTACCTGACAATGAGGGAACTATTTTACCCAAAAAATGCCTCAGGGGACCTAATCCCTTTCAGGAGCAGCCAAAACTTTCACTTATGGTGTCTGCAAATAATGGATTACTGGAAAGTTTACATTTGTTATGAATTGTAGCCTTTAAAATCAATGGGTTATAAAATTACCATATCAACACTTCTGATTTAGAACAAAAATGCATGCAGGATGTAAATATAATCTCATATGCATAAAATGGTCTAGGGATAATACGTCTACCTTCTTTGAGGTATCAGACAATCTCCAATATAAATATTTATAGCATTAAGGATATCCCTTAAAGTACTTATTGGAAAAGAGTTTTAAAATACTAGAGAGATGAGAAACAACAAGATTGGGATTACTCAAGGAATATATCCAGAGTACTACAGTGATCATTAAGAAAAAATTTACTCAGTTCCTTTTATTGCTGTTGCTGTGAATAGCACAGTAAGTGAAGAATATTAATATTTTAAAGGGAATAAGCAGCAAAGCAGATTCTGGCTGAATAGTACTAATTTCTCAGCGTAGGGCCTCAAATGTCTAACCAGAGAAGACATGTGTTGTGCATATGAACCCTACTTACAACCTTTCCTTTTCTGTCTTACTATTGTTGTTGTTATTAAATAATAATAGTTCCCTAAGCACCCAGTGGAACAAGGGTGGTCATGTTGTTAAACACTCAATGAGAGGCATGCATTGCACTCCTTTCCAAAGAATTAGCTTACATAAGGCAAGCGGGGACAAGGCGAAAGGAAGACACAAAGTGATTTGCTCAAATTCAGCAGCAAGTCAAGGGCAAGAGCTGAATCCAAATCCTTCCAGACTGATGTCCCTTCTTTTCAAGTCATTTAGCTCCATGTTATCACATGGTCTATTTGAAGCCTCTCACTTTCCTGTAACAGTGATCATTTATTATTTAATGTTGAGTGAACATGTTATTATACTTGTTTTTAAGTGATATCATTGCATGCTATCACCAAGAGGGTTGGACTAGATGACCTTTAAAGGTCCCTTCCAACCTAAACTATTCTATGATTCTAATAAAACAAAACAAACCAAGCAAACAAAAAACCAGAGGCTCACATACAGTCTTAAGCATACAGTAACAAATGTATTATTCCCATGTGCTTCACTTTCCTAATTATTTAGGCTGAAAATTTGCCAATGCCATGGAAATTTGCTTAAAAGAAATACTCACATAGGTAAAAAGTGTGTTAGTCTGTCCATCTGAATACAAAGTCAAAGGACACACCTAAAACCCCTCACAGCTACACTACTTAGTTCTTTTCAACATGTAACTTCTACCATGAAAAAATCATAGCAAAGGTTAAATATCACTCATTTATAAGGTCAAAGGTTTAGGCACTCTAATTAATCTCAGTCCAGTCTGAAGTGAGACCATGGCTTACTGTCTTCTGCAGGATGAAGATAAGGGCTGGACAAGAGCTATTCCTTATACAAAGGAAACCTCTCTCAGAACTAAACACAGAACTCTCATCCATCTCCCACTTAATGTCTCTGCCATCACTGAAAGATTTTGTCTAATCTGCTCTCATTCCAATGCTTCAATGGCCTTAATGTTTTAAGTTTATGATGTCAAATGCCTATTTCTCTTTTTTTTCCATGAATCTGAAGAACTTAATTTTACTTTTTTAATAGCTACTTTTTTCATGTTTCAAGACTTCTTATCTGAAAAACTTCAGTTTAGTCCACTTTTTCTCAGAGGCTATATTGTTTCATAATTCTTATTAC
The DNA here is from genome assembly GCA_013399015.1 of Galbula dea. NCBI lineage: Eukaryota > Metazoa > Chordata > Aves > Piciformes > Galbulidae > Galbula > Galbula dea. The sequence goes on from VWZX01008270.1 coordinate 680,653, forward strand.
TATTGCTATCTGCAATTGCTGTTTCACAGTTGTGTCTAAACCTGAACAAAATACTCCTGCAGCACAGCACAGAGTATATTTATGTATCGTAGAAAAAATGTTCCTGCTCATGCATGCCACTACAGTTTGGTGGTTTTTTGGCAATTTCATACCATTTGTGACTTCTGCTAGTTTGTAATGCCTTGTAGCCATAGAAATTTCTTTCTTTAAAATGTAGTTTATCAGCCACTCCCTAGCCTGTACTTAAATTGATATTTCTCCTAGATTTATTATTATTGTTTCATTTAAATTCACCCTATTTTCTTGCCAATGCTTTCTCCAACCTATCGGTTTCTTTTCGCTTAATACTTCAACCATGAACAGGCTACCAACACTGGAAAATTGAATAAGCATTGTTCCTATTGTCTCATCCAAATCAATACTGTGAATTTTAAATAACACCAGACATAGAACAGACCTTGTAGAACCCTTCCAACACATTCACCTAAACCAACAGTGAAGCACTGATAACTGCTCTCTGAGAATGACTTTCCAGTCAAGGTTATGTATATGCTGCTAACAGAGTTGATAAACAGTAAGTATACAAAAATAGGATAGAAGCCCAGAATGAACCTCATGTGACTCAGAATGTATTGTACATTGATAATCACATACAACTTGACAGCACTGTTATATATGTGTTAAAAGAACATGAAATCTTTCTTCTTCAAAACACTAGTCACTCTTACAGCATGAAAAATTATTTTCCAAGACTCTCTTATTAGCAACATCATGCATTATACAACAGCACTGCTTGTTCAAACTGTTTTTCTGATAAGAAACACTGGATTTTAAAAAGCAACCTCTATTTTAATATTTAATACTTCAGCATATCTAGATCTCCAAAAGTACCAAGCTATTTAGGCAAGTACTGCACTTCATGTAATGTTAAAAGCATTTCTGGGATTTTATGTTATCTTCTTTTTAATGACTCTATTTTCCTGACATTAAAAATGAATTAATATCTTTCCTTAAGTAGTCTGCTGAATGCTGAAAGAGTAAATCTGACAGGGTTACTCATACCTTGCATATACTGTAGAGACCTACATACCAGTTTGTTTTTCATACTTTTGAAAGGAAATGGGTTTGCTTCAAAACTCAGTATCTGAAAAGCTCAGTACCATTACACCTGGACACAAAAGAGAAATATGTACATTTGTTAACTTCAAATTCCTTTAAACTAAACTGGCAAACGCTAAATCACCACTGCTTTTGTTGGTGTTTAAACCCAGTGATGAGGGAACTTTATCAATTCTTCAAAATAGCATATGGTCTAAAATTTCCTGAAAGAAGCCACCTCTCTGAGATGTGTAGTGAAGTCTGAAGAAGACTTTCAATCACACCAAATTAAAACCCAAACGTTTCTTTATTTTATTCTCATGTCTAATGTAAGTTACTTCATCTTCTGTATGTCCATCACAGTAGAAAATATGTACTTAGGTATGCATACTTAGAAAACTAATTTTTTTCTGAGGATTCTGTCTCTAGTAAGGTCTGAAAATGTTCTCTTGATTATAAAACTGAGGTAAAAATGACCATTTGTAACATTCTATGGTAAAACAGGAATTCTGGGTTATGATCAAATATTTTCTAGAGTATTTCTGTGGTTTTCCATCTCTGGTGCACTTTTTTCTCCTTATATTTGCTTCAGATCACACATTACATTCGGAAAAGCAGCCTTTCATTCAAACCTGTGAATGGCCTTATATTTTATCAGCCTGTCTAATCCATGCACTGCTAACCTCTTCAGAAGAATGCTGTTGGAGACAGCATCACAGATTCTACTGAAGTCCAAGTAGATAACATCCACAGCCTTTTCCTCATCGACTAGGTGGGTCACCTCATTATAGAAGGAGATCAGGTTGGTCAAGCAAGACCTACCTTTCATGAACCCATGCTGGCTGAGCATGTTCCCTTAAGCAAAACTAAAAAAGACTAGATGCAATGACAACATAAACCATGCAAAATAATTTCAGAATCCAGCCCCAAAGACTTTAATCAATACCCAAGAATTCAAACAGGGATCTGTTTGCCACTTCCTCCTCTGAAACACATAATTACACGTCTTTAATCCAGAAAGAGAAGTAAGATAAAATCTTCCTTGACCTTCTTATGCAACACACTAATAACTGTGTCACAGTTAAGGCCTAAGACAAAAGCCTGATTGTCCTAAAATTCTGTAATCCATGTAATTCAGGTTTCTACAACATGTATTTTACCCTACATCCAAAGATTCAAACTCTGTTATTCTGTTCCTTTCTTACAATATATGCATAACAGTAAAATTAATGTCTGTTTTTGTATAGCTGCAAAAAATGTTTCATTTTTCTGTGTCCACAGAGTTACAGCTCAATGTATAAATCCCAAAAATGCAAGGGACAAATGGGTATTATGATGCATGAACGGCAAGATCAGTTATAGCACCCATTCTTGGAGTGCTAAGTGAATGTTCCTTGCAGGCATATTGCAGGTCCTTTGAATATGTCCCTCATTATACTGGTATTAGTGGTTATTATGTATTGATTTCCTTTTAGAAGCAATTGTTCCTTCACCCACATGATATGTTGTTCTCATGCATGTTGACATTTCTAATATAATACCTTAAATAAAGTACAGTAGCCTATTGGTCCTACTCACTGGAATTACTCTCAGGAAGAAATGACAAGTATTTCACAAAATTTCACAAATTTAATCAAGATAATCTACATCAACTTCTAAGAAAAGCAACTGTTATTTGCAGTTTTCCAGACTGCCAAACAGTTCTTCATTAACTTGACCTAGTAGTCTATAGAAACTTTCCCATAAGGAAAAACAACGATTTTTCATACTAGCAGCACCACTATAATTAGCCTCTTACTGAGCTGTCCTTAGCCTAGAGCTCAGTCAAGAAATTATATCTGGAAAACAGTATTTGATTAGGATAAGCTTATAAATTCATTACACGTCTCCTAGCTATCATTTAATGTGGATAATACAACTCCTTTTCACGAGTTATTTAATGAGACAATAAGTATCCATAGCATGGGATATTCAAAGTTTATAGCCATATATATGCTTTGGCTCTGTGTTAAAAAACAGATGTTTGAAGAAAAACTAGGCATTAAAGGCTATTGGAGAGTGTGAGTTTCTATACAATTATATCAGCAAGGCTAAGTTAAGTCATGGAGCAGCACCTCAGTGATTCACATAAAAAAAAAAAAAAGAAAGAAAATCACTATGACTTGATTCCAAGTATAATCTTCCCTTGCATAAAACAAAACAAAAGCCTCCCAAAAAAAGGAGGACTTTTTCCTGTGAATGATTTGCTACCAGCTCCCTCACGAAGATTTAAACTAGCATTAATAAGAAGCAAATCTCAAGTGATTTAGAAAACTGTTACGGCTTAATTCTGCATCTCAGAAACTATGAATAATATTGTGAAGAGTATCCTGTTTGAGTAATTTATAAGGCACCATACAAGGGCCGGCATAGATTCATCTCTTGCAAAAGGCCACAACTGCTTCACTATTATCTTGGATAGCTCATCTTGGTTACTCAAGATGTAGGCATAGAGAGAAATGTATTTCTTTTGCTCCTTATGAAGGCTGGTTCCCCTTCTACTCTGCAGTGGACATCTCTATTTTATGTAGTCCCTTCCTTATTTCCATCTGATAGTCCTTACTTGGAGATGGGCAGTAGGAAGACAGCCCTCTCCAGGGGTGCAGATGTGGTGTTTGTCTTGCCAGTGAGGTATTCGGCATAGTGATGCTTCTTCAACAAGCACCAACCTGGAAACACAACAAAGACTGTTCTAAGGAGTTATGTAGATACTCTCCCTCTTCCCAAGAGGATCAGAAAACCTCAGTGACAACAGGAACAAAATCAAAGGAGTAATAAAACTCCATGGCTAAATGTCACACCAAATCTGTCTTGCCCCTACTGCTCTTCACTTGATCCCTTGTGCTCCAAGAAGCCCTTGTGAAAATGCATTTACACAGCTTCTTTGCCTGTCACTACTACTGGATCATCTTCCTCATGGTCTTCACATGCCTTTTGCCCCCTCCCACCACAAGCCAATGGAGCACTGACATGGCAGTAACCACTTAGCCCCATCCTGCTTGCAGTGGTTCTACTTTAAACCCAGCAAGCAGTCAGTGAGAAGTTTTACATATGTAGATGATTCTTTTCCCAATTCTGTGATATATTAGTGTTATTCAGGAAATAACCAAGGACACTGAATCTGAAAGTAACTATAATTCTATCGTGCAAGCGCCATAACTTTATACTGTGAAGCTACCTTTAAAAATATGATAGGAGTATTATGTTTCTGTGTTATTTTCTTACTGGAACACAATAAATTCTTGTCAAGCCTGCTGAAATTGGAGGATTTTATTCAGCTAAAGCTTAAATCAGTCTGACTTATGCAAAATTTAAGAGGGATAAGAAAGGTGCCCTTTGCCATAGCTCACTGGTACCTCGTATACTTTGAGATCAATGTGCCTTTCAATACTCATTGTGAGAAGCTTTATTCTAAATTCCCACAGGTGGAGCATTCAGTGGGAGGGAGAGCAGACAAACTACCTTCACGTACCTTCACAGTATCTTCCACGTACCTTCAGGTTGGAAAATGAAGTTAGAGAGGATTTATCCATTACCATTTTAAGATGCACAGTTGGGGCTATTTTTGGCTCTAAGTACTTCTATGTTCAGGCAATTGTCTTCCCTTTGCCATTAGCCTTTACTTTACTTTATCAGGTGGCCTGCCATTTGATACCTTCCTGTCACTTTCTTGGCCTCACAAGTTTTGATGGGCTTTTATAGGAGTAAAGGTGATATCATGACTTCAAAACGTGAAATCCACGTATAGCATGGAGAAAAATTATGCCTCCACATCACGACTGAATAACCCTGTTATGCCTGGTGTGCATAGCTTGCACCTGAAATTTGAATTAACTGGGGAAGAACAATCTGTCATTGATGCATGTTATAAAGTGGTGTCACGTATAAAACTGGATTGCAAGCAAAAAATAAGGTTCACTTTTACCATTAATATTTCTTTTATTTCATCTGGAAACCTTGTTTATCACCTTTCTTAGAGGAAAAAAAAGAAAAAAGAAAAATATCTGAGGCTCTGTTTGCTTTCTGAATGCTTTACAACTTCTGAAGGATTTTTCCAAGGATGATGAGGGACAAGATCCTTGTTAAAGAATGCTTTGAATCTCATCCAGCAAAGATGACAATAAATCTTCAAACCATTTCTGACCATATGTCACAACTCCTGAAGGCAAATGGAGGCTTTTACAGCTTTTAAATAATCTTTGGCAATGACAGCTGTTAAGACACTTCTCCTCCTTCCCATTCTTTCTTTTCTGAAAAGTGGGAGGGAAAGGTTGTGCTTTCACCCTCCTTCAAGCATCACACATCATGACCTGGGTTACTATAAACTAAGCATTAAAAACAACATGAAAGGTCTACTTGATGTAGGCAAATTAAGAAACCTGTTATCCACACAGCTAACAGTTTTCAAAATAAGGAAACTGCCTTACAATCCTAATATCTACTACTGTTCAAGGGCAAATTGTATTTACTTGGGGGTTTCTAGTGCTAAAACAGTTCCAGACACAGAGAAATAAATAATTCTGTTAACCTCTGTATAGAAAGCTTGCAAGGGCTGAATTCTGTAAATAACTATATTTACCACACTTAATAGTATGATTTCTGCATCTGTTTTCTCCTGTTGAAAGGCTCAGATCAGTACATCAGAGTGTAAAACATGATCTGAATTTTAAGAAAACAGTAGTGCTTGCAACATTTTCCTCCTTACAGAGAATCCTGTGATTCATGCAGATCAATCTAGCAAACCTGGGAGATGTCTGCACTGAAAGGGAATTAATTAATTCATAGGCACATTTTTTTGTATCATAGTTTTTTAGACAGAAACAAAAACTATACAGTTGTTTGGGTTTTGGGTTTTTTTTTTCTGGAAAACATTATATACAAGCGTCTTTGACAAGACTGGCCAGTTTTTAATTACTGGAAATGGGTAACTTCTAAGAAGCTGAAGACTTCATCAGTACTGAAATGCAATCTTTACTGGATTCTATTCATCTAGAAACTACACAGGGAATCTAAATACAAACCATAACCCGTGTCCAACCATCTAACTTAGTTGTTATATTTCCTGCAGAATTCTTAAACCACAAGTCTGATCAAACACACACACTTTTATTGTAATCTTGACAACCATCTACACTTTACTGTGATGAATGGATGCGCAAACCAATGTGTTTCAATGTCCCCTGTGTATTCTGGAGACAGAGCTCCACAAGCATGAAACAGTGGAGTTTCAGGACCCCAGCTGTGAAGAGCCTGATATTTAAAGTACTCTCTGTTACACATGTGCTTTTACAAGTCTAGCTCCTGAATTTTGAAAGTTCTACTTTCATGAGCTTGATGCCAATTTGTGGGCAGTATGAGCTATTTCCATCTGGGCATTCCCCTTGGTGGGAAAAACAGAGTGTCTAGGAATCAGGCATCTGTTGACTGGTTGATTATGCCAAGTGAATGAAAACAAAACAAACCCAACCCCATACCCCAGGCTCCACCCCCCCCTTCCCCTCCCCGAAAAAAAACCAACACAAAAAAATCCCCCAAAGCAGAAAAGGAATGGCATCTGGAATCTATTTGGGGATTAATGAAGCACTGGGCTGAACAATTTGGAATCTCATCATTGACACAGAAGTGATTTCACACATCACACTTGAGGCAATCAGTTGATTTCTTACGTTGTTTTTTTGGTGGTTAGTTGTTGTTTTGTTTTGGTTTTTTTCCAAGGATCGCAAGCAAAGAAGTAGCTGAAAAATGCAGGAGCGCTTTTCATTTTGGAGTCTAACCTTTAAATGGAAGATTGGGTTTCAAAACTCTCCTCAGACAGGAGAATATACCTAAACATTTTACCTTACGACAATACACCCTCATCCCTCTTGTAGTTTAGAGTGAAGATTTCTGTTTCTGTTGTAAACCACTGTCTATGGTGAGGAAACAAATAGGACTATGCAGCTTTCGGAGGTCTATCTCAGTACTACTAACTTAAAGGTTTAGGTCTAAAAAATATTATAAATATATTCACTAACAAATTTATAAATTTATTTTATACATCTATGTAGATATAATCTTGAGAATTATACTTACAACTAGCCTGTATAGAAAAACTGATGTTTTCACTTTCAGGATGCAGTGAAACACAAAACATCTGTCAAGTATTTGCTGAATAAATAAGCAGAAACTGGTATGCATATGCCTATGTACTCTCAAAGTTGAACAAAAGAAATTACATGTAAATATGCTTTAAAATCCAGTAAAGTTAGATTATCTAAGCTGTATTTTATACTTCCCATTAATAATATAGGAGAAATGGGAAGATCTGGAACTGAAGCAGTCTTTAAGGAAAAAGGTAAATAAATAATTGAATGCTGTATTGTTTTAGAGAGCTTCCACATTCTTTTGCCCTAAGACATGTATTTCAAACTTAGGGAATTAATAAATTAAACCAGTGATCCATCTATTACACCTACTTTGTGGGAACACAAAAAAGGAAAAAAAACCCAAACCAAAACAGTGGAAACATTTCATTTTGTAATTTATTGCCCTTTACTATTGATTAACATCTTCCTGACTAAAGAAAAAAAAGAGAAAAGTCCATCTAAAAACCTGGATTTAAAGGTGGGTGTATTTATTCCTTTTAGTGGATTATATAAAAATACAAAAGTCTACTTTCAAACAGTCACAGAAAATACTTCATATCCACAGGTAATTTGTCTTATATACACACGGGTTTTAGATAATATTCATTTTTTGTCTAAGGTATGTTACATGAGTTATGATAAATCATAAAAGTTATAGGAAGAAAATATGAAAAAATATGAGGTTATATGATTGAATTTATGAGAAATGTCAGTTAAATCTAAATTCAGTCAACATTGATGAACTATGTTATTTCTAAACTGAGCTCACACCCAGGGTATGACCTGAGAACATTCATACACCTCTGACTGTACAGTCCCTGCTTGCCACTAAAACCAGAGCCTGACCAGGAAGTGCTAATGCCTAAAATGCTACCCAGTCCTTCAGAGGTTCAGGCCCCCTCTCACAGGCTGGGAGATTAAAGTTAAATTTCCTTTTCTTCTCAGGGGAGAAAGGTTATGGATCAGCAGATGGGATTATCTTGTAATTTTTGCACTAATTTATTTCTGATGAACACCTTAATTTTGTAAAAGAGTATCCCTAGATGAGAAAGCAGAGTCCCAATTCTGTCCCTCCTCTTCCTCTTTACAATCTTGAGAGTCAACAGTTATCTTCTGGCATATTTTTTTCCTACTTATATGCTGAAAGTTCATGCCCATGCCTTCAAACATACTTTGTAATATATATTCCTGTAAAAATGTTCACGGTGCTCTTACACTGCCCAATTTTTTCCTCCCTAGCCAAGAAAATACAGTGTACCCAAGAAAACACTGCAGAAAAGCTGATCTTATCTCTTCCCTGACAATAAAAACCATCCCAAATCCCCTTAAATGCCACAGTACAAGATCAATGAAGGTTTCAGCATTATCATTAAGCTTTCAAACTATCTAGTTCCAGATTTAGCTGATTTCTTTCTGCTGATGTTGTTTAATTATAAATGCCTAAGCTTTCAGCAGCACAGAATCAGAGATGTTTGGTTATGAATGATTAAGTGTGTATAAAGTTTTTACCTGCACATTAATCATGACATACAGAAAGAAGCATGACACTGGCTGAAAATCCACCACTTCACTGCCCCTGGGAAGTGTAAAGTTTTAGCAGACAGTCAGAGATTGCTTACCTTTATGACATGCCAAGGCCTGAGTAAGAATCCTTTAATTTGCATTCCCCTACACAGTACTTTCATTTGGTTAATGACAGTAAATGTCCTTTGACAGTATGTATGGCAGCAACAGAAACAACAGCAGTGGCAAAATCAGATTAGGCGTTTTAATTATGCTTTACAGGATGCCTGCTCCTGGAACCTAAATCCGACACTGAAGAACAAACTAGTTCAGGGGAACACAGGTATCTCAATATATCTGTGTATTTAGCTGCCTAGATCTGTCCAAATTGCCCACTTTCATTCTTGTGTGATGGAGCAGAAATGGTTGCATACAGCACACAGAGACTGGATAAATCATGGCCCCTTTGTGGTAGATTTTTAAAAAACACTTAGTGAAGAGCTGACTTTATACTTCCAAGTATCCAACTGTAAGCACCTTTGGGACTTGTGACATTCATGTGAACTTTCTATTACTTTCACACTAAAGAGGCTTCCTAGATGTCACCCATCTCAGAGTGGGAAGTCTCTCTCCTGGCATCTGTGACCCTAAGTTTAAGACTACGCCAAGTTACATCTATACGTCAAGTCTGAAAATAAATTGTAGCAAAGCTAGGTCACTGTAAAAGTGTCTCCAACAGTCCAGGTTTTGTACTCAAGCCTTCTTTCTCCTCTAAATGGATATGAAGTGTTTTGATATACCTTAATATTTCTTATAGTTCGGGAAGAATAAAAAGCCCTTTAAATCAAATGTAAAATAGAAAATAGTTGCAAATATTTGTAGTAATCTATACTTAAACTAGATGTGTGAACATCAAATCTGAAAGATTTCTCTATATATCCAGCTCCCAGAGATATCCTTCATGAGTACTGCTGTCCAGCACTTAATAAGCATGTTTCCTAAGGAAACATACTGAGTTTTATAGACTATTTCTCTGGGTGCTCTCTGGGAGTTATGCACACATTCAATTCTTACAAATTCCCAAATTCATTTACCTCCTTGACTTATTGGGGAGACGATTTAGACACCCCCCTCATCCAAAGGAAATTTGTCCTGCTGCTGTAGAGATGCAAACACTGATGCAGTAGGAAGAGCGTTGCTTCCTGCACTTCACTAACCAACTACAATCTCTTTGATTTATGAATAATTCCTTTTCAAGTCTGTGTAAAAGTTTTAGAGCATAAATTTCAGTAACTCCATTTACATTTATAAAAAAGATGCACTTTTAATGCTAACCTGGAGATTGTCAAATATTCTTGATATTAATATGAAAATGAGATAAATGTATTTAGCTCATTACATGATCTCGTAGACAAATACTTGCATTAACCTTGCTGAGATGGCAATTGTTTCTGAGTAACTGACTCCTAAATCTATTTTTGGTAGGTACCATAGTAATTTGGAAAAGGAAAATCTGTTAATGGCACCACCTAGTCAAGTAAGAAGCATTAGAATAACCCCAATATAGCAGCAGGAATTTGAAAGAAATTCTGAACTGCAGAAATCCAGACTAGGATTTTGCAAAGTGCAATCCTCAGATGCAGTGGGAAGCATATTTTAGCACTCTGAAAACTCTGAAATAAAGAATGTGTGTATAATATAAGCCATGCAGATTTCAAGTCTGTTTGTAATTTTAATAGTGTAGATACAGAAACTACCTCTCACGAGATATTTTTTTTCATGTGGGAAGCCTAAGTGAGGGAACACAAAATGACCAGCCCTGGCTATGATGTACATCAGCTCTTCTTCTGACAGGCTTACTATTACTTCATCATGTTCAAGTTTCTTCATAAAACAGCAGATGAAATCTGCACTGTAGAGCTCCAGAAAAAATATTAAAGGAAATGTGGAAACTCAAGTAAATAACAACAATAATCTCATGTATCTTTACATAAATGATTTAAGACCCAGAAGAAATTATTCATATACAGTATTAAAGGACCCTTAATACTACACTCAGTTATTAATCTTCAATGGATTTGGAATATTATTTGAAGGATCATTATTATTTTGCTTATTTGGATAAAGACAGGGGTTTTTTCCTCCTTCAAGTGAATGTTCTATAACATGACTATTAAGCAATTTCAGTACAAATAACTTTCATGTTCTACTCTGGTAATCATCTGATGAATAATATAATTGATGAAAGTTTACAGTAACACAAAATAAATATGGTATGTGTAATGATGTTGCAAATTAAGGCTACCCAGCAGAAACCATTTACTTTTTTCTAATATTAGCCTAAAATAAAACCCAACTGAGATTTCTTTCAGCATCTCCCTGCAGGACCTGCTATACCTCCTTTAAAGTGAACTTTCAGGATAATAAAGCAATGGCATGATGAATATTCTAAAAGGTCAGTACTAATTAACTGCATTAATGTACTCCACATAGAAATAGTTGTTTGAGGACACACTGATTTTTTTCACATATGTACGAGCAAAAGTTCCTTCAGCAACATTTCTGTGAGAAACAACTTGAAGGAAGGCAGTTAAGGTACAGAGCTTTACAAACACTACAGCACACTTCATGTGCGTGTGTATATGTGTGTGCATGTGTGTGTATACACATAAATATGTTACAATAAGTTTGCTTACATCATTAGTTTAAGGGTGTCAATCATATTCCCATACATACAACAGTAGCATTGAAGGAAAATCAAACACCTGCGTAGATGATGTAAAGTTAGCTCCTGTGCTGGCTGAACTCCAACTTGCAAACTTCATCTATACCCCTTGTATGGGCTCAGCTACAAAGAAGCTGCTACTACAAATAAGCCATCATGTTGCCAGTTTCTCCCTTAAGAAGGTAGGAACTTCCACCTCTAAATTGGGCTTGTATCTGTGCTTGCATTGTGGGTTATATTTACCCACAAGCAGTGCACCACAATAGGGAGCTGTGTAGAATAAAGCATTTTCTGCTGAGCTTTGGGGATTTTTTACTACAGACTCACTCTAGTTCATTCTTGTGATGCACATGAGATTTGCAGAAAAACATCTGGCTAATTTAAATCCCAAAAGGCTTCACTTTCTACACTGCAGTACTGTTTCCATGATAGTAAAGAAAACATTCAAAGGTGGGATGGTCAGAACATCTCCTTCAAAATAATAAATTTCATCCTAAACAAAATGCTAAAATAGATATGCCTGTTGTCAAGATACCACATGCAGTCATTCTTCAACTTGACCTGTCTTGAGACCCTTAAAAAAATACAAGAAGCTATGAACTTTTCTGTTACTATGAGTCCATGCACCCTTCACAACACACTTCAAAACTCAGTACAGCTTAAAAATGAAGAAATAATTTGAAATAGCTTCAAAAGCTCTATGTCTGAGGCCCATCTTATTTTGTAGCTAATCAGATGAACTACTAATTTTTGCTTTGCCTCCTCCCAGCCACAAAAGACTCTCAGACCAATTCTTTCGGCCTTCCAAATGACAAGATACTGGTTAACAGTACCCAAAGTCTATCCCTAGATTAAAAATAATTAAGATATGTGATTCCTGAAGAAGCAATTGTTTGTAATTTCCCTTATTCCTCTATGTAAGATTTATACAGTGGCTTTGACTATTATTTGTACATACAACCTTGAAAAAGATATCAGTTTGAAAGCTGCAAGGCCATAAAAAGGCTACAAAAATGATAAAGGGACTGGGGCATATCTTGTGAAAGTAAAGGATAAGAGAGTTGGGACTGTTCAGCCAGGAGAAGAGAAGGCCTGGGTGGGAACTCATCGGTGTGTACAAACATCCAAAGAGAGCATACAAAGAAGACAGAGCCAGGATCTATTCAGCGGTTCCCAGGGACAGGATAAAAGACAATGGGCATAAACTGAAACTTGGGAGGTTCCCATCAGGAAACACTTTTTCACTGTGAGGGTGGCACAGGTTGCCCAGAGACTGTTGTGACATCTTCATTATCATAGATACTTGAAATCCACCTGAACGTGGACATGAGGAAACCTCTGGAAGCTGCCTTTATTTCCTTAGCATTTGCAAGTAACTAGCTAGTTCAGCATCTGTTTCTGGAGAAGGAAAACAACATGCAAACAGACAACATTAATTCTTGCTATAGCATGAGGATATATATTAAGGAAGAATGCATTTCCCTTCTGCAGCCTATTGTTTATTTCAGATTACTGAAAGAAGGGTCATTTAAAAAACTGCTTACAAAATGAAAGGAATGAACTATTATTTCAATGTAATAAAAATGATTCTAAAATAGAGCTTTTTCTCCCCAGATGTGAATATTTTTACACTTCTTTAGTTCTCTTCTGGCAATGCAAACAAACCCAAGAAGCAACACTGATATAGTTTCTTCAGTGACTAAATGTGCTTTCTCTTCAGATGATCACAATGAGGACTTGCATATTTTTCAGACATCTAGTTGGCAAAAAAGCAATCAATTTATTTAGGTCATGTATAATATTTACCACTGTATTTTAGGCTGACTAGTCAATAAAGCCTCCATTCCATAAAAAACAAAGGGACCATTAAAATGATATAAAGAGGACAGACATAATATAAAAAAGTCCTGAAAATCTTTTCTTTTATTTTTTTCCCATTGAATGGAATATATGCCTCCGCATTCTTTAAACAGGCAGAACATGAATCATTACCTAGAAAGCTTCTCTTTATTGAATAAAAGTATAAATAACACTAGTGCCAAATCTTAAGGCAAAAAGAAAGTAAGAGTCACATTCTTCTTTGGAAACGGTATCTTTGTTCTAATGATGGTTATTGAATGTAACAATTAAATGTCAAAGGACAGAGAAAAAATAAGAGAAAGAAGATTTAGCATTAAAATCTACAGACAAAAAAAAGACATTTTCATCACTCATTTGAGCAAAATTCCTTTACCGGTTTCTGAACTTCTGGATTTGCTAGAAGAAAGTATTTTTATTTATATATCATTATGGTGGTCAATATAGTAGAAAAAGGAGAATATAGTAGCAGATGGAGCAGAAATCAGCTGTTCAGTGTCATAGAAAATAACTGTTCTATATTTCCTCTTTTCATTCTCAGTACACAGTAATATGAGAAAATCAGGGATGATAGAATACATGCCAACCCAAAGTATTGCTGAGTGATTCAGTTCAAGAGATGGGTTGGAGGCTAATGGCTAAAAACCGAAACACTTGACTTTAGAGTGTAAATATCCAAGTCTAGCTCATTTTTTGTGAGCTGACAGTGTCCTAAGTATTTTTCTTCCTGTATATATTAACTAGCTCCTCTCATTTGACATCTCTTCATATGAGCATCTAGCTCTGGGGCACTCAGCACAAAAAAAGACATGGACCTGCTGGAGGGGTCCAGAGGAGGGCCACAGAGATGATCAGACTGCAAGAGTACCTCTCCTATGAAGACAGGCTGAGATAGTTGAGGTTGTTCAGCCCGGAGAAGAGACAGTTCCAAAGAGACCTTGCTGTGGCCTTCCAGAACTTTAAGGAAGCTTATAAAAAAGAGGGCAAGGAACTTTTTAGACAGGCAGATAGTGGTAGGACAAAGGGCAAGAGTTTTAAACTGGAAGAAGGGAGATTCAGATTAGATGTTAGGAACAAGTTTTTTAGTCAAAGGGTGATGAGGTACTGGAACAAGTTTTCTAGATAAGTTGTGGATGCCCCATCCCTGGCAGAGTACAAGGCTAGGTTGGATGCGGTCCTGGGCAGCATGGTCTAGTGGGTGGCACCCTTGTGCATGGTAGGGGGTTTGGAAATAGATGATATTTAAGGTCCCTTCCAAACCAAGCCATTCTATGATTCTATGAACACAAGTGTACAGAATTTACAGTGATTTTTTTTTTCTCAACTAAAATTATGAGAGTGGTAGTTGTGGTCTGTGAAACCTGAAGCAAAGCATTATCAAATGCATTTTTGTCTTTTTCCTCAAGTCATAAATCTCTCATGCAGAAGCATGAAGCTGGTATTCTCACTCTGCAGGTCTCAGTTATAATCGCAGAATCACAGAATGTTAGGGGATGGAAGGGACCTCTGGTGATCAGCTAATCCAACCCCCCTGTCAGAGCAGGTATGCCTAGAGCAGGCTGCACAGGATGGCATCCAGGTAGGTTTTGAATATCTCCAGAGGCAGATACTCCACCACCTCTCTGGGCAGCCTAGGACAGTGCTCCACCACTCTCCAAGTAAAGAAGTTCCTCCTTATATCTGTGTTAGCACAACCAGCAAAAGGAAAGAGAAAATATTCTCCTATCCTTAAGCATGCTACAGGCATTTTACCATTTGTCATCTCACCATGATTTTTTTATAAAGAAAAACTGATGCATAGTGAATAAGATTTTCTGCTTATTATTACTAGGTCATATTTATGTGCCCTCCAGACACAGCATGTTTACCTATTCTCTGTATTTGTAAGTCATCCCAATTGAAATCAAGAATGAGGCTGCATTTGTCCAGTTGCAATATTCTACTTCTCTGGCAAAATGAGGGTATCTTGAGAGACAGTAGTCATTTATGACATTGCTTATATCCCTCTTATATGCCTTTAGAGTAGAGTCTCATTAGTGACAGGTTTGAGAACTTCTCCAGCTCAGGTGAGTAGATACAACAGCCTCAATAAGATGTTAGCAAAAGACATTAAAAATGCCTCTCTCAGTTAAAGTGTGAAATTCAAGTATCTTCTTAGTTCATGTGGAACTTTCAGGATAGTCTGAAAGTCCTGACATATATCAGGACTGTTGACATCCAGAAGACTGCCAAGTCTGTGCATCCAACAGCTCCTTTTGCTCTTTCACTTCGATTTGGCCACAAAGCATCATTATAATTACATGTGGTCTACTCTTGGTAGTAACTATGCTTATGATACTCTTCCATGTTGGTTAACTAATAGTAGTCTACAGGCATCCATAGCATTTTCTGATGTTTTGAGAAATAAAGTGGGAAAAAATAGCATGTGGTTATCTTTTCAAATTTTGTGAATTACATTTGACAACACTTCAGGTATCTTAGAACTGTTTTTCAATAAAAAATACCAGGGGAAAAGCTTAAATCAAATTTATGGACACACATTTTTGTGTACCACACTGTATGTAATTTTCATATAGCCTCATCCTGTCATTCTGAACACTTCCGTTTCACCATTACACACAGAATCACAGAATCACAGAATGGTAGAGGTTGGAAGGAACCTCTGGGGATCATCTAGTCCATCCTCCCTGACAAAGCAGCTTTGCTTAGATCAGGTTGCACAGGATAGTGTCCAGATGGGTCTTGAAAGTCTCCAGAGGACACTCCACAGTCTTTCTGAGACTGGCCTCATCCTCTTGATACCCATCTTTTAAATATGCATAAGAATTTACAAGATTCCCTCTCAGTCTTCTCTTCTCCAGGCTTAAAGAACCCCAGGGCTTTCAGCCTTTCCTCATGGGAGACATGCTCCAGTCCCCTAATCAACTTTGTAGCCCTCCACGGGACTCTTTCCAGTAGTTCCCTGTCAGTCTTGAACTGGGGAGCCCAGAACTGGATGCAATACTCCAGATGTGGCCTCACTAGGGCAGAGTAGAGGGGGAGGGTAACCTCCCTTGGTCTGCTGGCCACACTCCCTTCTGTGGACCCCAGGATACCACAGACCTTCTTGCCTACAAGAACACAGTGCTGGCTCATGGTTAACTTGTTGTCCAATTACTGTTATGAAGACATACTAATTTCATGGTAAAAAGGGTATGAACAAATATTTGTGCCCATGAAACAGTCATGAATTTGGAGGCTGGAATTATCCCAGATTTGATTGACAGGAAAGGCTGAGCATGCATATCTGGTTGACCAATGCACAGTGGTTTTGTAGACCTTACTGGAAGCTGCCATTTACATATGCAAAACTCTAAACAAATTAATTGAGGAAACTGATGTGCAGAAGGTTAATTGAAGAACAGCTAATAGTACATAAAACTTTTCTCATAACACAGTTAATGTTTTCTGACAGATTTCAAGTCATTATGGACAAGAATTTACACACATTTCCAGATGGTTGAAAATGGAACTGAATGGAGAGGTAAAGAAATAGAATTGTACAGTTTGCAGTCCAAGATGTAGCTCACATTTGTGTTCAAATCTAGTCATGATCACACAAGATTATGCACTGTACATCATAAAGTGTATATCTGCTTCTTAATCAAGTCTTGTGTGACCTGTGCTAAGCTTGTTATTGCTAAGGACAAGATTAAGATGACCCAACAATTTTAGAATAGCTCATGATGTACTGTCTTTTGTACTGTTAACCTAAAATCCTGCTTCTAATAGAAAATTTAACATTAGAAATGCACAGGAGTAGAATGTAAATTTTTAACATAAAGATGACGTCTAGGTACAGTCTAGAATAAAATACAAGTGGTAAAAAAAAGAAAAAAAAAAAAAGAAAGATCATCCTGCAGAGCTGAGACTGAGATTCTCTGTTTATGTAATTATCAAGGAAAGATTATGAAATAAATATCCTCTGGCTAATTTGACAAAATTAGGGACTATCAATCCAATAGAACTCTGAGATCATATTTTGGCTCTAACAAAGACAAAGGCAAGAAAAATCTGTCAGTTTCCAGTGTGCACAAGTTTCACTTATCAGATTTCCTTTTCAAAAAACAAACCCCAAACATCTCTGACCCCGGCATGCTGTAGAGACATTTAGCACAGTATTAAAACCATTTACACATGCACACTTTCTCTCTATACTTGTATATACTTTTTTTTATACATATGTATATATTTTATACATATTCAAATAAAATATATTCAAATATATTTTACACATATATGTGTAACTTGCTTTTCCATTAGTGATTTTATATAAATTAAAAAGGATTGTATTATTGGTTTGAATGGACTGAGGAAAGCAAAAAGTTTAGCAATTGAAATGAGGTAACATTAATCAATGTTATAAGTTTTATGATCAAAATATTTGATGTTATGTTACCTCGTGCATGCAATTTCATTTGACATATGAATCACTGAGGCATACAAAATATTGAGGGAAGGAACTTTCAAAGAACCTATTACATCGGCTGTTCTGTAACAATATTGCAAGGCAAAAGGTCTTCTTCCAAAGTAATATTAATAGATGAGGTGACATTTTTGTGTTGAGGGATTTTAGTGGCATTATGTTTGCAGAGTTGCTGTGATTCTTGTGAAACCAGACTGTATAGGTTAGAACACTTGCAAATGTCTCTAGGTGTCACGCTTATATTTTACTTGATTGGTGATTTGTGATCACAAAACACATCACCTTCTATTTAATGAATCTTACTTCACAAAGTAGGTGAAACATGTGTGTTTCTGTGTGTATATATGTGTTTATTTTTTACACATTTTAAAGTGGGAAAAATTATGTATGAAAAGTGAATTCTGATATCACATTGCTTTTTTCTTCTTAATGATGAAAAATATGTACATTCAGAAGGTGATCCATCAATCAAACATAACATGAAAGGAAGCTTAGGCCTTTCAAGACATCTTTATTCTTTACAAGGTTTTGCTTGCTATATATCTAGGTACACTATCACTTTATTACTTACACAAGGAATCTAATAATCAGTATTACATATTTATTGGCCTCAAATATCTTGCACATTTTTTTATCATGTAACTGAATTCCAGTTGGTAACACAGCTGCTGACTGAATTTGCCATGAACATGGTCAAAACCTATGGAGAGTCTTTGCTTTTTTGCTAAGCTTTTTGTTAAACTGCCAAATTTAGGCAATACTGGTAATAGCTAGTCTACACTGACAAGTAATATATTCTACTTTCATCCTCCAAAACAAAATGTGTCTGATTATGTTAGCAACACAGATGTAAAAGTGTTGAACATCTAGATTTGGGCATTGACATTAGACTAGCACAAAAAATGAAATGGTGGTTCAAAGTCTGGGTCTTTATCACAATTACTGAAAGTCCGTAACTGGATGGCCCAAAATCTTGCATGAGGTCACCAGCTGAGTCATTTGTCTTACCTAGGACATTGTACTAAGCAAAAGTAATAAAATGTGTTATTACTTTTTAAAGATCACTGTTAGAGACAAAAATACTCCAAGTTTTCTGAAACTAATACTAGATGTATGAAAAGTACAAAACAAAGTTAAAGAACAGCTAAGCCCTGATAATATGAAGCTACAAATCATACCTGGTCTTTTCAGCTCTCTTGGTTATACATAATGGCAATATTTTGTGATCTACTCAAATATTCACAGACATGCTTTTTATTAAATAAGTAAACAATACAGAGTTTATAGAAGAGACAGACTTATCATGCTATCATGAATACATTTAGCCTTTCTCTTTAAAGTCAGTCACTTGTAGAGCTACTTTTGTCACTCAGTCCTTCTGTTAGGGATGTTTTTGCCTTTCTATTGCACATTTTATGTGTGAAAGAAGTTAGAAAGCACAAAAAAATGCAGAATATGAAGGTTTAGATTTTTTTTATACTTCCTTGTCTTCGAATTATCAACATTTCTTAAATATATCAAATAGTGAGCACAACAGTATATTATATAATAATTGTGATTTGATGTCCATCTTTCTAGAAATGTTCTTCAAGACCATATTTGTCTTTTTCAGCTCTATGATCATCTGCAAAGATTGTTTGAAAAGCTTTTAGGATAACCCTTCTTCCACTTCATTATGTGCAGTAGTGTATTTTTTTCCTAAAACAATCACTATTATTCAAGTAGATGACCCCTAATTTCATTATCTTGCAATTTATGTATTAAACAGACTATGTAATTTTCTATAATTATAGTAAATTTGTTTTTAGTTGATGAGGTGTATTCATCTGGTTTTGCTATAATTCCATTTTCAGATTAATGGTTTGGTGTTATACAAATCTCTGCTGCTTTCCTAATTAAAACCTTTTCAGGTAAGATACACTTCATTACACTTAGAGCAAACAGGCTAATCCATCAGGATTACCTGATAGTTCAGTGTTCCTGAATGACCAACAATTTTTTTAGAGTATTTTAAAAGTATTAATATGAAGCATTACAACTGAGATATGTTTAAAAATACAACATGCAGTAATCTAATTGGTACAATATGAGCTGAAACAGTTTTTAGAGGTTATCCCTATAGACCTTTTGATGGAAAAAAAATTGTTCGCAGTTGGGCAGTTGATGTACAGTAATCACTGAAAAAAGTATGACTGCTGGGCTCGCTGAACTGACAAGAAATAGGTTTATTTTAAGCTCACCTACTACTAATTTTTTTTTTCAGAGAAAGGAGTAATATTGCTGGTGGTAAAACATGGCACTACTTTCCAATTCTTTATGTTAATGGCCCAGGTTTCTCAGAGTAGCATGAAACCTCAGGAGATCGAAAAGCATCAGGCAGCTACCTGGCTGCAGGAAGCTCAAAGCGTTTCTAATCCACATGATTACCATCCTTCAGGGAAGACAGTTTTCCTGGGGATTACTGGAGAACCACATTCTTGCCCATATATTGCAACCTGATGTAGTTAATAACAAGAATTAGCAAGTGAAAGAAAGGTTTGGGGCCTAGCTTCATGTGCCGGAGACTCCTCCATAATACCCAACTCCCCCTGACATCACTGTGGGACTGGAGGCACTGCCAGGGCCCCAGTGGTCCTGCCAGGACAGCATGAGCGTCAACATGTGAAGACGGTCTGATATGTAGGCTTCTGTAGCAAATGTTTATAGACTTACCCAGCAAACATGACTTAAAGATAAAAATTTCAGATAAACAGTCTATAACTTCTCTTCTGAGGCAGAAAAAAGCTGGCAACCAAATGACAAAAAGCCTTTCACCGAGTGAAGCTTGTACAAGCAGAACTGAATGCAAGCTAAAAGCACATCATCCAACACATCACATATTCAGAAGTGTAATTTTTACCGTATCACCAACTTTTTCTTTAAAATTTATCTACAATATACTGATATTTAAAAATTCATGGGTTGATTTAATGCCATTATTACTTCGAGGTAGAGAGGCAATGAAGGTTTTCTCCTGGTAATCTGCTTTGGTTACTACTGCCCACTCTGATGCCACCAGCTGGTACAGTCTGCCACAAAAGCACATCACATAATCTAACAACTGCTTGGAATAGGCAGGCATGTTGACAGAAGAGTTGTAACCTCATTTATTCCAGAAAAGAAAGAACGAAGCATGATATGCAAGCAGCAGGCTATTTTTCCTCTCATTAAAACATATTTTGCTCTCACAGTTTGAATAATAATTTGTTTTCTTTGTATTTTGGATTTGTTAATAATGAATTTAAAAGAGAATAATGGAGATAAATATCTTTAATTTTATACTTCATTTTGCCTTCAGAATAATCAGGCAACCTGCACCTTTCTTCTTTTTACTCCTAATTCATTCCACGTGGTAAATCGAATACAATACTTGAGCAAGGTAACGATTTAAACAATTAGAAAGACCGCAGCAACTTTGCAGAAATTTTAAACCAGCACATACACACAATCTTTGAACAGTATAACTGCATCCAGATTCACTAGCCTAATCCTCAGATTTACCAAAATCCAATCGACTGCACCTCCAGATTTGAAACAAACTTTCATCTGAGATCACTCTTTAATCCAAGAGTGTGCAAAATCACTGCCAGTAATAACTACATGCATTGGCTAATGCATTTGTTGTATTCCACAACGGAAATCTGTCCATCTGGTAGTTCTTCTGCATATTTTGAGGATCTTTTCCCATCTGTGTTTTTACAGCACCAGTTAAAATTGGATCATGATGCTCAGTTCATGCTATTAAACACTATGAAAATACAGATAATAATTTACTATATTTAATAGTCTTAGAGAACGAGATCAAGTTTCACAGTAAGTTTTTGGGAAGGAGAAAAGGTTTCTTGGACTTCTGTGAATAAAAGTTTCCAGAAAGCAACAATTTTGAACAAATATTTGAGCAAACACTTGCTGAATGAGCAAAGAAACTTCACTAGCTACCTTAAAACATGAAAGGAGTAGGAATTTCACCTAAAATATCTGAACTGTCAGGTTTTAAGAACAAAGATGACTGCTCCAAAGCAAAGGTGGAAGGGAAACAGTGAAGCTTACACTTTACTGTATAGGCACCGTGAGATCTCTGCATTCCAACAGAGATTTTTTTTTCTCTTCAGTCTGCATAAGACAGAGTTTGAACATTCCAATTTGGGGAGACAATCGCAGAGGCTTTAACATGATGTGAGGACAAGTAGAAGTTTCATATACAGTAACTTCTATGTATTTTTCAGGCAGGCACTTCCCCAACTCTGTAGTGTGGAGCTGGAAGGATGAACTGGAACCAGAGTCTGAATATGAGGGGTTTTATTGGACTTACTAAACCTATATCAGCCTCTGGTATATAAAATGATTACCTAACCTTTCCTTCTCTGATGTCAGAGAAAAACTATCTGGCTGGATTTTAAATTCTATTACTCAAAAAAACATAAAATGAAAACATAAAACCAAAACTTAGACAAATTGCTTCAATGGCTAGCTAAACTTGACAGCATAGTAAATAGCGTACAGCCATTTCTCTGTCCTATTGCCTCAGAGCATCTTTCTTGCACACACTATTCTAATTTTCAAATGTACATTTTTTATACTTACAAAAAAACAATACTAAAAATAAAACCCCCCAGCTTCTCCTAGAAAAAACTTTAAGATTGGAACTGGATTAAAAAGATTGACAAAGTAGCTTGCAAAGAGCTTTCCTGACCTATATCTGCAATTGTATTCTCAGAAGTCAGGTTTTTATTTCCTTTTAAACATTTTATGTTTGCTCAGAAATAAATATGTGCTATTATATGTAAACTACATAACAATTTGTTGCCCTTTATACATCTATATTTTCCTTCTAAAAACACAAATAGATGACTACTTTAAAAACAAAGTAATTTATCATTTTGGAAAGGCTTCATATAATTATAATTTATCTTAATCTCTTAATATTAAATGAAAAGCAGTAGCTCATTTTGTGAGGCAGTAGATTAAAATTACTCCTAGTCCTTCCCAGTTCATGTTTTTCAGAGGATGTACTCCCCTTGACAGTCTACTAGATGTTTACTGTTATGCTCTGAAACTACACATGTATCTTTGCTTTACTGTTTCCCCAGACCCTTAGCTAATTATATCTATTTATCTTGTTGTCTGATGCCACTATCTTCTACTTTCTAGTTTCTAGTGAAGGAACTTTCTTAGAAATTTTCACTGCATGAAACGTGTTCTTAGAATTATAATCCAAAAGTTTCCCTTTCTCTTTTTCCTCTGCTTTTTTCACAGCTCCCACGACTACCAAGTTTGAAGAGGCCTTCCAAAAGCAAGACCGTATATTTCCACTGTGGACACGTGAAATGTCAATTGTTATCACAATTTATTGAAAACGTTTGTACTGTGACCATATGGATTACTTTACACTTACGTTGTGATTTCTTTAACTTTCAAGAGTACTTCGAAATACTTTCATAGTGAGATTGCTATGAGTATTTTTATTGTTACTATAGTGGCCAATTGCAGCTATAAAAACATATCTAGGTGCCTAACTAGTACAGAAAACTTTGAACAAAATTATTTTACTGATCTTCCTGAAGTAAGCTCTGTCACATTAAAAACCTAAATTAAAAATAAGTTGTGCATGTCCCATAATGAAAAAATCCAAACCAATTATGTCTCCAATAAGGCATTTGATTTTCAGGTGTGTTGTGCAATCATATTCCCAAAGTGTTATGGAAAATAATGATTACTGAGGATATTTGAGAATTCATGGATATAAGGCACTGTGCCTTATTCTTTTTTAATCTTAATTTTCTTTTCGTATGGCTTCAAAAACACCTTCAAAAATTCCTTCCAAAGGTCTGTTGTTGCAAATTTGCCTTTGCTGTAAATGTATTTTGTGTTTACATTTTAATGAATATTGACCATTATGTAAAACTACAAGTACTATTTACATCTACAACTACTACCACAATTAACGTATATAAAATATGTTTGTTAGCAAACATTTTGAGTCAAAGGATGTCGTGTACTTCTCACATTGTAATTTAAACACTTGATTTAAAAGAAAAGACTACATACAGAGACAGCTCTTCCTCAAATTCAGTGGCAAGAATAAGACTGCTACTTAATCCATGTTCTTTAAAATTCCTGTCCCTTTAATTAACTTCTCCTTAACACTTGCCTTCTATCTCAAGTGAAAGCAGATTTTCACTAATGTTGCCCCAAAGGCTTACTAGAGTTTTTATTGACCAATTGTTGCTTTAACAGCTTCTGCTCCTGGGTTAGGGTCCCCCAGAGATATGTTTTAACTAATTTAAACACCCCTCCACT
This sequence comes from Galbula dea, assembly GCA_013399015.1. NCBI lineage: Eukaryota > Metazoa > Chordata > Aves > Piciformes > Galbulidae > Galbula > Galbula dea. Next base: position 704,804 of record VWZX01008270.1, read on the forward strand.
CCCAGTGAAAACCAAGAAATACATTTTCAGGATTCTGTGGCCTTTTTAGTCCAGGCATCAGGCTTGGTCTTGTTCCTAAATAATAATTATGGTGTCCTCATCCTGCTGATTTAAATTAGTAATTTCCTCTTAGAGCAAGTGAAAACCAAACATAGGTAACAAAGGACACTTCCACATGCAGAACCAAAAGACACAGGACGAAACCCTGCCCCTGTTGAGCAGAACAGCAAAATAAACCACTCTAACTAGCCCTACAATCCATTTCCTGCAGTGGCCAAAATCAAGTGTATGAGTAAGGTAAGCATCCAGAGGAAGACTTTTCTGTAACACTCTGTCGCTTCTTGCATATCTGTAGCATACAGGCTTCCCAATTCAGGGATGTCAGCTCTGTTTAGAAGCTCTTGATGGCCTTTCTTTCATTAACTTTTGGGATTGCCCCTTGCACTCCTGTACAATTCTGGTATCCTATATACCATAGACTGCACAAAGGACCACATCATTCTTTTCTTTTTATTTGAGGGGTTTTTTATATTGATCTTTTAATTGATTTTAAAAAAAAAGCCCAAACCACCAAGCAGCAAAAAAGTCTTTTAAAATCTTTGTTTTCTAGTAAAGTCAATGGGATCTCTTTTCCCCCAGCCTGGAGGAAAGATGATCGGGATCCTCCCAAGAACTGGATGTGAGCTCTGTAGCAGCCAAGGGACGGTAACATTTCACATTCAGCTCTGCCAGAAACTTCTGATAGAGGAATGGAGAAACAGAAGCCAAGGGCCTAAATTCATTAGCCAGCTGACACAAAAATTACAGGTCTGTTTTGTCTTCATGAAGAATTTGCATGTAATTAAGATGGGTGAATACCCTATCTGCAACTAGATAGGTTGGCAGGTGCACTATGTCGTGTGCCACAAACCCCTGCACCATACGCTCACAAGCCTGATGTGCACGACAGGGGAGCATAGACACTCCAGAAGACACCAACTGGGTCACATCCTGGCTCCCTCACTGCTCACATAGTACAAACCTCTGAAGAAAATCTGAGTAAATTCAGAGACAGTGAACACTTAGCATTTGCATAGCTGGCTGCAAGGATGTTGCCTATCAAGGAATCAAGACTTTGGGCTCCCTGATGAACCACATTGTCTTTTCTTTTCCCTTTCTTCTTACTTTTTGCAGATGAACCCACTGAAGACCACATACCCTGTGGTAGCCAACTTGTAAGCACTTAGTGATGCAAAATCATTCATGAAAAACAGTTCAGGTGTAATCAGTGTTTAAAGGTCCCATATTACCCAAAATTACCCATAGGACATTGAAATTGAAGAAGTTTTTCAGAGGAAATTGAGCATATAAATGCAACATAGGAGAATGTTCAGAACACTGATTACATATTCTAATGCAGTTTATTTTTACTGGGCTTTAGAAGTAAATTTATTTCTATTACCCTCGTTTGGTGAATCCCATTTCCATGGAAAAGTTCAGTAATTGAAATAAAATTTGATCTCAAAAGTTCTTATGTTAATTCTTGTAGTTACCAGACTGCTAAAAGCTCAAAAAAGTACTGACAAGTGAAAAATGACAAATAGTTCATCATTCCAGTTAAGGGGAGATAACTTGTATGTCAAAGACTTTAACTCCCACTGAGCTCCCTCTGAGAAGAGCTCTTAACAGTGGGTGTTTGGATCATTTTTAATTAAAATGTGAATTTTCTGTGTAGCCCTCATCTGACTTCATGATTGGTTTTGCTTCTTACAACCACATTTAACACACAAGCAAGGTTCTTTTACAGAATGTGATACGTGCCCCTTTATCTTAAAAAGGTTTCTTAATGAATAGTCTAGAATCTCACTCTGAGTTATGACGTCCATTCTTAGGGGTCAGGAATATGTTATTTCATGTAGTTGAAATGCTGTCTACACACAATATCTGACCATTTTATTAACTGAATTGTCAAAAATTGACTCAGTTGTTAAAATGTTGGTTTGCTGTTTTATTATTTATCCTAAAAGAGAGGGAATGATACTACAGCAGTGCATAGGAAAATTAATAATAAAATTATTAGACAGCAAATCCATGAATAACCCATTTCATACTACAAAACCCAGCATCTGACTGCTTGGAAACTCTTACAGTGCTATTTTTTATTTGCATATAAAACCCCTCTTTCATTTTAGAATATTCAGATGTTACAACCGCAAATGTCCATACCCAGCACATCAAGAAGACTGTTAAGTTTTACACCTGCATCAGAGCAGAAGAGGATCCCACAGCTGGTCCAGTGTGCTCAAAAACACCAGCAGTCACACGGCACAGTGGTTATTTCTCACCAGTGCAAAACAGCTCATCACCCATCACTTATCAGCTGTTCTCGGAAGTAACAGTGACATTGAGCCTCACAAAAATATACCTAAGCAGACATCAAGCCTGAAGAGAGATACAGCTGAGAAGAGAGGGAAGCAGACAGCTTCTCTTTATTCTACAAGCTATTGACTGGGATCTGTGTGTCAAGCTCGTGTCTCCAGTTTCTGCTGCAAACCAGCAGACATTCATGATAACAGTATTTTGCTCAAGTGAATCTGACCTGTACGTTGTCAAGTGACAGCTCACTAGCATCACCGGGTCCAGCAATTCAATATAATGATGAAACCAGGGATGCATATTGCCAATGTTCTAAAATGGTTTCATGTGAAGCTTCCCCCTTATGCATCAAATTAAACTTTCATTAATCTTTCAGGAATTAGAATAATTTCTGATATCATTGCTGCCTATGAATTTATCAAAGCTCTTAAAAACAGTTCAGACTAGCTTTCTGATTTTGCATGGCCCTGACATATAAAAACCCGAGCTTGCAATACAAACCACATTTCCATTTTCTTGTTTCATGTTTATTGGTCATAAATGTCATATACACACACACCATCTCAATCAACCTCCCCAAAATTATTTTTATATAATTGGTTTATAACAAATCATGACCCTGAGTCTGAAAATAATGTCTTGTACTAATGGTCTATAGTTGAATCTAAGCCTATTTCAGGGATTATCATGATCTGTAATGACATGTCATGCATAATAATAAAAGTATTTGATGTTTTGAGGGATCCCCTAAAGTACTTATCAGTTTGCAAAAACAAGCATAAAAACAAATCTTCCTCTTAGATTCACCTCTTCTGTGGTGCAGGAAAATTTTCCAGATGAGATTAGAGATACAGTAAGAAAGAGAAGGAAATAGAGGTTCAGGTGCTAGAGCCCTTTACAACAAATCATCTGTGAAGCCATAGCTTAGTATTAACAGTGATCTCACAGTCATAAACACAGTAAAGATCCACTGGGTCAGGCAACTTCACACCTAAATTCACTTTTCGATTCTTGTCATGTGGAAGTTAGCAGTCTAAATGTATTACCCATCTTTTATAGTAAACCAACTAACCTCCTCCAAGACCAAAATCCAGATAACATCCTGGGTACTTCACTTTGAGAGCTTCCTGTTGAAAGTATAGAAGTGACTCCCATTCTCTATACACTGCACTTAGACATTATATAATCAGACCCTGAACCACTGCCCTTGTATCTATAGAAATGGGGAGACAGCTATAGGGGAACTTATGGAAAATACAACCAGGTGTAATGGTTTGACCCAGGCTTTTCCTGGTAACCAGTTTGTAACCAGGGAAGTGATCATATTTACCCAGTATTCCACACGATTTTACGTAACTGGGGTATAAATACAGAGGGGGAGAGGCCCTCGTTCTCTTTTGCCTTCCGGTGGATCCGAGGACGCAGGTTCTCTGCTATCGGTCTCACCCCTGCGGAGGAGTCAAGCCTTGTGGCCTTGAGAGGCAGCTGTTGCTGGTGTCGGTCAGTGCGACTCTGCTATCTTAAGGAGAGTAGTAAGATTCTGGTTTTTATTAGTTCTATCCTGGGTTTCGAGTGTACATACCTGTTTTAGTTTTCCTTTTCCCTTTTTTCCCTCTTTCCCCTTTCCCCTTCCCTTTTCCCCTTCCCTTGGGGGTTCCCTCTACTGTGTACATAGTATTTTAATTGTATATAACTGCTATATATATAAATATAAATACTTTTGATGTAGTTCGGGTTGTTTCGGGCTCTTTAGTTTCTCTCATAGTTTTTTTTTCTTAAACTCAGAGAGGAAGGGAGGGGGAAGGATTTCACTGTGAGTTTGGGCATTTGGCAGGGAGCCAGGTCCAAACCATCACACCAGGCTAATAAGGGCTTTCCCTTTTATCTATCATGTTGAATACATGTGTCCTCCTTTATAATTTCACAGATATTTTTGGACAAGGAACCCCCAAATCTTCTACGTTTAACTGACATGCAATTACTATAAAAATGCATTGACTTTTTTGCTTTTGATATTTTTATTCACACTAAGTCTTTTGGAATTGCATACATGTGCAACTTTTCATAATAAAAGGTTAAATTCCTTTGCCTTAATTATTTTTCAAACCAGTGACCCTCTGGTAATTTTAAACACGTTCAAATACAATGTGTAAATACACTGTTAAGAGGGTCTTGTGAGATTTAGCAGCTGGGAAGCAGACCCAAATACTTTTTGAAAAGGTCATGCTATATCTTCTGGCAAATGTACAGCTGATTATGAGCCTTTTGCACCAGGCACATAACTTACATGATACAAACTATCCCCCAGTGTATTAACATGGCTTCTTACAATCATCCTGGGATCCATTTCTGTACAACCACCTGAAAAGAAAATAGAAGCTACTTCCAGCTATTGTAAAAATTGCCATGTAAAACATGTTATTTTTTTGGTTTGTTTCTACCTTCTTATTTCTGTCAAGGTCAATAGTGTAAAACAAAAAATACTTTTGCATTAGTGTATGAAAATCTTGTGGGGGAGAATATTTGTACTTCTTGCACAAAAGAGTCCATAATCTTTATTAAGCTTGAAGAGTTTATCTTCAATGCATACTCACACTCCCCTCTCATTCAGCATTTTCTTGGCTTTCACAGATTATAAACCACAGAGATCAAGTGACTCCAAAGGAGACACTGTTATTTCACCAGACAGGGTGTACTAAATGTGCTTTACATCTGTGATGACATTACAGATAGCACCTCTACATATGGATTTGCTTCATGATGTCTATGCATTTACCCACAAGCTTCAAACTTCATTTAGAAGTATCCTTCAAGCAGAAGCGGAAAAACACTTGAAATACTATTTCAATGCATTTTTTTTCAGTGAACTAATTGCCCTGGATCCCTTTGAGAACTCTTGCTTTTAATATTTTGCATTAAAAGTTGCCAGCATTAAGTGACTCCTAATAAGAATAGAATATATGAAATAATGATGTAGCAACAGAATTTATTCTGCCTCTTTTTTAATATACAAATATGCAAGTACTTTTCCAACTGTATGTACCTAATGATACCACATAATTGACCAGTCAGCCTTGCTTTCTTTTCTTTCCATTCGTGCATGTCTGATTTTTCAGAGCTAACAACATCCTATACATCATTGTTAATTTTTTAATCGGTCTGAAATGATTTCTTTTTGTTTGGACTCTTGTATGTTTTTGCTAGGGACTGGTGTGATCTGTTCTATTTACAAGAAAAGCTTTTTCAGGAAGACTGTTAAAAGCAAACACTACTTGTTCAATGTCTGTGGTTCACTTAACATGACAAATTATGTTCTCATTATAATTTGTGACATAAATGTGCAGACTTCTAACCTCACTTAAAATGACAGACATTATCCTACTTTTCCTTCATAAAGTGTTTTCATTGTTAAAGAATATGACTGAGCTTAAGCCACACAGGCATCTCCTTTTTTAGAAACAGATCTGCCACCATGAAGGCATTAATTATCCTGCTAAGGTCAGTTAGTTGAGTAGGAGTACAAAAAAAAAGCAGTTCTTTTTCCAAAGAACAAAAGGTGAAATTTTCAATATTGAGATTTCAAGATCCAGTTAAGGCTAAATTTACGAGCAACACAAGATTCAGAAAATCTATTAAAACTATAATACCAGAGGAAAAAAACTAAAAATGCTCTAACAGTAATGTAATTGCAGGACTGATGAACGCTGTTCTATTAGCCTGACTATGAAAATCAATCATTGGAATCATGTACAAACTACGCTGAATGAACTTAATTTAGTACTCATTTTAGCAACAGTTCTACACCAGGTCTCCATGCTATGAGCTCCCTAATATATATAACTACTTCTTTCACCAGTAATGCCTGCTTTAAGAACAGCACAACAGATGTATCTCCACTAATCAATGGAAGCATGGGCATTTTTTCATTGTTTTCTTACCTCTCTAGCACATTAAACAATATGAACTAGTTATCAGAACAATTGCAGATATATTTGTGTATGAAGATTGTTTCATCTCCAAACAACCCACAATTTTTATTGCATATAAAATATCATTGTGAACCAAAGAAATTTATTTTGTTCCTCATTTCTTCATTAGACTTTTTTTTTCCTTTGGGAAAATGTACTTCTGTCCTTACTATTGATTTCAACTGGTCCTCACTTGTGGAAGACCTGCAGAAGGTCCTTTTCCCCCTCACCACAGTAAGCTTCACCACCTTCTCTGTCCATTGGCAAGGAAGACTGGTGCTGCAGTGACCAGAAAACTACACACCCATACACTGTCAAGCTCAATTTTCTTGAATATTGCATTGAGAATATTTTGGTTTCTCTCCTCTTCTCTACTACTGATTTCCCCCCATGTTTGTGAATTTGTCTGTGAGATTTCTATTGTCCTTTAACATCGGATGCAAATTAGCCAGTGGACTTCAAACAGACATGGGAAGACTGTGTGATCACAAACTCCTTTTCAGAGTTTTCTAAAATCAGGTTATCTTAAAACAAAACCACCATGATTTCACTATAGAGAAGCAACAAATGCATCACCAAGTTAGTTTTTTTGAAGGTGGTTATCTGAGGTTTCTCATATACACAAAAGAAGTACTAATATACCAAGAATATTGTGAAAGAATCTCTGTCTAGATATTGATTCACAATTCTTTATTTGTACTGAAACAAAGGAGTAAATTAGCTAAATAAGGTGTAATTATGTCAGACACTTATCCTGAATAGCTAAACTGTGTATTGTGAATATTACTCAAAGATGTGGGCCAGAAAAAACTTCAAGAGTAAATGTAAATTAGCCTCTCAGTGGCCTAAAAGAGAAAGAGGAGATGATTTAAGAGTTTTGTCCCTCATGTGACAGTTGGATGAAAGATTTCTAAAAACAACACTTACAAGCAGAAACATGGTTTGCTTAACCAAGCTATTCTTGCAGTAGCACAGAATTTACAACTTCCTTTAACCCTGCAGCAATATTTTCTATATGTTACACTCTGGGAGTCAATCTACTTTCTTGCCTTTGTCAATGTGGAGTATTGACAGAACATGAAGTCAAGCTGAGTGCCTATATTGGGGGTAAGATAAATGGTAGTTTCATTTACAGGCATCAAGTGTAAACTGGTAAATATGATGAATAATAAGTATGGAGAATAAACAGTGAATTATCTTCAGCAGAGAAGAACCAAGAATGTTCAGCACTGCAATGTGGGCAGTCAGTCACCTTTACATATGTAACTTATGATCCATGCCTTGGAGGCTAAATGTCTGGTCACAGATCTTCTGATGAACATGACTTTGCCTGAAGATACTGATAAAATAGGTTGTAAAAAGATAAAATAGGGGGTTTTTTTTGCTTCTCAGAGTTGTGAAAAAAAGTCAGCACGAAACTTGTCATAAGCAGATTCCCCTCAGGAGGCAGACCTAGTGTCTCATTAGACATTTCCTTGATTTCTTTTCTGTTTTCAGATTTTTAATACTTGGTTATTTTCAAAGGTCTTGGGTGGAATGAACATAATTGGAATTAAATCCTCTCTAGATGCTTTGAAATCTGCTAATTGAACACTCTGGGTAAGACAGCAATATTATTAAGTATCGTGATTTTAAAACTAGGAAAAAAATAAACAAGCACTGTTTAATTTTCATTGTGGTATAAGGATAGCTTTTTATTCACTTTCATGGCTAAAATGTTTTCCCTCCTATTTCATTTACAATTGACATCTACTGTAATTGATTTCCCTATAAAGCTTTGTATCAAGATTTTTAATGAAATAAACTAGCAAGGTAGGGGCTCAAAATATTTTGATATGGAAATTTGAGGTGTCATTATAAAATGAGATTTTAATTTTATTTTATTATTTTATTTATGTCTTGGGGGAAAAAATTCTCCAGTTTTGGCCAAAATTCCTGAATTTCTTCACTGAGCTAAAAATTGTATATTGAAAAAAAAACTATTCATCTGAAAAAATTTGGATTAGCTACCAGTATTATAAATGATTACATTTACTATTTTCTATTTCTATTCCTGAATTTTCTATTTCAATATATTCTAATGGTATAATGAAACCCAGAAGCACATGAGAACAGGCTTATATTAACAATTAATTATTTCAATTTTTTTAAAAGACATATCCTTATCACTACTGTAATGAGAAAGCTTACCTGTTAGAATAAAACAAAAAAAAATAGGCTTCTAGAGTAGGAAATAAAATTATACAAGGATCATATTGCACTCAATCGTAAAATTTCACCACACAGTAGTAAAGCTGTACAATTCTGGATGGGCAGTTCTGGCACCAGTATGAAAACAGAAATTCTTAAAGTGTTTCCTTTAAAAATTATCAATAAAAAGGAGTATTCAGCTCTAAATTCTTTTCTCTCAAGTTATGAGAATGTTTTTATCATGGTCTATAATCTCAATTATAACAGCCAGTGGTTTGGAGCTTATTTTTTTCTTGACATTCCCCTATACAAATAATTAACATCTAATCACAGATTTACATTAACACTGTTTTAAAGTTTCTTTTTAATGGTGACGCCAATTATTCTTTCACAATTCATCATTCCCAAATGATCACAAGGAATCTCTGAAAACAACTACCATGTCATTAAAATGATCCCAGCTAATCTTCTCGGCCTCCTGAGATTTTTGCGTGTTGATCCCTTCACATCCTTTCTGTGCACGTCTTGGCTGAATAGCAGGCATCAGAAATGACCAGGACTGTGAAATTTCTACTCTGTAAATAGTCAAGCATGCACTCTTTGTTTCTGCTGACTTTCAGTTGCTTTCTTGCACAATCAACTACTCCATGTAACAACTTTTACAGTTGCAGCATTCTTGCTGATTTTATTGGCTCAATAATTTGTAGTGATATAATTCTTTTTACAGACATAAGTTCAGATTGTAGCCACAAGTCAGTTATGGGCATTACAAAATTCAGATGTGGGTTTGGTTTAAGTTTAGGGGTTTTTTAATGGTATCAATCTTCTATTAACAAAGTTATTGCTCAGAAAAAAAAAAGAAAGGATGCAATCCACCAAGTGATGATCCATGTGTATTTGACCCTTCATGTTGGCCCTTTTTTTCATGATATGGGTACAGTTCAATTCAGTTTGTTATGGTTTCATTCCAAGTAGTCTTTCAGCTGTATGACTGCAATCTTCCTTTAGATACTGAAGAAGAAATTGAGTTAGCAAGCCGCTTATCTGAGATAACTTTCTGTGGCAGTGTGAGGAAACCACAATGGCTGGCCAGCAGGTCTTGCTTACATTTTCTGTGGTGCCTGGGTGGACATTCCAACAGTGACAGGAAGGACTGTAACATATAATTCTGATCTCAGCAGAAAAGCACAAAGCCTTCATTTCGGTTTCCCAGCAGAGAGGGTATGAGTGATGTAGAATCGGTGCATAATCTCAGAGTACTAATTTCATGTATGCATAAACATGAGTACTAAAATAAGACACCCTGAAGGACAGTATCTTCTAGGAATCTGAACTCAACACTAATATCCAAATCTCAGGAGCATCTCCATTCTAGAGATATTTTGGAATCAAAAACCAGGGAAAAAGCAAAATTTAACTTCTTTTCATAGGATCTCATGATAATTTGAGTTTGGAAGGGACATCAGAGGTCTCCAGTTCAACCTCCTCCCCAAAGCAATGTCAGGCCCAGGGTGAGCACTCTCAGGCCTCGAAGGTCTTTCTTCTTCATCAATATTAATCAAATGTTCAGTTTCCTTGCTTGCACATATGTGTCTGTTCCTATCTAACATTTAGCAGGGAACCAACCCCCTCATAGACACCATCTGCTAATCCCAGAAGAATCATAGAATCATCCTAAATTTCATCAGTGACCTTCCTAAATGAGCAAGTTGTACCTGCAGGAATACAAAGCACTGTACATGAAGTCCAAGATCTCTGGGTGAGATGAGCTGAGACTGCTCAGTGTTCAAAGTGCGTGTAGGAAGGGTGCATCATGACTCTGCACAGGGGCAAGTGCTCAGCCAGTATGTACAACAGAAGAAACATCTGCCTCCTGCCTTTGAAAGAGTAATAAACAGCACAAGGAGTAAATAAATAAATAAATAATTCTTTGACTCAAGGGGGTTTGTTTTTCTTTTTTGCCAGAAGACAAGTGATTTCTAATTGGCCTGAATAATTCAATTTCTTCTGAGAAACACATAATATACCATACTAATCAATACTTTGATGACTAAATATTAGGAAAGAATGCTTCAATTAATTATTGTCATCACTTATTCCATTCCTTATTCCTTATGGATAACTATTACTTATTTCATCCAATGGATGGCATCACAAGTCAATATATCCTTTACTGATTATAATCGCCTTCCTCACACAAAGGAGCAAATATCATAGAATCATGGCCCAGGTTGGAAGGACCTCAAGGATCATCTGTGCCATACACTAGACCAGGTTGCCCAGGGCCACATCGAGCCTGGCTTTGAACACTGCCAGGGAGGAGGCATCCACAACCTCTCTGGGCAACCTGTTCCAATGCCTCACCACCCCCTCTGTAAAGAACCTTCTAATTTCTAGTCTGAATTTCCTCTCACAGTATCACAGTGTCACAGTATGTTAGGAGTTGGAAGGGACCTCGAAAGATCATCTAGTCCAACCCCCCTGCCAGAGCAGGATTCACTAAGACTAGGTCATAGCATGGCTTCTGTGACCAGGAATTGAACTCAGGTCCCCGTGGTGACAGCGCCGAATCCTATCCACTAGACCACCTCCTTCAGCTTAATTTTAATTATGCTTAATTAGATTCAACTTAGTAAAGTATTTATTAACAGTGAACTACTGTCTCAGCTCAGCAAATTTGCCTTTATCTGCTTTCATGATATAACCACTGTTTTTACGATATATATGCAATGTTTCTAGACGAGTATTACCTGTACCTTTTATTATGGTGATGTTAGCACTATCTGCAACAATACTGCAAGAAGCAGTATCTGGAAGTAGACTCACTATGTAAAATGCAGTTATTGCAGAGATAGCAACAGGACAAAAATCTGTACCTGTGTGTTCAATCTAATTTACCACTCAACCAAGCAATGTGCAAGCCCTCTCTCTATGCACTACCACAGACTCCATCAACAGAGGTGGCTTTTTTCTGAGTATGGATATTTTTCATTGAATAGATATCATAATTCTTAGACATCTCTTCACTGTGTAAATGCATCTGAATGCACATTTGGAAAGAGCTGTGAAGAGTTAAGAAGAAACCAGAGGAATTTTATAAACCACTGGATGCCTCAAACAAATAAATATGTCAGCAGGAGAAGCAGTGGGAGAGCAGAAGCAAGCTGTGATAGCAGCTGAATAGTCCCTTTGTCTCAACACAGTCATCACAGACTTTTGTCCCCAATTCATACAAACAGTTTGTCTGCAGCACAGCCAAATTTTAAGGCAGAAGGATCAATCCTCTTGACACAGAGGTTACACTGATTTTTCTTAGCATAGAAGTGATGGGGAACAAGGCTGGCTACCCTAGCACTATCACTCAGGCGTACCTGGGAAGGATTAATAATGAATCAGCTGGTTCTGAATTCTGTGTGGAAACATTTTTGTTTTCCAATTAGTCAGCTAATAAAATTAAAATTAGATATTTTACCCCGAAGTATAAAAACCCTCAAATAAATACATGAGAAATTTAAAAATGTTCAAAAATTTTTGATAAAATTCTGAGAAATGTGTTTGCAAAATGTTTTTCTCTATTGGTTAGAATAATAACTGCTAAAGGAAACAGTAAATGTTCTTATCTTCCATAATTATTTAATAAGTTAATATTTTTACATTTTAAAAGTCAAAATGTTTTAAAAGTGGAAGACAAGATTTTAATTTACCAAAACACAAGTGAATTACCAAGGTACTTACTATATCTTCCAATTTTCTTCCATAGATAATTTTAAAATATCTGATAAACTCAATGTAAAAAGAAAGAAATAATTGTGGATTTTCTGATTAACTCTGGTTAACTTTAGGTAGTAACCAGTAGCATAATGTAGAAAATGAACCCAGTCACTTATATGTTCCTCCAGTAATATTTTATTTAAACAACTTTTGATCTATTACTATTCCTCATTTTTTACATCATTTTATAATATCATTGTCAATTGGTAGAAAGTAAGTTCTTGCTTTTTGAAACCTTTATACACAGTGAGCCACGAAATAAAAGCATATTGCCCTCTGTCATTCCTAAAATGATAACAATAAGAACCAATTAGGAAAATTCACCGGTATTTGTGCATGTCTAGGAGGTAGAAGTATTTAATTTCTCACAGTATAATAATGCTAATGTTTTCAATTTAATTTAATTTAAAGTAAATTACAGTTCAGCTCTCTAATGTCATTGTTTTACTTAATGGCCTTAATTCAGGCCTGATGTTCAGATTAGTAGCTTTGATTATTCTGTTTATATCAGCAACTGCTTCGGTTTACATACAAAGGAGTCCAGACCTTGGGGAAATGAAGTCAGTGATTGACTAGACTTATCGCATTATATTATTATAAATAGGGAAATGATGTCATTAGCATGAAAGCAAATGAACACACACTTAAATAGAAAGCAGATGCAACAGATAAAGACTGCAGTTCAAAAATAATTTGCTTTGGAATATCTTTTAAAGAAGAAATAACCTTAGCAGGTTTCTACTTTCTTGCTTTGTATTCCATCAAGCTTCATAAACTTGTGTATTCAGAGTTGAAGCATCTTGGGGTTTTTTAAGTTTTTCTTTAACTCTAACAACAAAATAAGAAAACTAACCTGAACATGTTAGGTTGTGGAAGCCTAATCCCTGGAAGCTTTTAAGACAAGGCTTGATGGGGCCCTGGGCAACCTGATCTAGTGGATGGTGTCCCTGCCAGGCAGGGGGGTTGGAACTAGATGATCTTTAAGGTCCCTTCCAACTCTGACGATTTTATGATTCTATGTTCTAGAATATGTTTTCCTAGGTGTTTTTTTGTTTTATTTTTTGCCTAGTATAGAACTTTTTTTTTGCTATGCATCAACACCCACACACTTCTGTTCATTGCTTTCATTCTTAATCTCAACCTTACACCAAAAGTTCAGGATTTAGCTAGATAAACAGAACAGAAAAGTCTCAGAGGTCATTACTGATTACCAGAAGAGAACTGCAAATGCATATGCCCTCAGTGGCTCTGAAATGCCACATTAAACAGGTCTCATCATCCACAGAAGAGCTTTTTCAAGATACTGCTTTAGGAAAGGACCACCCACAACTTTCAGAAAATGTAACAGATCTGTTTGTAGCCAACAGCTGCCTAGTAGCAGAAAAATTTCTGATGACAATCACTAAAGAAAATAAAGTGTTTCAGAAATCATTAGCTTAATCTCACTAACATCTTAACTAAAACCACTGATAATGCCTGGTGAAAAGCACTGGCAGAAGTCAAGAGCTAGCAGTCATTCTTAAGATCAAACTTCAACATCCTTGGTACTGCTACTAATTCTCTGATCCTATTATAAGCAGCAGTGCAGAGTTAGCGGCTTTTTTCTCCTTGGAGTTGTAACCAATATTCAGTTCATTTCTCAACAGTCTTTTATCAGACTACCATGGTCCTGTAACAATTACTAAGTTCAGGGCTCTAGATAATAACCTAGCAATTGCAAATCAGATTCAGGAATATATAGACAAATGAACTGGCACTACCAACCTGCATAATCAATTGGGACAAATCACTCCAGGAAGAGTTTTGAAAATTATATCAATTTGTTTTTAACAGAAGGTTGAAAGGTTATGGAGTTTTTTGCAATGGAATTATAAAATCATTTGGCAAATGGTATTATTTAGACATGTGGAATAGCATCTATACTATGCAAGTCAAGAGATTATTTTTTTGACTGGTAAGTACAGCCTAGAAAGCCAAAAATGAACATGTCTTTCGAAATGTCCACCAGAAGTGTCTGGACAGTTTACAGTGGAATTCAAATTCACATCTTTTTGTACAAATGAGAGATTAGCTTTATATGGTATATGATATATTAGTAATTGTCTGAGTGGGTGATGCAGTACCTCTTACGGGAAACAAAAGCTGAACCTACAAGGCTGAAAAGCATGTCATTTGTATACAGAGAAACAAAAAAACCCTGAAAGTTATTGATCATTAATATGATTGTTTTCTTTTGCCTTGACTGCTTCTACAGGTTACTGTAAGGTAAAACATATTCCACAAACCACTTATTTGAATACGGACTTCATTCTAATTGAAAAAAAACAGTCTGAAGGAAGCTAGATGCAAATGCCTATAGGGTACATTTAAAGGAGCAAAGTCTTCAAACGTCTCCAAAACACAAAAAAACCCATAAAGTTACACCTAGGGCTCATCTCCTTTGTAAGGCGACTCAAAAGTGAACAGAGTAGCTCTTCCCAGAGGCATTTTCTCAAGTGCAAAGAAATAAAAGAAATAGAACATAAACAGGAAAAGATTACAGACACAAGAGGAGATGTTACCTGCCAGAAGTAAAGGGCAACAGAAGAAAATCGTTAAAAGCAAGTGAGATATTTCTGTTTCTAAAATTCAGGTAGAATTTACTGAAGCATGCATGGATTTAATACATCTGCTACTTGTTAGACTAATAAAGCTGAGTTTGAAAAGCTGTGTATGCATGTATTTTGCAACTGTATTGCACTATTGATGTAGGGGGAGCAGAAGGAAAGCAACCTTCATTAAAACTAGGTTATGTGGTCATCTGCACAGCTCTTGGCTGCTATGCAATGTGTATTTTCTGCAAAAAAGATTTCTGAGAGCATGACCTTTCTGAAGAATAGACTGGCATCCTGCAGAGCCAGGATCTGTGGTCAAGAATCAATACAGCCTTCTAGAGGTGTCTTGTTTGGTTTAATGGAGACTGAGCAACACAGCACAATGTGCGGTATAAATCCATAACACTATTCAAATGTCATTTGAGGTGCCTTCAAGGTTAACAATCATTGCTATCAAATAAGCTGTCAGAATGGCAGGAAGCTTTCGTTCACTGAGAGGTCTAAGGTCTAATGCGGTAATTAAACCCAGAATACAAAATACACTGTTCTCATACCGTGTGCCAGTGTGCCAGAGAATCCAAATGAATAGTTAGCATTGCTGCTGTTAATCGTAACGAAACCATTACTTCTGCTCAGGCGACTTTGCCTTCTTGTAAGTCTCTGATGCATTGCTTTCTTATGTTTCTAGGACCAGTTTTCAAATTGAAAAAAAAAAAAAATCACTAAAAGCAAAATAAAAAATGCATTTTTACCGTGTGTCACAACTTGTATAGGATGAAGCACATTCATGTTTTGACCAGCTCACAGTGCTTTAATAACACCAATATGGAGAGAAACAGCTGTCACAGAACATACTGTCTCAAATGTGTTATAATACTTTTTGGATGTGAGTTTAGGAATGTTGGGACACTGTGACTCTAGAGGCCTGCACAACTCTGAAAACACCTCAAGTGCCTTCACTACTCTGGAAATCACTTTGGTCGCTTATGGAAAAGCTATGGAATAGTTTAAAAGCTACTACTGTTCTTCCCCAACTAAAACTTTCCTGGGAAAACCAAACCAAACCAATCAACCAACTAAAAAAACTTTCCTGGGAAAATGAAAAACAAGAAAAAAGCATCTGTTATATAGATAATTGCATAGGAAAATGAGACGATTGTGAATTGGACTCGTCGAAGCATTCCCAAAGTTAAAGCTGCTGGTCATAAAAGAGGGAGGCAACTCTTCTGCTAGAAGGAAGCCAAACACCGCTGGCTGCCCAACAGGCTTCTATAAAAGCAAGAGCTGGCAGGAGTCACCTCTGACCAAACTCCAAATGTCACACTCACTGAACAGCGAGCAACAGAAGTATATGAGATATTTTGAAACGTGTCATATTTTAAGGACAACATCCCAACAAGCAGGCCTTTGCTGAGCCTTGTTTTACAGCTTATTACCTTTAAATGGATAAATCACACTGGATTTCCAGACTGCCAAAAGCCCAGCTGCAACCCTTAAGAGTGCCAAGAAGCATTATTTTTCAGAGCTGAGGCAGTGTTATTCATCAATAATTAGAAAGGACCTTCGAAAGGATTTCTGAACCTGTGATTTGGCCTCACAGACCTAAAAAAAGCAGACCATATCCAGATACAATTAGCTTAAAAGCTTCTGTGATTGAATAATTGAATATATCCATACTGCAAACTGAAAGAGGGCACGGAGAAGCTCAAGCATGGGATCTCTCATCACCAGTTTAATTGCTTAATTGTTAGTTCATTCCTGGCTCAGGTCACATACAGGGGACTTGTTACAGCAATTGGTTTTAGTCACAAGACTGGTGAATATCAGGCCACATTCAAACAAGTATCCTGGAAATGCAGCTTCAAGATTAAAAAAGAACTTTCAAATTTCTGGTCTTTAGGTCCTAAACTAACTTCAGCATTCTTAATTATTTAGTTCTTGAAGAATTTATTAAAAAACAACAGGAAAAAATACATTATGCTGAATTAGACATCATATTTCCTTGAAGAAAGCAAAGTCTCAAAGTTTGTGAATGTTAAGCTTTTAAAGTAAATTATTTAATAGTCTCTTAACTGTGGACTATACAGAGCAATGATTCTGACAAAAGGTGACTTATCTTTCTGAGACAGCTATCAAATTGCTTGCACAGATTAAATACGTGCTCCAAACTATATGCATACAGGTACTAAAATCATAAAGTACTGCCGATAATGTCCAAAATCACCCCCTTGTGTACCTCTGTTGAAGCCCAGGGAATTATGCCTGGGAGAAATTTGTCACATTTATAGGCAGATTTCAATCTCTGTGACAGGAGAACAAAGGCCCCTGGCAGCAGAACTCTGCCAAAAGTTCTCATAGAGAGAAAAAGTGCAAGGTGTAGGCACATGAGACCCATTACTAAGAAGTTCAAGCCCAAAATGAGACTGACCTAGAGCTGGTAGAAGTTCAACTTACTGTCTCTTCCCTACATGCACAAATGAGATCCTTGTGTAATCTCATCTGAGTTTTTAGGCTACTCTCCTGGTGGGCCTCAAAATCATTTGTGCGAACTACAGCATTTCCATCATCTTGCTAAATGCAAATGCCATGTTTCAGATCAGCAATATACTAAGGTGAGGTAGAGAAAAAAATATCTGCTCAAGACATTAAAGTGTTCAATATTTTTCATACAGTTCTTCATCCATCCCACCTAGGACACATTAAATAGCATATGTAAACTAAAAATGGAAGGGTAAGTTGGTTTCATGGCATACGTGCATTAGACTTTTAATTTCTGTCTAAAGATTTCTGACGATGCCTGGTTTTGAGTGATCATTAGGAAGTTAATAATAAAATGTGTACACATTCAGTGTTTATTCCAATGTACAAGAAGGCACAGTTCCAATGAGAGGAAATTGTTTCCCAAATAAATCTTAATAAACAGATGGAAGTATGACAACAGAATCTACCTCACTTGCTTTAGCTTTACTCTGCTCATGTCTTAATAAAGAGAATGCTTCTAAGCACTGATACAACTGGATTCTTTTCCTCTCTCCTTCACCTCAAAATTACTACACAGATTCAAAAGCTTAGTAAGCCCTGCAGTAGAAAGGAGAAACTAAAAGCGTACAGACATATATCTTCATCAAGAGCCACAGAGATAACAGAAAATGAATGTTACACATTATTGTATTTAATAACAAACAGTAAAATGAAAGCAACAGGAAATTAAGAATTTTTTTTAAAAATACATCTAGGAAAATATGGTAAATGCAATTCAAAGGGAGGAATACTAACTCAAAATGATGTTTAACAAGAACAGTGGCTAGTTTTCTTTTTTTCTTGTCCATCTTAAACAGGGAGAGAGAGGTTGCTGTGCTCTAAGATTTTTCAGGAATTGATCCTTAGAAACAGAAATCTCTAGGGAGAATCCAAAGTGCAGCAAATCACTGAGCACAAGTCAGATACTTGGACAGCTCTGTAAAACAGTTATTCACTAAAGATTCAGTTACACTATGAAGATACAAATCATAGAAGAAATATTACAGCAACAAGACTATAAAGGATAATTGCCCATAGTTCCTGAGACAGGACACTGACATCAATTACAGCAAGTCTTGTACTTATAGTTGCGAAAAACCCAAACCAAGCCAAACCCACATTTCTTGACTTGTGCAAATACCAAACATTAATGGTCCTATTTAATTGGATTTTTTTTGTCTATATATCCAGCACCAGGTAAAAATCCTTCTTCCATAATCAGTCAGTGTACAGATTACTGTAGACTACACAGTCAATAGTATAGTGTCTGCTTCTTTTTAGAAAAGGATGCAAATAAAATATGACCTAGCAAGCAACAGAACATTAAAAATCACAGTCCTGTGAGAGGGTCACTTATCAATTAGTTAAATAAACAAATGGATTAAAACTCAAGACACTCTTACTATAAAAGACTGCTCTTCTGAAAGAGAGACAGTTAACGTCAATATGCTAAGTAGATCTATTCATTAGTGTACTCTGAGAGAAAGTTGACTAAATAGTTGAAGCCTGCAGGTGATCATTTCAGTTAATGGAGTATGGAAGATTGTAAATAACTTCACATAGATCTGCATAAGTTAGGAGATTCAATGAGAACACCAATTTCTGGTAAGGTAAATGATCATTTGTATCAGGAATAAAATGCCTAGGACTTCTAAGTTTGAAATAGGACATTCATCTAGACTTTACATTAAGCTTATCAGTATGCAATATGTGTAGTTTAAAAGAAAGAAGTACTTTGTGAAATGAAGAAGTAATGTTATATATGATTGTTATCTCAAGTTGAACTTCAGGTTTCAACACATTTTCAAAAATGTAGTAGGGAAGAATCCTAAAGATCCAGATTTTATATTGATTTGTCTTCCAGTCTTTCCAAGGCTTTCTCTGATATTGTTTGTAATAGAATTTTACTGCAATGAAATTTGCATGCTCACTGAGGCCATTTTCCCAGTAGCTTATTTTGACTGTTATTTATCTGAACAGTGCAAGGTAAGGCAAATGGGGCTGGAATCAAGCCCTTACATCTTCTGCACTTTTTTAGAAAAAACACATTTTTTCTCCAGTACTTTTAAGAAGGTTTTATAAAACACTCATCCTGAGTTAACTCAAAGCATTGAATATTCCAGAAGGACACATTAGTTTATACAGAAGTTACCAACTCTGCATCAACCAAAAAGCAGATCTTTGCCACTACTTCTAGTCTTTTGTATTCCACACTCTTGAGGAACTACTGATGTTTAGGAAAGCAATAGGTAACTAAAGAGAAAGTCAGTAAAAGAAAGAATGTTAGTTTCAGGCAGAAAGAAATAATCTGAACTGAATGGCCTATTTATTAGGAGATCAAGATGTCACACCCAAAACATTCAGCTAAAATCTGGAAAGCTTGCAAACACAGAGATTACCAGCAGGCATAAACATTTTCTTCTTACAAAATTTACACAAAGGAAAACTGTTCATTAAGGATGTGGGAGGTTTTGGTTCTGTTTTTTGGGGGGTTTTTGGCTTTCATTTTGGGGTTTTTTTTACATAAACACCAATATTGCAAATGCAAGTTCCAAACACCCAGTGTACACAATGCTACTGAAGGTCCAACTGTTCCCATGCTTAAATGCATAAGAACATCACATATAAATATATGGGAGTTTAGGTATTTAATTACAATGATTATGATTTATTATCTCAGTAAATGTAAAAAACCCACACTGTTAAAGCAGGTATTCATTCATATATTATGAGTTATTTTACTAACATTTGCAGGGATCTATTGAAGTTCGAAGATATATTTCTGTATCTTTGAGAATTCAAACACGAAGATGATGCAGCACAGTGAGTCTTAAGCTGAGTCTCTAGGGCACAAGTTTTCTAAAACCACTTTTATTCTTTCTATGCAGTGATAAAGAAAAGATTGAATGTTTGCATTTAAGCATGAAGATCTGTCTGTTAGAAATGCCTATCTCCCTCAGCTATTATTAAGGAAGCCTATGGCAAATAACCTGCTTGTTTAGGAACATCAAGAATATTCCTAAAGCTGAGTGTGATGAAAAGTGCTTCTAAGACAATAACTAGAGGAGAAAGGTAAGTAAATCAAGTCACATATTTTCAAGGCTTATCTCTAGGCATTCTGCACTCCAATACCCCTTATGATCTAGGGCACCTCCCACGTTGTTTTATCTTGGTGGGTGATCCTGCATTTATGACAGGTGATCCAAGGACTTAGAACTTGTTGCCCAGAAGTCTTATCATGACGTGTTTTAGAAACACTTGGCAATGCAGAAAAGTGTAAATGGTTACCTGCACACAGAAAGTGTGCTTGCTAGTGCTACTCATGGCATGACTAAAACCTGTTATCATGCCCATCCATTAAATTCAGTGAGAGCATAGTTATAGCCTTCTGGTGGGCTTTCACAGGAAATGAACAAAGTAATCCCTTAGGTGAAGGTTACATAGGGGTGGGTGGTGACTAGTAGAAGACCCTTACTGGCTTATGCCAGAGAGGTCTTGGCTGGGACACTAGAGCTAAATCAGGGTTGGTAGGGATGGAGGTCTGGAAAAGTAACATTGCCTCACTCTCCAGCTAAGCAAGTTTTAGCTGAGAAATCTGGGAGTCACATTAAATACGGAGGTCTACAGTGTCATTTTTGCAAAGTTACTGCTGAGGTCAAAATCATACTTCAAATAATCTTGATCTAGCTCTGTCCTTTATGTCACTACAATGCAGGTTCTTTTTTATTCTGGTGAATTACCATTCTTTCTCTCTATGTTCTGGGATATTTTGAGAAGAGCTGGAACCTCACTATCTTCCTAATGCATCACTGTATGGATAAAACATTAAGAAAGAAAACAGTGGGATTCAGGAGCGGGGGAGGCTATACCACTGATTTGATAGACTCAAAAGGCTAATCTTCAGCTACATCTTGTTCATTAGTCTAAATATACATTTAAAACATCAATGTGCTTAAAAGTACTTTGTCAGTACCCATTAAGAATGTGCATCGCATATTTCAGACGTCTTGATAGTAATAGGTACTGAAAAGCAGGCACTGTTCATCTTTTTAATGAGTGGTTTTCCCTCTGAGTGCACTATGAAGCTATGATGCACCATAAAGTGACACTGCTATGCCCTGTGGATATGCAAGAGCAACCCATTCTGTGAAAATCAGGCAATTAAAAAGCGTAATGTGTGAGCTTGACTTCAAAGTAGCTATTCTTTCAGTTCTTGATTGCAAGTCCTACTTCTTCACACTGATATAAGGGAGGTGAGGAGATCTAAGAAGACCTTTCTGATACTGGCCCCTATACTGGGATGAGGAAAGCTGAAAAAAAGGAGCCACTGTAAGGTTATTACTCCACCACTGATAAATGATATGCTTTTTCACATCATTCTGCTAACGTAGCTATACTGTGCAAGTAACTATCCTGCAGCAGATAGATTAATTGCATCTGCCAGTTAAGGACAGAACTACAGCTATACCGCTAACCATCCCTGGGCCCCAGGCTATGCAGTGAATAACCTTTATCAGCTGGACTGGCAGTACAGTGGACTGCAGTCCATTCTTACTCCCTCATCCAGTATCTTTGTGGCCGTTAGACATAATTGTTTGAATTTTCTTAAAGTTGTTTCAATTCTAATACCTGAAATAACAGGAAGGCTGTCATGCAATCTGTCAATGCAGAGTGGCATGTACACAGCATGCTGTTAAGGGAATGAGGGATATGGCATCAGAACATATGGTGTGTCTGAAAGTACATGGTCCATTGGGATAGTGTAGAGGACTGTGTAGGGCAGAAGAAACCAAGCCTAGCTTGGTCCTGTCTCAGGAACAATTTGCCCTCAGAATGAAACACTGCAGCCATGTTCAACTTGGAGGGACGAAACACTTTAGTTTGCTTCACTGGAAAGCCTAGGAATTAGGTAACATATCTACCTCCTCACAGGGAAGCAGCTGATTTGTTTGACATTGCTAACCCATCCAAAGTGACCTTTCCCACTGAAGATTCAGGAACTGGTTGTATAAGTATACATCTGGTGTGGCAGCAGTTCTGTAAAATATGCAGGCAGGAATAGAGGGTTGCACAGCTAAGGATGGGGCTAGTGACAGTGGAATGGTGCCATGGCAGTTCAGACTGTGGTTGCTGGTACTGATGGAAACGAGCTTCACATGGCAACTCTTAACACTGTTCACACTGCTACTGTGGAAATGCCATCTTCTGTTGCTCTGATCTATGCCAGATGACAGTAAATGGAAGTAATGTACTGCTGCTTTTGGGGTAGCAGCCTAACTCGGGAGTATGAGCATGAACACCAGTAGTGAAGGTCAAGCACTGTTTGTTTAAAACCATAAAGAGCACCAAGGCAACTCTGTGCCTCTAACAGGAATATAGCATACTTCCAGCTCTTGCACAATGGACAATAACATGTGAGCAACTGGATTCTATTTTCAACCTTCTGAGGAACAAGAGGGTTGCCACGTGTATCTTCTATATCATGCTATAAAAATACTAGAATGCAAATTACTACTTTGAATTAAAACCAGCTTTTGCCTACCCCCACCACCCACACGCACACATGATTGTACATATGAGTAAGAGTAATGTCTCAGGATAGTGCAGGCACCATGCAGAGCTCTGAAGATCCCCCACAGCCAAGCACTGTGCATACAACACAACTGCTACCCTTCAGTGGAGGCTAGCTCTGACAAGACTGGGCCAGACCACCGTGACCAGCATGGCCTAGACCACCCTGCATCAGTCCACTAAAGAGTCAGGGAATGTTTCAGAAGCCAATCCATTTACCTCAGAAATGACAACAGCTGAATAAATGAGTATGAGAAAGGTAAACTCAGACTCATGGTGACCTGGGAGTGTCAGATTATGCTTGTTCATATATTTAGAGGTTTCTTTTTTCTTCTTCCATTACTGATTTAATTGTTTACCACTAGGTGAGTGCATTGCTCACTGAGGAATTGCTGTTCACCAGAACTAAACACAGAGGATAACAGCCACATAGCTACATTTTCACAGCTTTTTGTTACAGAGAGTTTGGGATTGAATTTTAAAAAAAAAAAGCAATCTTTCCACCGGCAACTGATTAGCAAATGACTGTTGTTTGTCCTTCAGAAGATCATATAATTTTAATTTTAAACTATTTATCATCTTCAACCTTGTTCAAATCTTTTTCCTACCCTAGGCTGTACCTACTATTGCTATTCCATAAACTTCCCTTTAGGCTATCAACTAACATCACAATAAACCTCTGCTAGAAAGCAGGAAAGAAAACAGAAGAAAAGCAGAATGGAAATGTCTGCTTTAAAAGCCAGTGGTTGAAAGAATTACTTTAAATAATATCTAGGTATTTATAAAAGGAATCAGTCCATGCCTTGTAGCAATAGCCAATTGAAAAGTTCATACTCATTATTTTTTATTAATAAAACAACTGAGAGGAAAAAATAATTAGTGCCAGAATCTTTGTAATTGATTGGATACAGCTGATTAGTTAATAAAGTGCTAGGGACTCTGTTCTTCTGCCTGGACTACAAGATGTGGTAAACCAACAGTATTAAGAGTTCATGCTATAATTAGGTAGCATTACTGGGGAAGAAATATATGTATGAACAGGAATTATTTGTGTATCTACAAACACTTTTTTCCAGGTGAATTACAGCAAAGACTTAGTTTAGCTACAGTTTTTAGAGAATTTAGATTCATTCAACAGAATTTCAAAAAACACTGCACTTCACAGGAAATAAAACACCGTTTAAATTCCGAGAGTAAGCCTGAGAGACAATGCACAGACATTCATTTAAAGATCCTCATTTTGGCAAAGTACCAAGAAGAATGGATACTTTAGTCAGTATAAAACTACACTGACACATTGCAACTGTCAATGCCACAATAAGATCCCATACATTTTGAATACTGAGTGGGCAGTGCCACTCAGTGCCAAAACAACATTAACTGGAGAAGAGAAATACACAGGACTCAGACTTAGCCCTAGATCTTTCGAGGTTCCTTCCAACTCCTAATATTCTGTGATTCTGTGACCATGAACTTAGGGTCTTCAAACTCCCAGGCTGACTTTTTATCTGTAAAATCTTTTTCAAATATTTTCATATTCACTTATGGGGTTTAATTTTCTCTCTCTGAGACATTTGCAAAAGGAAATCTGCTAAGGAAATTGCATACCTATAAAGTGGCGCAACACTCAAGGATTGATTTCACTTTTAAAATAAATAAAATACATTCCTCAAACACTCCTGTAACACAGCACATCCACAGGGTACGTGAATTACATATACTGGTGAGTTCTGGAAATTCTATCTTTACTTACAGATATCCTTCACATCTAATATACAGTGTCTGTTAAAAATAAGAATCTTCCTCTCTCCCATCTTACTCTCAAAACACAGTTAGAGCAAATTTGTTGGTTTCACTTCTTGAGTAGCACCAGTTCTTCCAGGATGAATGTCCCATATGTTTGCAACTGGATAAACTCACTGTCATCAGTCTCTTCTCTAAATTAATGTAACTTATGCCTTTTAAGTTCATATAAAGTATTGGATTTTTCTCTTGGGTTTAGGATGTCTATTACACCTCAGGAAAAGCACGAGCAACAACTGCTTTCATAGCAAGTCACATGCTTGCACTGTTAAACTAGGCTGGAACAACTTAACTGACTTAATTTGTTTGTACAAACCTTGACTAGATTTACTCTGTAATTAAAACACTGTAAGAAAGAGTCTATTTTTCCACAACAACCTGTATTTTACAGCAGTAAAGAAAAAAGTGACCAAACCTTTAGCTTCTGAAGAAGTGTGGATTTTAATGTTTTCTACAAGTTTCCAGACACTGTGGGTTGCTAGTGTAGTCACTACACAAAAAAAGATTGGTTCTCTTGGGCTACACTTCAGTAAAGTTTATTCCTGACAAGAGCATCAAAGGCAACAAAGAACAGTCTAGGGAAACATCCTAGGAAACAATAAACATAGTATTAAAAAGCTTGCAGAGGGAGAATTATCCACTTTGAAGCAGAACAGTCTTACTGCTTCCACCTTCCATTCAAAGGCAAATATGTTCTCAGTGATAGGTCCTAATGGTCTCCACAGTTGTTCATGGAAGGTGACCTCAAATTACAGGGTAATAAAGGGATAACAACCCTTGAATGACTAAATGAGGTGGGTTCTCCCTGTAAAATCATGTCTTTCATTACTTGCCCTTTTCCTTTGCTTGTCCAGTGAAGTAATATCTCACAACTACAACTAAATCACTAACAATTAACAGACTAACATATCTTTACTTTGCTTCAATCATCCCCTGGAGCATCACTTTTTTAATGTTCCATATCTGTGTTATAGTTTGTTTGTTTAAAAATAAGCAATGTAGTAATAACAACAACCTTTACTGCAATTAACCATACCAAGATACTTGGCATCACTATCTCTATAACATCATGCTGTCAGGTTTGTTTTTGCTGACTACTAACATTTTTGCACAACACAAAATTGTATTTCTGCTGAATGCCACTTTTCTTATTCATCTATTATTAGCTTGTTAAATTTTGGTCTCCTTTATAGGAGTCCAATTACATGTATCCTCAAAGTTTGAGAATTACATCTCTTAATACCTCTGTTCTGACTTGCTTTCAGCTTGACTTCCCCAGAAAGAGGAACATAATCTAAATTTACTTGATACAGATGAAAATTTACCTGCATAACCACACCACTGCAGGCAATTTCTGCCAAAAATAACTATTAAATTCAGATGAAAGTCTTATTCTGTCCTATTTTCACACATTCAAGCTTCTTCAAAAGAAATTGTGTGTAACAAAGATAGGGGCCTGATCCTCCTAAATTCTGAGGTCAAAGATTAAGTGTTTTCAAGGGTACTGATGTCCACTACTCTTCAACATCACTTTGAAAAGTCTCTCACCACACTGAGCACCTGCCGAAAATCAAGAGTTATTCAAGGCAACCACACAGCCTTTCATTTCACCAGACACAATAATCTTCTTACCTCAGATGACTTAAACCAATCCAACTCTTGTATAAAATGTTTATTATATAACCTTATGTTTTTAGTGCTTTACAGTTCATAGGAGCTGACTTACTGGAGACTGAAGACAAGACAAGCTTAAGCTAAAGTCAGTAGTAAGTGCATGCTCCTCCTTGACATAGGAAAATAATGTAGATGTTCACCTCTTCTCTTCAAGCACCCACTAACTAGGATTTTCCTATTTTAGACAGTTAAAAACTTAGCAGGCATTTTACAAAGGGAAAGCCTACATAGCATAATTTCTAAAACAGTTAAACAACCTGAGAAATCAAAGTAATTTTCAAAATGATTTAACTAAGTAGCGCTAATGTTGATTTTGCTTCCATGTTGATGAAGTTAATATGATGCCGTTGATTTCATTTACCCAGGCAGATCATTGATTTCACCACATCCTCTCTTTAAAAATTGGATATATACATTCTATCTAATAACTTCTGTGGGGTTTTTTCTAATTAGAATCACAGAATAATTAAGGTTGGCAAAAAAAATAAGATCACCAAGACCATCTGTTAGTCCAACACCACCATGCCCACTAAACCTTGTTGTGAAGTGCCAAGCCTACACACTTTTTGAACACCTCCAGGCATGTGAGGAGCCTGTTCGAATGCCTGACAACTCTTTCAGTGAAGCAATCTTTTCCTAATATCCAACCTGAACTCTCCTGGCACAACTTGAGGCCATTTACCCCATCTATCAGTTTTTACCTGGAAGAGACCAATGCCCATCTTGCTACTACCTCCTTTCAAGGTAGTTCTAGAGAGCAAGAAGGCTTCCCTTCAGCCTCCTTTTTTTCCAGATTAAACAATCTCAGTTCCCTTGGCCACTCCTCATTAGTATGCAAATAAAGATATCTTCTACACTTTCTACAATTAGTATTCTATCATGAGTTCTCCCTTCTGAAAGTGAAAACTAGCACATAGTTTTGGATGGAAGATTTTCATGTGTTCATGCTTCCTTCCACCTAGACATCTCACTCAAGGATCTTACTGAGTTATTTCATTAAAGTGACACAGGAACCATGTTCCAATTATTCTGTCTTCATCTTCTATTTGCTGTATGTTGTAAAAATAATTCTGTGAGAGCAAGACCATTTGATTTCCTTCTTCACTTCTATTTTCTTTGGAATTTACCAGTCTCCTCTTTGGAAGTACCAGTGACTCCTTTTTGAATAAAATTAACAGGGCTTGTTTTATCAACATTCTGAGGAAATTAAAATTTCACATGAAGTAGTTTTTTTCACCCACAGATGTTGATCAACTTTGTCACTGGAGCATTGATATATCTTTTCTCAGTGAGTTGTCAAACGGAGTCTCCGACACATTTTATAACTAGGATAGTATGATGGGACAATGCTTTCTAATTTACAGTTCTTTTCTGCTGAATTTCTACCTGTTTATCTTACATGAATGTTTTAAAAACTCCTTGCAGTTAAAATACCATTTCCATCCTACTTTCTGTCACATGAAATCACACGAACAATGATAAAAATATTGCCCTATATTTTCTACACACTTCTCCACAAAATGGTGATAAGGAGTATAAACTGGATTTTATGTACTGGCTGATTTTGTTTCACTGACTGTAGAACAGAGTGTTGTTAGACCTACATATGTTGGTTAGTAAAATATTGTGACAAGCTCTAGGTACATAGCAAAACATAAAAAAAAACAACAACAAAAGCAAATTAAAAAGCCCACAAAACCAAAAAAACTCAACAACAACAAAGAATATGACTCTGAGTCATTAGATGGCATTTTTGAGTCAGTACTGTGCAAATGCCCAGAATAATGTTGCTGGAAGCAGTGTCTTTCATGTAAGACATGGAACTGTGGTCCTGATTGCTTATAATTAGGAGGTCTCACGATACTTTTCTTGAGTAATTCAGGGAAATAAGGTCCAGCATCCTGGCAAGATTCCAGTGCTGGTAATTACATTATAGCCCTCATTTTTTTTCCCCTTAAACTGAAGCTGGGGAAAAAAGTTCATCTCCTTCTTAACAGTTATAAGGAGAAAACCTCAAACCCCACTACTCTCATGCTGCTGATGGGAAAGGATGTAGTGTATCTAATCCAAAAAAATACTATGTGAAGTGCCTGCAAATGCAGTTTGGGGCACAGCACAACAAATGTTAGGTATTGTTTTTAATCAAAATGAGAACCCCCTTTTTTTTAGTCACACTGTTTATTACTCAGTTTCTTTCAAAACCAGCAGGTATTTATCATAGCAATGCAAAGCAGCAGAAATAAATAAGATTTTGAAGACTCTTCAAAAAAATAATTTACCCATTCTAGGTCTGGTGTTTCCTCCAGAAGAGATTCTATTTGATTATATCAGACAGAATATTTGCCAGCTCTTAGAAAATGTGTATTTCTGGAGTTTAGAATATGCAGCCTTCACTGACTTTAAGGTGGTGAGAACGCTGTGAATAGCAACCTTAAGAGAGTTGGCAAAACTATATTTCAGAAGCAGATGGAAATCTGCCATCTTCCTTTGTTGAGATCCATTTAGGGCTACCATATCTAGTACCTATTTTTCTGTATTACTTGTAACATGTCAACAGTTCTGCTGATGCACCTTGTGCTTTCCACTAACCTGGATTTCTGAACAATTCTGCAGAAACTAGGGTGACCAAAAAAGGTAGTACAACTACAAGGTACCACTTCAAACAGCTGACATAACTTTTTTAGGTGAAAATTTGGGCTTTTTTTCCTGAGGAATATAATGAAAAAGGAGAAGGAAATTGGAAGGCAGAGCTATACTACAGTTTGGGATTACAGGTCAAGGGACCTGCCCTAGCCTGAAAGAGACCTTAATACTGCTCAAGAAATGATCCACACTGTTCACACTAATGAAGGATCCTGATCAGTGTTCACCTTGAACAACTCTAGTGCTTTCTAACATGCCAGATGGTACTACCACAAATCCCAGAACTACAGAGAGATTGTGTGCTTCTCCTTTCTTTATATATATTCATAGCAATGAAATACCTCAAAAGTCTAAGGCTAGAAGTGGGGTAGCAGGGAGAGCCATAGCATGCAACAAGAGACACAGCTACAAGAATGAGCAGAAAATATCTGCAAAGGACAAAAGTCCACAGATAGAAAGCCTTATTTTGAAACCTCTAGTTAACAATTTCTGTACTGAATTATTTTTAATGGTTACAACTCCTACTGTTTTGCTTTTTGTACATGTCTCAGTATTATTTGAGGGCTATAATGATATAAAAGTCATCTTGGTAGTTTCCAGCAGTTAAGAAGATAGCAAATGCATTTTTAAAGCAGAACAATCTGAAGCTTGTTATTCTAGAGGCAACTTGTTAACCTTTTCACTATGTAATGGTCCATGGACCATTAAAAATAATAGGATGTGGATCACAGTTCCTTTTATTTTCTCCCTTTATTCTTTAGAGATTTAATTTACCTCAGATTAAGTGGCAGTTCTTTCTTTGCCATTAAGTTTTCCAAAAATAGAGTCTAGGGTTTAAATATCATTTACATCATAGTCAAAAGAATAATCACATAAATAAGAATTTATGAATAAATAATCACAACTGCTGTTACATTATCACAACACTATTTTTAATTTATGGGGACCACAATGGCTTCTTTACCAACATGGCAAGGGACAAGTAGCAATTAAATTAACACACTGATTAACTGATGAGTCATTGTACAGGCATACAGAAATTGATTGATCGAATGGTAAATCTTTTCACTGTAATCATGCCACAGCATACCTAAACATCAAGGAAAATCTTGTGTTACAAACAGTGTTCTCAACCACAAAAAGATGATAAAAGTCTCACAAATACAGAGAAGCATTGTTAATGCTATTTTCAGTGAAAGGGAATTATTTAGCTCTCAACAGAAGAAGGACTGAAATTTAAACCCTGTGGCATCTGCCATAATCTGTAGAACACTTACAATTCAGCAGGGAGAAAAAGAGTTCTGCTGAAGTGCTCCAGTAATGATACTTCTGCTTGAAGAGTAAGTGAAACTTTCAAAAAACTCAAAATGTGACCATTTATGCATTCCTGATAGTGAAAGAAAACTGCCCAGGTGTTTTTTTATATTCTGAAAATGTCAGATAAGATACGTGCTCTAGTTTTGTGCTTTTTTTTGTTTGTTTGTTTCCCTACCCAGATGTCTAGTAACTCATACAGCTCCATGGAAACAGATCAAGTGACTAAAAACTGAGAAGCAATTACAAAAGGGAATTTGAAGAAGAAGCTTTAGGCTTTGTGTTTCTTTCAGATAGTAGCATGTAAAACTGATACTTAAAATGTGTTTTAAAGCAGCAAAAGAATAAAGCATGAATCTTCATTTTTCTATGATAAGTTAGGCTGGTATTGCAAAGGGAAATATCACGGATAATGTAGGTTGGAATTTTTGAACAAAAATAATTTCTCTTTTGACTTGCAGAACTGAAGCTTTTCAGAAAAATCTGGTGTTGCCTTTAGGAAAGATAGAATTACAGTCATCATCTGTGAAAGAGAGCACATATACACTACATCCACCAGGCAGGTGGTCACAAAGCTCATATGTGATATTTGAGACACAGGTGACAGTGCCGTTCTCTCTGATTCAGTCATATTACTTTATCTTTATACTCTTGTTTTCATTTCAGAAGATACTGGTTTTACTCCAGTACAGTACTGCGAAAAGCTCTGAAATACCAGAGGTGTCTTAAGAGTGAAAACATTGTTTCTTTTCTTGTTTTGCTTTCAAGACCTAAATATTGATACAGAAAAAAATACATGACTTACAAACTGCTTTCTATTTGCAAATTATTCAGATAGGAGTATTATGAAAAAGAAATACTTATCCTAACTCTATATACATATATACTCTATTCAAGATAGAACATCTGCATTGTATACAAGAAAAATTTTTTTCCCAGTTCAGGTGTCAGAGCACTGGCACAGACTGCCCAGAGAGCCTGGGGAGTCTCCTTCTCTGGAGGCATTCAAAACCCATCTGGATGCAGTTTTGTGTGACCTGGTCTAGGGAATCCTGCTGTGGCAGGGGGGTTGGACTAGATGATCTTTCAAGGTCCCTTCCAACTCCTAACATTCTGTGATTCTGTGATTGTACAGTTTAGATTTTAGTAATTGCCTTTGGTTTTTTTCCCACACTAAACTGATTAAGACAATTTCTTAAAACCAAAAGAGGTGTAGAATACCACAAAAATAAAATAAATTCTCTGGCAGAAAAGATAAAAATTAATTTATGAAGGAGGAGATGTAGACATGTTTATGTACTCATCAGATCAAATAAGAACATGAATTAATACAGACAGCTTCTAGGTCCTTTGTTCCAGAGTGTAATTGGTATCCATCAAACATGAGTCTTTTAAAGATGTGATGTCCCTTCAAATTCAAGCAAACCATTCTACTCCAATACCTGTCTCTGTAACTGGACATCAAGGGACAGTCATGCAATCTAAGTGAAGTGTTAACAGAGAAGTAGTTGGGACATTTCCACGAATGTCAAGTAGGAGGAAGGCAGTGTTTTGCAGACAGGAATTTGATCTTGAGTGTGTCACTATGTGGAGTGTTTATTTAGTGTCACTTTTTATGTGCATAGCTGAGGGCCACCATGTTTCCCAACTGAGAATTTCTGTACAGTTTGTTCACAATCACAGAATCAGTCACAGATTGTTTGAGGTCGAAAGAGACCTCTGCAGGTCATCTTGCCAAACTCTAACTGTGTTTCATACATAGTTTCTCAGAGAGGTTATACTTGGTTAAATGAGTTGGAAATGGCAGGTTGTTGCCAATACTGTTTCCCAGATGGCTGGGACAGATCCAGGGAAGGAGACTGCTGACATAGCAGTTTCAAGACAGAACAAACCCAAGCCACTTCCCTGCGCAAAGCCAGTCAGACGTGGGCATGGTGTTTTGAGAGTTCTGCTGGATTGTACAAAGGCCTGACTATCTCTGATGCAGGGTGATTAAAAAATGCAGAGAAAAGCAGAGATAGCAGGTAACAAAGCAGACAGGTGGAGGAACTGAATTTGCAAATAAAAGCACATCTTCTTACCATACTGTGTTTCAGGAATAGTACTTTGACACAACCCTATTTATTTCATATAGGAAGTACAAAGAAGGATTCAACCTCACTGTCATTTTCTCCTCTAACACAAAGGATCCTCAGGACTCTAATTAGTAACTAACTTTGCACATCAGGAAAGGGAAATGCTGGTAGGAGATACAGAATTTATTTTTAAGAAGATAAAATTGCAAGCAGTTTTTCTGATGAACCACAAAAGAACATATGTGAGCTTGTTTAAAAAACTCCAAAATGGACACAGTAATTTTAAATAAGACTAAAAGACAAGAGGTGCAAAAGGGAATCAAAGCAGCATCTGGCAGTTTCTGAGAAAATGAGAAACTGACTTTTAACACAATGCTAAGCCTTTGTTGGATTAGCAGGTATCAAAGTCACCAGTAGAAAAGCATCAGAGGAACTAATGAAGTGGTCAGCAGACTGCCTGTCATCTTTTTAAAAGTTTTCTGTAACCAATGCTAGTCAAACTTTTGTTCTGAAGTTGCTAATGGAAACCATAACTATAACTTGAACTCAAGAGCTCAGAAATCATGATTCACAAATACAGTGTAAGTCAGTCATTTGGATACAGAATTGAGCTTGCCATAATACTTTAACAGATTTTATATTTATAAGACCTCTATTCATAAAATACTGACACTCAAAGTCAGTAGCTGTTCAAACTAAAAAAATCCTTTTTTTTTCTTTTGCCAGAGGAAGAGGTTTCTTTCAATTACAACCAGGATGAACAGTTGAAGGGAACAGGAATAGGATTCCTAATAGTCACTCCAAAATGGCTAGACATGTTACACCTCTGGGGCACAAGGCTTTCTCCAAAAAGTTGCCAATACTATTCAAAGCTGGCACAATCCTTGTAATACATGCTTCAGTGTAAGTAGCTAATCTGAGCTGGACAAAGCCCAAGCACGAGAATGCAGCTGCTGTCAGACAAGAGAAATGAATACAAAGGCTGTACTGAAAAATTCAGCATGGTATACCTGCTACCAACCTATGTGCATTAAAGACTTAAACAAAGGATTACTGGATGACTTTCTACTTTTAGAATGGTTATTACAACCAGACACAGCTAATGTACACTAGCTACTAGAAGCAACATATTTAAAAACCATGTGAGGCTATTTACCCATCTTCAAACTGAATGGAAGTAAAGATAATTTGTTTCAAAGTAGTAATTCACACTGACTTTATACTTACAAAATGAACACAGGGGTGGTACAAAGTAATTAGATCCAGTGGATCCTTGCAGAAAGAGCTTTATAAGTTTCTAATCTTACTAGTGCATATTTGGTTTGCCATACTTAGATGAATTTGTGCACAGACTGAGAAACCACTTCTGTTATTAGCAGAGAGAACTCATTCCTGAAAAGAATTCTTGCAGGTGCTTCTGTTTTAGCATTCCTGCTTTTGAGAGCTTTCTAGAGCTGAAGAAATGTACCAAAGAAGACAGCACAAGAATGAAAAACAGTAGGGGAAAGCAGTGGTTCTTCAAAACTGGATTTCAGGTTGTTATTTTGTTTTGGCTAGTTTTGCTTTGTTTTTCTTTTTCAGAGAAGAAAACCCAGCAAAAGATTATGGTAATACTTAACTTATTAAACTGCATTCAGTGTTATCTATGTTGGAAAAAGCTTGTGGCCAGGGTGAGCTTTATTCCCTTTCAAGAACTCTCTTGAGTCAGGAATCTCAGAGGGAACTTAACAGATGGTTTGAAATTTTGCAGTGTTTCAGTAATATAACAGATTTGAATTTAAGTGGGGTAATGCTAAAGCCTGAACCCTGCAATAGTTCCCCCACTGGACAACCATAGGTACTGCCCTATGTAAAAGAACATATAATTCATCATTGAAACACTTGGGCTCCAGAAAACATGGATACTTGTCTCAACAATCACAGAACAGAAAATTGTTCTCAAACTAATGCAAGTTTGCTGCAAAGTAGATATGAAATAAACCAATAAATAAAACCAAAACAAAACAAACCCACAACTCTGACTTTTTAGTAAATGACAGAAAAAATGCTTGGAAAACACAGTCACTCTTAAATCCACCACAAAATCAAACATTTCAAACTGTGACAGGAGATTATAGTGAGGATATCTACCTGAACTGCTTAATCCACTCTTAGACTCCCTGAAGTGTCTTAAAATTTGGCTTACGTTGCTGTAAAAGGTCTCTATCTGTCTTTGATTTGGAGATCTTTCCAGAAATATTGAGCCAACACTCAAAATCATTCCTGGCATATCATGCTGAAGACTCATTTTCTCAAAGGCCTTTTCACTTTAAGTGCTATGGATGTATTTTCACTCTCCTACTCTTACAGTATCATCAAGGCTTATCAGTAAGTTCTTGTGGAAATAAGGAAGAACTGGATAGTTACCAAGATAATATTATCTGTCTTCTCTTAGGGCTTAACATGTGATAAATTGTAAGATTTAGATGCACATTTGTGGTGCTTCATCACATCAAGAGTAAGCTTAAAATAAAGCAGATCTGAACATACAGAACTGTTATCTAGGAGCAGGTGAGAGGAAACTCTGCTTATAGGTACAAGTACTGCCTGAATGCAGTGAAAAAATTGTACATCAACAAAGAAAGTTATGAACTTATATTATGATTTCAAAATTACTGGTGACTTACTCCTTCCAAAAGCCATAGCCAGGCTTTTGAATAAATGTGTTTTTCTGTTAAGTGAAATGCTAACAGAAGGTAGATTATAAAGAAAGAGACCATAATCTTTAAAAGGTTTTGTTGTATTTAAGGGTAAGGTTATTGAACACTAATTTACACAAGCTGTCAGACACCTTTGTCTAGCTAGTTGTCCTTGTGCTACCTTATAATAAATAGAGAGAAATTAGCTTCTCCAGAGAGTTATTAATTTTATTCTGTCTGTGAAATGTGAAATGACTAACTAATGAAGACTGAACTGATGCAAGAAGAGTGATCTAGATCTTTCCACAACATGTTTCACAATAAGATACACGTGAAGAGCACTGCCACATTTGCACAGCTAAGGTCACAAAGAATTTCAGAGAAATCCTCCAGGTTGAAAAAAATATTATATTTAACAGCAGGATGTTTTTCTCTTTTCTATATAAAGGACATGAAAGAAGACTCTACTCTGACTTCGATCCTTATTGGTGTTTAACCACAATATCAGTCTCCACTGTGAAGCTATTACATCTCAATGAGAAGCTTTGGAAGAAACTGATATTTCAGTGAAGTTGTACATCAGCCTATGTGGTTCATTACAAAGTGAAATGTGCTCTTTTGCATTTAAATAGGCAAGGAGATGAAAACATTAAATTGTGGTTCATTACAAATAAACATAAGACTGGCCATTCATTATACTCTCTCCCCCTGACTCAGCTGGCGAGCAAACAAATCACTAATTCAAGCTGGGTATATCTGAAAATCTGGTATCTTGATACCATTTGATAGGTTTGTGTCTTTAGTATACTTACAGAAAGATGCTGATTTGCATCCTGCAGAGTAACTAATATTCTGTAGCTAATTGTGTGCACTGCCATGACAGAACATCTAAAGAAGGACATTACTGCACATGTCTCAGAGGGAATAAGAAGATACTTCATTTATAGCCACCCATCTGTCTAGTCACGGCAAAATTACATACAAGCACAAAGCACAGATTGGTATGTCCTTCAGGAACAGCTCTCCCAGCACAACAGCCTAGCTCTCTGCACAACTCAATTCACATACCAGTTTGTCGTGTTACAAACTTCTGTACATTGTATGTTTGATGTCGGGCACACGAAATTTGAATTAAAGAATTAGAGAGGAGAAGACAAATGCAAAGCTATTAACACGAGAAGCATCAATTATGTTTTGGTTTTTTTTCCAGTATAGTATTTATGTTCCTGATATATCCATTGGAACATTGTCCTGTCAGTGAAAAGTACTGCAGTTTTCAGCTTGAAGAGGTCTTGCCCAAATCCAGGTGACCAAAGACGAATCATAAAAAGGTTTGTGCTGGAAGTGGTCTTAAAGATCATCTGGTTCCAAAGCCCTTGCCAGGGGCAGGGACACCCTTTACTAGAACATGTTGCTTAGAGCCCCATTCAGCCTGACCTTAAACACTTTCAGGGATGAGGCACCCACAACCTCACTGGGCAACCTGTTCCTGTGCCTTACCACCCTCATAGTGAAGAACTTCGTTCTTACATCTAATGTAGAATTACCCTCTGCTAGTTTAAACCCATTACCACTTGTCCTACCAGTACATACCATTGTAAAAACGTCCCTTTCCAGCTTAGAGGGGGGAGAATCACCTCCCTTGACCTGCTGGTGACTCTTCTTTTGATGTAGCCCAGGATGCAATTGACTTTCTGTGATGCAACTGAACATTGCTGAGACATGTTGAGCTTCTCATCAATGGACACCCCAAGTTCTACTTCACAGGGCTGCTCTTAATCAACTCATCACCCATCTTGTATTTGTGCTTGGGATTGCCCCAATCCAGGTGAAGGACCTTGCACTTGGCCTTGTTGTGCTTCATTAATGTTCTGCTGGAGCACAGAAAATAAGTTTATTTGCAGATTTAGATGACTCTCAGATTTTTAAGAGCAATTAACTGTTGAGAATATTAATAACTTATAATTCATCATAAACATTAAAGTAAAGGGAAACAATTATGACACACACTTCTCAGTAGCACACTCAATAAACACATCTTTTTTAAGGAGTCAGAGAAAGCACTCTTCTTATGTGTAAGGGACCCCACAGGGCATTCTTCCAACACAGCAGATCACTGAGGTCCTGAAGCTAATACTAAACAAGCTCCTGTGTCTGCGCAAGGTAACTCAACATGATGCACATGTCCAAACAAAAATGCACCATTACACCTAAGACAGAACATTTCTCAGCAGGAATGCAGTTTGGATATGGCATCATACAAATGCAGTTGTAGTGCTTTTAAATTCTTTAATTGTAAGTTACAGTCCATGATTCCAGAGTCAGTGTAAGATGCTGCCAGCTTCAGTGTTTCGGCGGTGGCTACCATTAGAACAGTACACTTGTACAGTTCAGTCAATGCAAGATTAGATTAGCCTTGGAAAAATGGCTTTATTGCACTTTCAGAGAATCTGTATTCTGAGTAACTGCCCTTCCACCAATTAAGTAAAAAAAAGTTTGTTCTGTGCTATATGCTGACATCTTTACTTTGGTGTACTTGCAAGTACAGATGCATTTGTGGGAGACTTTTTCATGTTTATGTTTCTAGCAATAAGTGTCTGATCAGTTCCTATCACCTTGTGTGGATTTCTGCTTCACACAGTTTTAATCTACTCCATCTCTTCTTCTGGCTGTTCAATCCAGACTAAACCTTCTCCATTACTATATGAAAAACACTATTACTCTAATGACTGGAGTTCTCCAATGGATGGTTATTAGCTTTTCAGAAGGGGTAGGAAAAAGGAAGGAGAGGTGATGGTGTGGCTCTGTATGTTAGGAAGTGTTTCGATTGTATAGAGCTTAATGATGGTGATGACAAGGTCGAGTGTGCATGGGTAGAGATAAGGGGGAAGGCCAACAAGGAACATATCCTGATGGGAGTCTGTTATAGACCACCCAACCAGGATGAAGAGGCAGCCAATGCATTCTACAAGTAGCTGGCAGAAGTCTCACAATCACTAGCCCTTGTTCTTGTAAGGGGTTTCAACTTACCAGATGTCTGCTGGAAATAAAACACAGCAGAGAGGAAATAGTCTAGGAGGCTTCTGGAGTGTGTGGAAGATAACTTCCTGACACAGCTGGTAAATGACCCTACCAGGGGATGTGCCCCACTAGACCTTCTGTTCACGAATAGAGAAGGACTGGTGGGAGATATGGTGGTCAGAGCCTCTCTTAGGCACAAAATGACAAGAGTTTTAGGGCAGACAGTCCTGTTCAGGACACCAGCTGAGAGAGTCTTTTGGGAGACAGTCCTGAAGGGCAAAGTGGTCCAGGAAGGCTGTACATTCTTCAAGAAGGAAATCTTAAAGGCACAGGAGCAGACTGTCCCTCTGTGCCAAAAGATGAGCTAGCAAGGAAAAAGACCATCCTGGATGAACAGAGAGCTCTTGTGGGCACTCAGGGAAAAAATCAGAGTTTACTACCTTTGGAAGAAGGGACAGGCAATTCAGAAAGTGTACAAGGGTATTGTTAGGTCATGCAGAGAGCAAATCAGAAATGAGAAAGCCCAGCTAGAACTCAATCTGCCCACTGTTGTGTAAGATAACAAAAAATGCTTTTACAAATACATTAACAGCAAAAGGAGGGCCAAGGAGAATCTCTATCTTCTATAAGATGTGAGAGGGAACATTCATGAAGGATGAGGAAAAGGCTGAGGTACTTAATGCCTTCTTTGTCTCAGTCTTTAAATGTCAGAGAAGCCAAGTTATGAAATGTAGGACACTCTAGAACATTTTGTACAAAATGTTGTATATTTGGGCCACCAGGATTTAATATCTCTATTCCATGAGTCATTAGAAGTACATACACAAAATCTATCACAGAAAAAGCCCTACAGACCAGAGAATATATTTTGCAGTAATTCAAAAGATTTTGGCAATTGAAGTAAAGGTCTGTACAGGTTTAAAAAAATGTAAGAGAGTATGGCCCCAGCAATCGTGGAGCATAGATGAGATGGCCTTGTTTCAAGTAAAGAATGTTATGCTTTTAGATAATGCTACTTCAGCAACAAAACCAATTAGTGACACAGTAGTAAGACTGGAAATTATCTATTAAAAGAAATATGAAGAGACTGGTCAGACAAAACAACACAAAGCAAAACAAAAAAGACAAATCTAGAAAGGCCTTTGGATCAGAAACTGAGAGACATAATTGCTTAAGTATAGCACAGCCATATTGTTAATCTAGGTAAACAAGTGTGGTAGTTCATTTCAATTTATATTCATATTTGTTGACAATCTTTGTGTTCTGTCTCTGGCATACAAGCTACAGTGTTTCCCAGGCATATCTGCCAATTAGGAAAGGGTCACATTTCCAGGTTATGTTAAACATAAATTTTGCCCAGAATTTTAAAAAAAAAAAAAAAGTTACTGTATCAACTAAAATTGTTGGCAGAAAGGCAAGTACTTAACCAGCATTCAGTTCTGAGGATAATTCAGCTATGGCATTTTACTAATGTTACTAGCTCTTTCTGAATTTCAGTGTAGTAAACAAGAGTTAACATTCCCAGAGGGGTAGAATGTTCACAGGATATTTTTTGAGATACCAAATATTGCATCCGTGGCATCTTGTTACCAACCTAACAGTTGAAGAACTGCCATTTTAAGTAGCATTCTTAAGGAAATTGTAATTCAGAGATTTTCATAAAATCCCTGATAAAATGAAGTTCAAATTTCAGTAGGGAGACAATTGTCTGGAATAATGTATTTCAAAGTGCACCACCTCCACAAAAAATTTAAAGGAGCCACATTGACATTTTATGCATTACTGAAAGACTGGCAGGCAAGGATTTTCATTTATTCATTTGTTCACTTACTTGTTTATTTATATTTCCAGGAATAGCAGAGGTGGGAAAGAAACATCTAGTGGTATTGATGAAGTAAAATAAAGACAACGCAAGCCTGTCTGGGCTAATGTAAGTAAAAAAAAAAAAGAGCAGCTATGTGAAACAGTGCTGACTCCATAACTTTAAAGTCCAAAAGAATAATATATTTTTAAAATATTTACTCTGATGAGACAACATTTCATTTTAGATATCAAGCTGTCAGTCCAGGCAGATGATTCAAAATGAAGCTTCATTTGATGGTTGCAGTGTCCTCACTAGCACAAGAGGACAGAAAAGAGTAAGCCTAACTGTTGCATGGCTCTTTGGAGGTACTTTAAATTTATGAAAGTAAATCAGACAGACTGGTGATTGACCTGAGAACTGTGTTGCTGCCAGCTCTCACTAGTAAGAGGGAAATGTTATGAGGTTTTCTGAGTGGTGTTATGTGGATATTTTATTCCTGATTTTGTTTTAAAGAAGACAGGAGGGATGCTGTTAATGATGTAATAGCAGTAAAAGACTTCACATCTGTTTCTTATACTCATAGTTTTCTGTACCCACTACGCCCTGTCCTAATACTGATAACCAGTAAAAACTCACATAATTACTCTCCTAAACCTAAGATGGACCTCTAATAATGCCAGTGTAAATATTATCAGGAATCTAGAATTTTTCCTTATATCACAGGGTCCTAAAGCAAGAATTTGGTGGGATACTGAGCCTTTACAGCTCTTAAGAATACAAACACTGTCATATTAGTAAACGGAAGAAGGCAAAATATTTCAGGTTTGATGCTGAAGAGACAATTTAGTTGCAGATATTAAGTAACAGTTTGCAAGAGGTAAAAGAGCTTGAGGGAGCAGGAAAACCTACGATTGTTGTCTTCGCATGTCCCTTCCAGCTGAGGTATCTCCCCTGCTGCTCTTCTGTGGCAGGGGTTATGGAAGGTAAACTCACAAGTATGAAGCTCAGGTTTGTCCACAGTTACAGCTGTGGTGCAGCTGGATATCATGACTCTGCCTGTGTGCACATCCAGTAATGAATTCCCTGAGTGGCCCAGGACTTCCCAGGCCAGTCTTCTGCACAAATGAGCTAATGGACTGGCTGGAGACAAGGGACTGACTTGAAGCCAAGTGACTGGCCAACCCTAGCCACTTTCTGTCACAATTAATTATTTGACTGAAGAGCTACAGTTACAGGAGGTCTCCAGGTGGGAATTTCAGAGTTGTAGAGATTCCTCTAGGCAGGTCCTGCCATGCCTCATTCAATTTGTGAAACATCTTGATTAACACCCTGAGTAGAACGTCCCAGTCAGCTCCTACTGGGGAATTGTTCAAATTATATCTCTATAAGCCACTTGAAAATAGCCTGTAGAAACTTGCCAAAGATGCAGAAATGTCCACATAGGACAGTCTTTCACATGTACTTTTAAGATGGTTAGAAGATGTTTTTTCTGTTTCATTTCAGACTGCTCCTGAAAATGGACCATGCATGCACTGGAGTGGTCAAGTGGTACCACAAGCCAGCAGAAGAGTAGTTTGTGGAGTCTTGTCCAATCTAACAATAGCATTGCAAAGACCCTTGCAAAGAAGAACATAATTTCCATCCAGAGAATGGATCTAGCTACGCTGTCCAAACAGCTGGGAGAGGGTGCTAATTCTATTTCTTCCACTGCACATCCAAGAAGGATGTATTGTGGTAAGGAATCACAGCAACAGGAACTGCAGAATGACTAACTCTATTTCTCACTTTCCCATATCTTGGCTTTCCACTGAATCCATAAATTAATGTAACCTTACATAATTAATAAATTAAATAATCTTACATAAATAATGTAAGATTATATCTAGAAATAGTTGGCAACAGCATATTGAAAATCAAGCTCCAAATTACAAATGAGAGCTAAGTAGGGTTTAACAAGATTCAGCACAAAGCCAGGAGTTGGGAGATGACATATCCTGTGTGACATTTGCAAACAAGTGTAATCTCCCTAATTCTGCTTTACTCTGTCTTGTAAAAATCCCCCAAATCTTAGAAGTCAATAATTTTTTTTTTAAACTTCTTCTAGTTTCACCCTTAATTTCCATCTACTTTTTCACACAAACTCAGAAAAAAGTTTCCAAAAAAGACGCCTGAACAATTAAATTAAATAATACAGTCCCTGTCAGTAACATGAAGCTTGGAAGTGCCATTGTTGTTAGCATACCATGTCAGTCAATAAACTTCAGTGTATGTAAGGTGATCTTGCTCTATTTGGATAAGTGCATGTCAAAGAGCACAGTTAAGGGACTCTGATTTTTTTAATTATTATTTTTAGTTTTAAATTACTAAAAAGATCACATTTAAATCATTTAGATTTGCTGTTTCTTATTACCAAACCTATATTTCTAGGAAGAATTACAAAGGATAAACTCAAAGATGTATACTCTTCCTAAATGAGCAACAAAGGCGTGAGTAAACTTCAAATGAGCACAATCAGCTAATACTTGGGAGAACTCTAGAAGTCCACAGAGAACTCTTTCTACTCAGCTGCTTAAAATAATGCAGTTTTGCCTTTTACGGTTATTAAACTGAACCTAACATATTAGACTTCCATACAGGTGTACTACAAAACATTCAAGGATGCTTCAGCCTGGATGAGAGATAAACAAAGAAGAGATGTCTGTTTAATTCTCAGTGGTCTGAAGAAGGTGGATGGAGACTGTCATTCTTCTGATTAAGGGAGTACGGGATTGACTTACTATTGAAACAAACAGCAACAAAAAAACCCCAATTCCCAAAGATGAAAGCAAGCAGACGTTACTTGTCTCACATAACATGAAATTAAGCTAAGAAACACTTCATAAACTTTTTAAGAAGGTTCCTAAACTGACTGGACAAACTAATGGAAAAAACCTGCATTTGGAAATAATTAAATACAAACCTACCACTATGGCTCAGGAGAGCTTGGCAAAATATCTATGCTATGCTACTTTCAGCTTAGACTCTTTCCTAGGCTGTCAATACTCTATTATTAACCTGTGTTAGTGAAGAGATGGAAAGGAGGAACATTTGGTCTAATCTGATATGCCCCAACATATATATATTCTGACATCTTTTGAAATCTCCAAGTATTGTAAAACAATATAAATCTTCTGGGGTTTGCTATTCTTTAATCATTATTTGTGTAATACATACATAAATCAAAATAAAAAACAGGAAATATTTCTATTCTGGATCTCACATGAGAATATCTCAAAGAGCTAATAGGTATACATCCTATACTTAAAAAATCCCCTGTGTTGAAAAAATAACAGTCCCAAGCATTAGATGTCATCTTTAGATATGTGCATCTTCAGTATATATTGTAGCATCATCAGTTTCCCTCTCCGTGGCCACTGAACCTAACTGAGAAATATTTTACTGACAACTATAAGAAGATATTAATGTGCAAACAATTGAGAGACTATTTTGAAGTGCTTCACCGTTGCTCAAGCAAGCACTGTTGAATTCCTACATGCTGCTGGCTACTCCAGGAAAAGGCAAAGACAACACGTATCAATCAGTAAAACTGAAATTCTTAATTTGATATGAGGAAAATCTATATTCAGTGGTTTCAGCAGTGGATTCACCAACCTACCATTTCTTTCCTTCCTACATATTCATCCACCTTCTTGGGAAAGAAGCACTGATACCACACATTCCCTTAAGTTTGTGTTTTGTCTGTTTTTTTTCCCCCCTTCCTCTGTATTTCCATGTGGATTATTTTCTTGTTTCCATTTTTTAATTGCTTCTTTCCTGTATTACAATCAGCCTTTTAATGAACCATCAGCTTATCCTGGCAATCCTGCAATACTGCATGCAGTACAGACAGCACTTGCATTTGTGCTTCACAAACATCATGACATTTCTATAGGATTATTAAAGGAACAAACTTCGAAGAATGTTGCATTCAAAGTAGTGATATCTAAGGAGGAGGAGAAAAGACATATATTCATTAGATTGCTTCTTCCAGATGTATTTAAGAAAACAAAAATAAACCAACAGTAATATTTTAAGTTAATGGACAATCACATACATGTAATAGATGAATGATAATACTTTTAAAACACTGGCAATTATTTCTATTTATTTATGGAAGTAGCATGGATAGGGAGCAGTGACCTGCAGAGAGACACATTAAACACTGCAGACTTGCAAAAATCTGCACAGGAAGAGTATTTGTTGGGAGCCAGAATATGAAAGAACATCTCAGTAAAAAATTATGTTAGGCATTCACTCCCATTCGTTAACATGCACCAACAGGAACAGTCCAATCACACTTCACTGGTGCCTTTATGCATTTACTAGTGTGCTAAAGGCAACATATTTACAAAGCACTTCCATACACACTGCATAAAAATAGTGTGCAAATCTGTATCCCAGTACTTCCACTCTAATTCGCTATGTCAAATGAGAGACTGGGATGCAGCCAGGAGCTGCTGAGCCTGTGCACAATTTCTTCTCTGTGAACTTCTGTCTATGTAATCAAGAGCTACACAATTCATTCCTGCACCTGTAACCATCCCTGTGGCCCCTCCAAGAAGTCAATTCTGTGTACTGGTCTCAACACAATTATTTTATTGACATTTCTCTGCTGAAAGACTTTTGCAAATACCATCCAATTTTCCAGTTCTTTCTAAAAGATCAAAAGATGCACCTTGCATAGCAGACAGGAATTTACACTGATGAGT
Source organism: Galbula dea (assembly GCA_013399015.1). Lineage (NCBI taxonomy): Eukaryota > Metazoa > Chordata > Aves > Piciformes > Galbulidae > Galbula > Galbula dea. Next base: position 749,533 of record VWZX01008270.1, read on the forward strand.
GTCTATTGTCTTGAATACAAATGCTGCTCACGGTGTTTGCCCAAAGCTAAATGTGTATGTCTCTATAATAACTAACTGCAGTTAGACCACAAAAGCATACTTGTATTGGAGATAAAATATGTTTGTGCTGGAGAACACTTTTTGCTTGAACAACCCCCAGGCTAAGATCTTCAAGGCCTCCTAATTAGGGAGGATGGCACTGAGCTTGAAACCTGTCATTCCAAATAAAATAGCTGGAAAGGGCACATTATTTCTGCTTGGAAATGATAACAACTCTGTTAGGTTATTGCTGAAGGTTGAGGTCCGCTTCTGGCAGAGATCTGTAGGTGGTTAACTGCTCTGGTCCCTGGGTTCGTTCAAGCAGTGGGAGGCAACCTAACAGACTTTACAACCACAGGACAACCTGGCCAAGGCGCTAACCTGTATTTTCTAAGACTTTGTTTCAAGTACAGAAATAAGCTCCTACTTAGATAAACATCCCAGATAGTGTCCCTTTCGCAAATCACCCTATTATATAGCTAGCCACATCAGACAGATTGTTGCTTTTTCTGCCACAAGTCACTTACTGAGGTTAGCAATAAAGCTCTCTTTGTCATATTACTCACTTGAACAATATGTTTAGAAGATGTAAAATTAATTTTTAGCCTTTCTTAAAAAACACTGCTAGGAAACAAGGCATTTTCAAATATCTCTCAGAATCTCATATTTCAATGATCAAAAGGATGGAATTAATTTTAAAACTAGTCAAAAAGAAAAGCTATAGGACTTCAAGTACCATAAGCTCACAAAGTGATGAGTTATGTACAGAAAAGAAAAATCACAAAAGTTACTTTGAAAAGTAAAAGATTTGTATTATTATCTCTGTGCTGCATGCACATAAGGTTGAGGGATGAATTTTATCCCATTGGACACTTACGCCAAGAGCAAAAGGGTGAAAAAAAGATTTTAACAGGGTATGACTAGCAAACAAAATACCTTATTCTTTCAAGTGGTGATGAAAAGCATATCCTTCATGAATAACTGACTGAAAATATCATCTACTGCACAATAGTATTAAATGTACTCATATATAGACACATATGTTCACAGTGTTTTTAAGATTGTGTTATACATGTCAGGTCAGAAAGCAGCATTACCAGAAATAAAATTTAAGCAGATGTCTAACAATGTCCCTAAAGTAATTCTAACAGCACTACAAACACGAAAAAAAATTGTAGGCACTGGTAATATTTTGAGGCCATGTTAGAGGCTTACTTATCCATGTCTTTGATGCTGTATTGGGTCTGGCTGAGCTGTAATTCATCCCCATAGTGACCCTCACAGTGCGGTGTTTTGCATTGGTGACTAGCAGGGTGCTGATAACACACCCGTGTTTTGGCTGCCGCTGGGCACAACACTAGCACTGTGACATTCCTTCTCTGNGATACTTTTACACCAACATACTGCATTTTGAAACATCTCCTTGTACTGAACTAAAATCTATAGCAATTTCAATATTTTTTTTTATTATTCAGAAAATCTGAATATATACAGACACTGTAAACTGGGCATAGAGTGGAATAAAATAAGTTATTTTTTCTATTCTTATTAAACCATACAATCCAATGCAGAAATATTTTACTTTTCATTCTAAGTTCTCATTACTCCAACTTAAAGATATCAGTGCAGGAAAAAAAAAAATCTAAGAACTCATACAAGAGGATACATATGCATAAAATCATACATATGTATGAAATGTTTTTCCATTGAATATTCTTTCATGGCACTGCAAAAAGATATGTTAACATATTTACAAACTCCTGAATATGCAGGAATGTAATAATCATTCAGTTTTCTTAATTAGAACTCAAGTAAGTTGCCTCACAAGGCAATTTCAGTGCCTTGTCTCCAGCCCCATACCTCTATGTCTTCTATTTTTTCAGATCATTTGTTTTAATAGCATTCAATAGTTTTTATGACAGCAAGATAAATGAATTTGGCTTCTCTAGACCCCTACTGAAAGATTTTCAGTGCTTTAAATGCTTCACCCTTGTTGCGGCCACGTATTTATGCCACACTTCGTAATTTCAAACAGAAACATTTCAAAGTGTATCTTCAGTTTTAAGATGGAGATATAGAAATACAAGTAATTTCTAACACTTTAACACTTCTGTGACTCTTTCATAATGTGATTTCACACTTTCAGGAAAACTGCAGAAGCAACTAAACTCACCACCTAAACAAAAAGATTTTTTTGTACTTCAAAAGCTAAAATTCATTAATGAATTGAAAGAAGCAAAGCACTACTTATGATATCTATGATTAAGGTGGCATGAACTCTCAAAAAGTTTATATTAAGTACTTTGACTTGAGAGTTCAGGGTAAGTTTTCCAAGCATTCTAGAATGTGGAGAACTGGAATCTTAAAACTTCATCTAAAATATACATATCCATATCCACATATATTGAAATATTTACTGAGAGAGAGTAAGTAAGAGGGAAGAAAATTACCCAGTCACCAATAGTGTTTCCTGTGTCTCTTAGGAAATGAAGGGACAAGAGAAAAGGAAGGAAGGAAAGAAGGAAGGAAGGAAGGAAGGAAGGAAAGAAGAAAGGAAAGAAGGAAGGAAAGAAGGAAGGAAAGAAGGAAGGAATGGAAGGGTAGAGGGAGGGAGGGAGAGAGGGCGGGACGGAGAAAAGGAAAAAGAGAAAGCATCCTCTCTGAGCATCTCAGTAACAATTTTTAGCACCTGAAACAATTAAAATGCCTCTTGAAAACTGTCAGGGTAGGGACTCCAGAGGAGAAAGCAGAGTATTATTTAACATTTTACCTGCCAGGATCATGTATAACTGTGAAGCTATGCTGTGGTCTTCCTCTCCTAGTGCAGCACGCCCACAGAATGACCCTCAACATACATTTTCTACAGTAGAGAGAGCCTGAGAATTCAGCATCCTTAAAAATCATAGAATTCTTTTAAAAGAGAGTTAAAAACCAGGATTCAGTCTTGCATGGTGAAAGCTTGCAAATGGGACATGTTAAAATCACTGAAGTGATGACCATCCTGACTGTATGCTCCTGTCTCTGCTGGAAGTTTCACAAGGAACAGCAGAAAGGAAAACATTCCTACACCACTGCTGTTCACAGCGCCATGCATTTTCTAAACTGAATACAACAGTACTTCATGCTATCAAAGCCCACAGAATCATAGAATGCTAGGAGTTGGAAGGGACCTCAAAAGATCATCTAGTTCAACCCCCATGCCACAGCAGGATTCCCTAGACCAGGTCACACAGAAGTGCGTCCAGACGGGTTTTGAATATCTCCATAGAAGGAGACTCCACAACCTCTCTGGGCAGCCTGTTACAGTGCTCTGTGCCCCTCACTGGGAAAAAAATTTTTTGTGTATTGACAGTGTTAGGTATGGCAGCAAAGAAAAAAAATAAAGGATCTTGTATAGTCATTCTGCTAAAAGCGTGCAAACATGAGCCAGCGGCCTTGGTATCCTCCTAGAGTCCCACATTTTGGCTTCCAAAGGTTATAAAATAATGTAACATGAACATGAGGAAATAGGAAATCACAATTATACTTTTAGATCATTTTTATCGAACTGCAAAGCTGGCTGCCTTGAGGAAGTAATTTCCACATGCAGTAAGACTCTTCACTGGCTTTGGCAGGTTCTCTGATGCCTGTAAGGAGTTTCCTAATGATTTCAGCATTTCATCAAATTGTCAGTTAGTAGTTTTATAGATTCTGTACGTAGTGCACTGAAATAATTGTTTTATATAACTAAAAAAAATCATAAATACTGGCTCTGTCTCCCATGGTGTTCATAACAAAGCTACTTATAAATCAAACGTATTCTGTAAACTAAATACAACCAAATATTATCCACTTGCATAAACTAATTTTAAGTATTGTCTGGCAGCTAACATAAAAATGACCTACAACTGACTGAACATAGCGAAACAACAAAATGATTCAATATCACTAAACAACAAACTTAAGATATATGGAAATAAATGGGCTCAAATTCCATTTTTCTTGTAAGTACAAATATTTACTAGAAGCACTTCAAATAACTTATTCATACATTAGAAGTTATTCTTCCTTTCTTTGTGACAGCTTCAAGAATTATTTTGCAATGACTGTTACATTAAATTTTGGCACCGATCTTTACTTCTGCTATTGGTAATGCATTTTGCCTACTTTGCATTCTATTGAGTGCAAACTTTGGGAGTCATGTTTTTCATGCTCACTTAAAGAAGGTCATGTTAGTCATATAGTCACCTTTAGTCCCTAAGGTATCTGCATGCTCCTCTATATTTGCCTTCTTCTTAATTCTACTGTTAAGAACTATTTGTACTAGAAGTTGCAGAAAGAGCGGGCATGGGTTTTTTATGAAAGAATGAATCCCAGAGCATTTTAAGATTTTTCTACCTTAGTAATATTTGTGTCTCTTATTCTGATTCCCTGTTCCACATTAAATCTGACAATCTGTGCCTTGGCAGGTTGAGAGGTATATTTTTCAAAGAGATTTACTGTTCAACATGGCGTTTTTCTGCCTCAGCTAACTCGGGCCAAATTGTGTATATGTGGAAAATCAAAACTGCAAGCGTATGGCTTCAAAAACATTCAAAATCAACATTACTACATTTATCAACACCAAAATGAATCTCTGAACTCCACTCAGGTGAACTGCTATCAATGACATGGATTAGTGCTGCTTCTGTCACATCTTGCTCAGAAGGGATTGAGTAGTTTTATGGACTTACCATTTTCTAATTTAGCCCACTGCAATGTTCACTGACAAAATGCAGAAGATCCTAAGCAATCCTTAAGACACTAAGTCAGACTGTCAGTAAATCCAGAGTTTGAGGGCAATGGACATGTATTTATTATGATTAAGCAAAGATGACACGCAGACTTCCAAAAGCAAACATTACTCTTCGACGCTCCTAGTCTCCACCATATAATACTTGAAAGGAACTATACTGAATTTCCCTGTCAACAACAACAACAAAAATATCAAGTGCACCAAAATAAGATAGAAGGAAGAATTTCCTGTTAAATGATATTCAAGCACCATGTGCTCAGAAAGCACATTAAGTGCATTATACAGTAGAATACTGTATAACAGAATACGAATTCTTGGAAAGCCAGCTGGTTGAAGAAAAAATAATGGGTTTCCTTTTCAAAAAGACACAGAGAAAGTCACTTGTGAGAAATGCCATAGCTTAAGTTTCAACAGATTTTTCAAAAATAAAGCTAACTAACTAAACTATAAAAGTTACAAAGCCACACTCAAAATTCCTTAAAAAACCCAAAACATTCATAGCATTTCAAGACAGGAGCAATATGGTGTGCCTCATGTCATGCAACTGTTTAGGGGTTTTATTCTCAAACTTGAGATTTAAGGAATAGGTTTGAAAGTCTGACACTAAAATACTGATTCTCAGGCCAAATCCTTGAAATCTGAGAGGTATTTAGCTGTGTAATCACAATTATTAAAGTTCAAAGCCATAATGCTATAAAAAAGAGACCACGTGATGACAGAATCTTTTCCAAAAAGAACTATCCCTTACTTCCTCACCTTTCATAAAACAAAGGCACTAATCTTTTGTTACCCTTTGAAATCTTAGCTTCCCTCCTACCTCTTCTGATCATGGCAAATCACAGTAAGTAAAAAAGAATATTATTCTATACAAGGAAACCATGTAAAGAGAAACAGACTGAATCAAGCATCTGTAAGAGAAAGGTCTCTGCTGCAACAAGGGATGAAGTAGAATCACAACCGACATAGATGTCAGCTTCTACCTGTAGCTATCTTCCCCACACAGAAGCAACTGAAAGGATGTTAGGCTACACCCCATCATCTAATTTATTGTAATGTGAAATTCGATGCTGCCCAAATAATGGAAGGAAATTAAATTAAGACCTAATAAATAAGAAAAACTTGACCTGTAAATTGCTGGAGTCTGGGCAAGTATTCAGGGATATCATTCTATGCTCCCTTGATGCATAGTATTACACTACATGTCTCTTCAGATTGATCCAGCACTATCACTTTAAGACTTTAATTGCAGATAAGGTTAGATAAGTATATATATTTTTAAAAAAATTCTTACTGTATTTAATAGTACTGTGGATGCTGGAGCTGCAGTACTACCATAATGAAAATTAACACTTGCATAAGCTATTTTGTAGTCCTCCTTAAAATGTTACAATGGAAGTGAGACGTAAGACAGATATGGTAATTTCTTTAGGTAGAACATATCGGTCCAAGTTCTCAGTCATTTCTGTTTTATAAAAACATACAATAGAAATAAGTCATAATCAATCACATTCCCTGACACTACCACCTTAAATATACTCCTACAGTTATCTCCAAGTTCATATTTTTCTCTGATGATGCTTTGTGTCTGGAGTTTCTCTGCTTCAGCATGACTTCTGTCCTTGTATTTCACAGACACAACTTTCCCAGAAAGATTCCCTATGCTTTTTCTTAGGCAAAAGCAAAATCAAGACCTAATTTTCACCCTCACATCTTTAAAATAATTCTGACACAGGATTTTCCTTGAAAGAGTAATCTTTCAGCTTCTGAGATAATTCATTTCTGCTTTTATTCCTATTTGTTCTAATTTTGCTTTAATATAACACTGATATGTTTCAAGAAGTTCTTAACTATTGGCTTAACACAATGGCTCAGAGAACTCTTAATTTTACTGTTCAACTTGACAGCTATTTACTCTTCCTTTTCTATACATCTATGAACAATTCCATCTGCCTTCTTAGACACAAAACCTAAGACTTATCTCAAGTGGTAGCTCTGATTTCTGATATTCAGTATCCATCTCAACCTTGCAGACTCTTTCAACAAACCTTTTAAGAGATGCAGCTTGCTTTATTCAAATACACATGTTGTGCATTCCCCAGATTCTGAACCTGTGTCTTCAATGGTGCAACATCCTTTTCTCTATCCTTTATAAATGCTAATTCATCTGCTTATTCACTCCTCTATAATATAAGATTCTTCTCTATATTAAGCAAAGATATATTAAAAATAATTGTGTGCACTTTATACTGGAGAAGGAAGAGTTTGAACACTTTCACATATCTCAAAAGTTTTGTTTACTGAATTCCATACATCAATTTGACAGAAGAGCAAGATGCAGCAAAAATGGTCCTGAAACAGATTTTTTGCAACTTTAGCAATCAATCCATAAAATCCTAAAATGCTGCGGAAGGGAAGGGTCCCTGAGAAAACTCTGATGTACAATATAAAATCTATCACTCCTGTTACAGGCAATCAGAATGTTTATAGTCTTCCTTTAAGTATAGCTTCATTCCTCTACTTAGATCAGAAAGTGAAAAGTAGTACAGATTGAAAGCACTGTTGGAGTATGATGGACTGGCTTCCTAAAATACATAGTTTCAATACTTGGGCACCTGACGGCATTCATGAGAATTCAAATTAACTTTGAGAAGTTAGTGAACTTTTCCCCCCTCAGATCACCAGAAGTGTTATTTCTTGTCTGCTCTTTTCATGTATAAATTTAAAGCTATCATGCTTCCAACTAGTTCTGAGATAGCTCAATTATTTTCCAGCTTTTCAGGTTATACGGGCATCACAAAGGACAAAGAGTAGCTTCCCAAACTTGTAGTCAGACATGATCTTTGATTGCAGTCCCCATAAGTAATAACCAAACTATCCTCAGCAAATTAAAATTAAGTTCACATCTGCTGTTTAGGAACAGGTACATGATAGTATTCCTTGAAAAAAAAAAAAGGGCTTCATTTATAACCTAATTTTTCAAAAAGATAGATATCCTTTCAAAAAAATTACACTCATGTCTATCTCTTGTCCTTCTGTAAGACTTCTCTATTCTCCAGATGACTGAGGAAGACTAATCTTTCTTCAGTCACCTTGTTTAAAAACCATCTATTTTTCAATGTCATAAAGCTTCATTTTGGGGGACTCTTTGGTCACTAGATTCCATAGAACTACAATTCTGTTACCTTAGCACCTGGAAAATGATGCTACAGTGTTGGATGGGAGAGTATTTTTACAGAAATCTGTTATCACATTTATTTTACAATATCAAGGATCAGATTAACCCAAAAATTCAATCTAATTATTGTCCTTCAATTCTTTACCTTCATATTAACTATAATCATATTTTTTTATACATATTTTTATGATTCATCATTTCTGTATCTGCTATTCAGCATCTTTGAAGCTATCTATCTTCTTTACACTAATGCATATTTTTATAATGTGTCTCACACATGGAACAATAATGAAGGAAATGAGATCTACCTCAGCATGATTATTAGAAGTCTGAAGAAAAACAAAACAACCAAAGTACCACCTAGACAAAAACCCACACAAAACCCCCACTATGGAAAATTTGAGAAAATTTCATCCCTAATAAATTTAAAATTCCTCTTAAAAGTCATCCTCATTTTCAGAGTCTGAAGGCATACAAAATCTCATTTTGCCTTTGTAAAACTTTTATTCTACTGAAAATAATATTAATCTGAGAGCAATTCTGTCAATATAAAATGGTAAAATCATTAATGAGAATTTTACGCCTTACTGCCTGGAAAGCAGCATTTCTCTTATCACACATCATGAAAGAATAATTACAGATGGAAGAATTTACCCAGCTACAGGACTGACTGGCAGGGGGTAGTAGGTGGGACATAGAAGACTGCACTCCATAGATGCTCCTGTTTTACCTGTCTATCAGATAAAAAGCAAAAAGGAAAGAAGGGACAGTAGAAATAAAAGATGCTGTAATCTCTTTCACTCTCCAGTTGAATCTCACTGTATTTAGTGCTGTCATTCATCATTACTCTACCTCATCTGTCTTGTTGAGACCTTTTTTCCATGCTCTGACTGCTTAAGTGAAACCATGGCTCTATTTCATGTCTAAACACTTGTGACACCCTTAGACTGAATTATGGTTATTCACATTAACAGTATGGAAAGCGCAATATGTTGTGCTGACCCACACCACAGTGTTATGAACCTTACAGCCTTTTCACAGGTTTTAGATTCATTACTATCTTATAAAATTCAGAAGTGGTATATTTAGAAAAAATATGTGGAGCTCAACAAGGATATAAATTTCTTCTCCTCTCAAAGCAGTTAGTTACCACTGTGTCTAGGTTTGTTACCACTGTGTCTAGGAATAGTCTTGACTCAGTAGTGACTGCTTACATTATATCCTATGTGTGTTTGCATCAAATACATTCCTAGTACACAGATTGATACAAGACATAAGTGGATGTTTGTTGGATGAAGATGCTCCTCACTAGGTCACCAGATAGGAGGGTAGTGTGACACCTCACTTCATTTGCTTAGGGGTGACCATCGAATTCAGGAATTGATACCCAACCCATCAAAGTTATGTGTGCTTCCTTAAGGAAATGTTTTTGAGTTGGAGGAACAGTAGAACTACATCCTGAGAAAAGTAGAAGTTAATAAGGCAGAAAGAACTGAAGGAGAACAAGTAAATCTATCCAAAGCTCTAGTGACATTCAAAAAAGAAGATTAGTTAAAAAGCTCTGACTCCTGCCAGGAAGATCTGTCCCAAAATGAACCTGAATGGCATGTGGAAAATATAATCCTCTATGTAATTCACACAGACATAACAACACAATTTCTACCTTGATATCAGAAAATAAAGCTTGCGGGTTTTTTTCACTTATTTTTCACTTATTTTTAGAAACACTTAAACGTGCAAAATAGGCAGCATTTTTTTCACCTATTTTTATTTTCAGCAGTCATTGCCAGGATATTTCATTGAGGACTGCATAGCAGATTTATAAGTGGGTAACACAACATGCTAACAAGCACTTTATCTCCTCAGCACTATTTCAAGAATATCTAAAGGGCAACAAACCATTCTTTCCTTAGAAAATACCTGGATCAGCTTCAGAGCCTACAATGACAGGGTTGAGGGATGAAGATGTGTCTTTCAGTGACCATAAAACACAGCTTTTCGCTGGAGAATTCAAAGCATTCTCAAGGAGATGGTTTTGGATCTCTTTCTTGACACACAGATAAAGATCTGCTCACTGCACTTCCATGATCATGGGTTAATTAATGTATCTAGTAGTTCTGCAGACTGCTTAATTCTCCTGACACCATCTACATTTAAGAAACTTAGTGAATCATGCAAGAGATTCAACACACCAACTTGTAGTACAGATGCAATACATCTCTCAAAACAAAAGACAATTCTGGGAGACTGTATGAATAAAAGAAGAGTAGATGACAGCCACAAGAGGCAAAGAGAATATTTTGGTTTATTATGTGATATATGAATATGCTCATACCCATGCAAGATGCAGTGCATTTGTGATGGTTACGGAGAGTCTGGAAAGCAGGAGGTTTGTAGAAGAAATCCGACAGGGTATGAAACAAAAGTTCACTTTTTTTAAAGTAAAAAAAAAAATATTCCCATTGAGTTCAATAAGCTTTAGCATAAGCAGTTTTCCAAGATAAACAACTTATTTTTGTGCTTGAAATAAGATTGTCTATTTATTGAATTGTTTAGCGAACCATCTGATAGTATTGTGAATTCATTTCCAGAAATACCTAGAAAAAAAGATGAATCTCAGAACAAAAAATACTATCTTTTCATGTTTTATAAATGAGACACAACTTAACCCATAGTCAACTTATCTGTAAATAGCCCCCATGTGATCACTGAATTTTTATGTAGTTTTTTTTATCTGTGCTGTAAGAAGTCCACAGAAATTTTATTTCTAGCAGTATCAGCAAAAGTGAGCCAATAGTTTACCAATGACTGTCAATAACACTTAGTCACTGTTTATATACTACTACTGCAATATTTCATCAACACAAAATGCTCTAACTGCTTCAAATGTCTGACCTTGAAGATACTAGATGTGAATTTCTGCTTTTAGACAGCAAATTCAGAAGCCCAGTGGCTACACAGTTCTGCCAAGGATTTTCAGCATGATCATTGCTCAAAAATGTATTCATATTAGTAAATTATACTTCTACTATCACAGTTAAACAGCACTCGATATGAAAATCAAAAATATTCTTGAGAACTGAGAGCTACAGATTTTGAGATAGCAATGAAATGCAATCCTTACATGGAAATGAAAAGAAAACAGCAGAGGCTTATTAGTGCAACCTCACTTCTAGGTGCAATGCAACAAGACAGCATGCTTCTTAATAGCACTACATTCAAACTACCAGTGCAAGGCTGGCTCTTAAACTTCTACGTGCCACCTGTTCAAAAGCCTGGACAGACATCTATGAGTAACATGGACTTCTGTTTCCATTCAATAGCTCTAGATGAAGAGAAAGGTTCAGAATTTTTGTTTGTCCAGACAAGGTTTGCATCAAATAGCAAGACTTCAGAGGGCAATCAGAAAGGAAGAGACTGCACTTACAAAGCTTTAGAAAGTGTCAAGTATTTCAAAATACAAGCCTTTATTAGAAAAAGCTACTGCATCTTTTCGGTGTGTCAACACAGACTACACAGTTTATAGGCCCTAACTCAACTTCCCACAGTAAAAGCTTCTCTCAAAATTTTATTCAAAGCCTGAAAATTACTGTCAGCATTTTTGAGAGATTCAGCTCTCATACAAGCAGATTCTGTGAAACTGGAAGTCAAAACAGGAAACTGAACACAACCCTAAGATATTAATTAGGCCACATTTTTATAAACAGACTCCAAAACAAATCCTCTTCCTTCCTAGCAGACCTCAGCATTACTATGGTTAACATTAAATTCTGCATACATTTGTTTTAATTGCATTGTTAAATTATTTTTCCAAAAGAGTCTAAATGACCAAAGCAGGAAAATAAATGTGTATTGTAGACTTCTGTTATCTGCTTCCAAAGCATAGGATTGTTTGCACATCCCTCTCTTCAGCCAACTACACTACTTACAGTTTAATGCATAAACCAGCATAAACCACAGACTGACCACAAAGTACTAAAAACTGCCAGGGGCTTCTGTTTGTTTGTTTTAAAATCATAAAGTTTCACCTGAATGCAGCTAAAAGCATTCTAACAAGGGTTTCTTAAGCAATTAGCATGGCAGCCTTATTAATAAAGATATTTAGTCCACTTTTCAGAAGACAGAGCTCCTGTGTTTGTTCCTGTTCCCCACAATTTTGGGATTGTTATTTGACCTGGATTCAGACTCCCTAGCATTGCCCTTTTGCTGGGGCCACCCTCAGTTTTCCAGCAATTCCTTTCCTTTTGCAGCCAGTAAGCTGTTTGATTTTATTTCTCCAGCTATTCAGAAACATCATGTGAGATCTACTTGAACAAAAGGACTCTGATGATAATTTTATGAGAGCAATGCAATCTCTCAAAAAGCATCCCTGCTGCTCTGGAAAGGCTTTAACATATTGGTACAGGAAGGTAAGGTGAGGAATGTTCCAGAGACTTTATGCAAACTTCACAAAAAATATGAGACAAATCCCCACGTGCAAATATCTTCACAGATATTAACACCCATTCGCTGTTCCTTTACAGCAGATACAATCTTCAATGCAAATGCTTCTGTTTAGCACTAAAAACCTTCTCCAAAAAATAAAATCTGCTCAAAGCAAGCATAAATGTTTCTAAGTCCAAGTCAGAATTTATAATGAGGTAGACTCCCAAATTTCTGAGTATGAATAAACATATTTTGGAACATAAATACAATTCCAGGCTCACAAAGAAAAAGAGGTCTGCTTGCAAACTGTTTGATGGTACATTGTATATAAAAGTTTTCTGTATTTTTTTTGAATAGTCATGAGGGCCAGAAGACAAAAATGCTGGTCTCATTCCCAGCAGTATGCAAACTTATTAGAGTATACTAACCTTTCACATTCTGTCTGCTTGATGTACTCATCAACACTATTTTTTTACAATTCAGCTTGGGTTATTTTTCATTTACAGATTCAAAATGAGGTATCTCAGGTAAAAGGTTATAAATAAACTAACAACAATTTATTTTATTTCCAAAAACCAAATCCCATTGGCATCTTAGAAAGTGTCTTTTAAACACTGCTTAGGAAGAACTAGAAATTAAATCATGCGTGCCCGAATTTTTCTCACAAGCTGCACAAAGTGTTGATAGATAAAACTTCTGGTATAGCTATGAAATCAGAAGCATAGCTACTAGAAATTACTGGGATTTTCATAAAATTCTCAGCACTAACACATCTGTGCTAAATCTCATAGCTTGGTGAAATAGGAAACTGTTGCCCCATAATATAACATAATGAACATTTTATGATGAAGAACATAGTGATTATGAATTATCAACACTCAGTTTACTAACTTAGTGCCTTGATCTAGAGAGATGTACGTTAAATGACCACTGCAGTTCACAGACCTGGAAAGGAAAAGTGGAGATCAGATTCTTCAAAAACTTGTCTGTTATTTTGCTCTATGTAATTATGATGCATGGAATTTCAGAGCTGTCTCAAACATGTCTGAAACATTATTTCAGGGACTTAAGAATCTGGAAGTGTTTCAAATGAAGTGTGACTTTCCCATATCTTTCCCTTTTAACTGCTCCTTCCTCTCATTTTCCCCATGTCTCAGCTAATACAGTGCTTGTATTGAGGCTTGCTGTAGCATGAGCCTGAGTTTGATGCCCAGTCCTCCTTCCCTGGGATATAGAGGAGAACTGTTTCTCAGGGGATTGTATAGCACTGCTCTATCCTCCTTTTGAATGTGTGATTTTTCAAGTATGAAAGGAAGACAATTCCCCCCTTTGTGAGATTCTGTATCTCTTTATATTTTAGCTTTATTCTTGTTCTGAATCTTTATTGCTATGTCTGCATATCTTGAGAAAAAAGTAGACAGAAATATGGATAAAACTCACAGCTGGCATAAGAAAGGTATTTAATTAGTTCTTTTTTCTCCTTTTTAACCACAGTATTCCAGCCATTCCTTAAAGAAAAATAATTCTCTTTAAAGAATTGCTTTTCCCCACACATTAGCCACACGTTGCAGAAAGGCTACAACTTAGTTTATTAGAAAGGGGAATGAAAAAGTAACTCTCAATAAAAGATCCATAATTTATTTCAAGGGGTTTTTTGGTAACTTCCAGACTGCAAGAAAATAGAACATTCTAGCTAAAGAGTCTAATAACTGTTTGTTTCAGATCAAATCATAGAGATTGAGATAACTAATTGATAATTAATAATAATAATTTATTTGATAATTATTTCCAGAAAAAAACCATTGAAATTAGAGGGTCTAGACTAACAATTGCAGCTTCCTTCACCTTCACATCCAAATCCACTTTACAATCTAGGAAATCTAGTGAAGCTACAGGCTCCCAGGGAGGTACAGAGAGTAAAACACATACATTTTATAAAGAAAATAAAAACTATTACTTCATTTTATCAGGCTTACAGAAAAATAAAATCCTAACTATAAGACTTACAAGCAAAATCACTACTAGTTCTATGATACTCAAAAACTAATACCTATCATCCACTAGGTCTACCCCAAGTGCACTCAGCAAAGCAGGAAGCTACATAAGTATGACACTACAGCATAGCTTTGTGCCATAAGAGATGAAGGGGGTTACTTTGCGGTAAATTATGGAATTAAGGTTGCAATAAGAAAGCTGCCTACAGCAGTGCACCCCTGCCTTTCTCCTTCTTCAGCATGTCCTCTTGCATCTTCCTGTGAAAACTTTACAGAAATGGAGGGCAGATGATCAAAGCCAGCTTGACCATTTGTGTAATCTGAAAGTCACTGCAGCACAAATAATGCATTTTTATAATGACTGCTGAAATCATAAACTTGATATATGAACCTAAAAAGCCTTCATGTTTATTTTCCTCCTGTCAAGAAATTAGGACAGTTTCAGGTATCATCTTTTCATTCCCAGAATTAAAAGCAATGCAATGATCCTTTTCTTGAATTTCTTTTGTGACCATTCACCTTACACAAAACCTCTATAAATATCCTGTACCTTCATCTATCCTATTTTATACATGCTATTATCAGTATGCATCATATGGCTGTATAACGTCAGCACGTCTGGCCTTTATGAGGTGTTTGTCATTCCATTCCATTTGATATATGTGGGTTGCCACTATAACAGCAATGTCTTGTACATTGCATAGGAATGACGACTGACAACTGAGAAAAAGGTTGGGCTACACAATACAGCTCTTAACGTTTGTATCTATTCCACATTTTAACACACCTGAAATTGGGAATAATTTAACTGCAAGCATATGGGCTCTGACTTACCACCAGTATGGTGATACCTGCCTATTGTTATTTAAAGATTTTCTGTTCCCTGAACTCATGGACTGATTAGTTTGTTAACTAAAATAATCAACATGTGTTTTGACAGATTCAAACTAATGTCAAAACACTAAATGCACCAAAAAAAAAAAAATCTTTGTAAGGAAAGAGCATTGACAACATTTGTCAGTTTAAACACTTCCTGGCAATAGCTCAGCTTGTTAACAGGCAATGAAAGACTGCTCTATTAAGCTCAGGGTGATGCTAAAATGGTTTCATACAAGACGACAGCAATTTTCCTTACCACCAAGTGAGGCTGCCTGTTGAGAAAGGCTGTGGAACGCTGCAGGTCTTTGCTATTCATAGGTATTGATTGTAATGAGGATGACATTTTATTGCTATTCAGCGTTATAGGGAGCTGCAAGAACAGCTATGTTTTTATTAAGAGCTACGAATCCTCTAGTAATTACTATAACTCCTGCTTAGTTTAATAGTATTTCCTTTTAATTTTAGCTGAAGTGATGTTCCACACGAATAATAAAAAAGATTACATAATCTTTTGGGTTTAATTTAAAACTAGCCTTTGAAAAGGAGAGGGTTTAATTAACACTACCTCTTAGAATTTACCTGACTATCACTTCAACCAATAAAGTCTTCTTCCATATCAGAACTAGATTAAATTTTGTTGCTATGTGAAATTCTAAGTTTTTGGCAGTCCCCCAAGTGTGTGTGTACCTGGCTTCAGTAAATATTACAAGAAAACATTATTAAGGCATAAAAGAATGAAAAATAAAACCAGAAAAACTTGTCTACCAAGATAGAGGAAAATGTAAACCTGATCAGTGTCCAGAGGAGACAGCCTTGGCTCTTTGAACTCATTCTGCATTCTGCGGACTCTAGACATCATGCCGCACAGTAGTATTTTTTTATTTGGGTTTTAGTTTGACAGTCTAACATAAATCTCTGTTGGAGGGATGTTTTAAACTCCCTAGCTTAAATATCCCGTGAACCAAAACCTGGTAAATGCAGGACATGGGAATGAGTTTTATTCTATTTCATATGGCAGTTATGGTTTTGTGCCTAGATAATCCCCCCAATAGAGGTGAATTCTTTTATAATCAGCCTGTTGAGAGATCTCAAATGCTAGCTGTCCTAGCTGATAGCATGGCTGTACCTTTGCCATCTCCCATACCTAGAAGATCTGAAAGAGCTATCTGCTTTAACATCACATTGTCTCTGTAATTTCCCACTTCCAGATGTTACAAAGTAGGCATGCAATGAATTCTAGTTGAGGTTATCTGTCCTTGGCACACATGTTTTTGAGAACCTGTCAGGAATGCTTTCATCGTTTACATCAACATCCTCCCTCTACCACAGTGTAGATTTCTGACTTGTAGGAAGGACTCCACCATGTCCACAATGAAAAGAAACCCTTTCTAGAGAAAGCTATAACATCCACAGGTGCAGAGAATTATGCTAAAAGGCAAACTGTTCTTGGTCACTAATGATGTCTGTTGATTTGCATGTTTAATCCAGTGTGATGTGATTTAATAAATACATTTATACGATTTCAAAGGACTGTGTTGGGTTGTACCTGTGCTGCTGCAGCTGCACTTTAGTCAAATTCCATTTGATTTAACAGAATCAGACCAAAGTAAGGCTGTTGTAAGGAGAATATGAAAGGGAGCACAGAAATCTACATAGTCTAACAAGTTTTGTAGTCAGTCTCAGTCTTTATACATCTGGATGTATACATTGGATTCTTCATTCATATGGGGAAAAGGGACACTTTGAACTCAGGATTACTTGCATAGTTTTCATTAAATCCTCATTCTGTATAAATTATATATAGTCTCAAATAAGATTTCACTTATATAGTCTTGTATTTTCTCTTCCTTGTTCCTTGAATCTTACCTTATCATCATACAGGAAAACTTAAACTACAAAAATGGAGAGTGTCAAAGTCTAAGTTTCAATACAGGGCCACAGAGTCTGGTACCCCAAATGTGGCTACAAAGGTCAACATTCATGAGATCTGATGACCTGAAGTTCCCTCTAGAGCCAATGAGGAAGGATATACACACTCTTCCTCAGAGCAATTCAAGTCTCAACACTGTTCTGTAATGGTCAAGGGCTTGTAGTCAATTACCCTTCCATATCCAGTGGCTCAAACAGGTGCCTAAAGTAAATCTAAAGATGAGAATGGCCAGTGTTGTCAACAATTAAGAGCTCATATTTCTTTATGCATGTAGATTTGGTATCAAAATTATATTTTAAATACTAACTCTTATACAAAAAAAAAGGGAAACTGTATTTTCCCATGGTTAAAGACCAAGAATAGAAGCCATAATTCCTAAAAGATATATCTCAATTTACTGTTCATTATGAGTCTTATTTTTTTCCTCACTGCAAAAATAACTTAGCTCCAGCCTTTATCATTGAGGATCTGTGCACATTTAACCATGTGGCCTCTCAGATAGAATCATATGTTTCAATTTCCAAACTCAAGAGCCTATTACTCCAGGAAAGCAATAGCTGATTCTTTAAAAGTCCCTTTTTCCTACTGCACAGACTCCTTTGGTGAAAAGATTTTTCAAATATCCCTAGTGATTCAAAGGAAGTTCCTCCAAGTTAGCATATAACTTATCCCATAGTACTAAACCCCTCAGTGGTATCTATACCTTCAGCATTATTAGCACTAGAGAATTGCTTATACACAGCAGCTTTTCTTCCTGCAGTGTTGTTTCTATTGTATAACACCTGCTTGCACAATTGCTTTAATTTGAATCTATGGAAACACATGCTGCATAGCAAAGGGCAGATCAACCTCTGTTTTTTAATAAATGATCATACTGACAATTAAAATTCCTGGTGACAGGTGAATTACTGTTAAAATCTGTGATTTATTTCTAGCAGAAAAATCTGAAGCAGCAGGGAGTAGAGCAGCTAGCAGAAAACCTTAATAAAAATCAAGGTAATAAACCTTTTGCAAATATCAATTTTAATTATTTTTTAAATTAACTTTTCCTCTTCCATCTCTTTCACATGGCCCAATCATGTGAAAAGTTAATCATATTTTATAATAAAAACCATTCACAGTTCTTTTTTTTTCATAATCTTTAGTGGAGTTTTTCAACAATATGAGCCATTACACTAAAATGGGAATTTCTTCAGCCATCAGAGCACACAGCTGTTTTATAGGTAAACTGTTTCACATCAGTAGAGTTTTTTTATGCAAGTAGTGCAGCTTCCAGAGTACAATTTTTATACAAGTTTTTTATTTCTGAAATCCTGTATTTAATTTCTAATATCTGTACAATTACCGCCCAATCTCTATGCTCTGATATTTTTCTTTACTCAGAAATTTTGAAGTTTCTGCAAAACAATTAAAGAAGCCAATAAGCTTCAAAGTCCTTACAGTTAAAGCAGAGAAGTTTCTAAAACATCCATAAAGAAATTGTAGAAATTAAGTGCACAGCAAAAAGACAGATAAAAAGGAAGGCTTCCTTCAAATTCTCAGAAGACCAATGATACAGAAGATATATTTTCACCTCATACTCCTACTGTCCCACTGGTTGAAGGGGATTTTATTAAGAAAAAGCTTTCAAGGTACTTCTGTGTAAGCTGAGTGTGTGCTACCTAGAGCATGTATGGGCTGCTGAGGGGCCCATATGCATAAAAGCATTCAGTGAGACATCACAGCCAGCACAAGTCAGCTGAATCACAGCATCTGCCCTCCCCATCTCAGACAGCTACCAGGAACCATACATGACTGGTTTGATGGACTTATGAACCGGAGCTCACAATCCTGTGCAACACACACAAAGTGTGAGGAGATAAACAACTTGAGATTGTATGAGGGAGAAAACTTGCTGTATACAGAATGAGTTTATCAGAACTGATGTTTTTTTCTAGTAAAAGCTGTTGTACATATGAGCTCAAATTGATACTGCATTGTTTAGTGGAAGACAGAGATAATACAAAACATAATGCAATTTACCGCTTCATTTCTTCATAAAGTCTACCCAGAAACATTTACTGCTCCATGTTACAGTACAGGAGTTTAGCAAAATGAGTAAGGTAGGGAGTCTGAAAAACTATAAATAACACTGTCTGCTTTCTTAAAAGATATTTCACACTCATAAGAAGAATTCTTTTTAATACTGTATGTGACCTGAATTATCTGTCTAAAATTTTAAAACTTGAGTTAATCACTCCAGACTAGATTTGTATTTATTGTTTTGCCTATTGACAAAATGGACAGCTCAGTCTGCTCTGCCTGCAGACTTTGACAACTGAGAAAAACTTGAGCAAGTATAATTTTCAGTTTCAGACTTTGTTTTCAGTTACAACATTGCAAGTGTTGAATTTTGCATAAGTTTCTTCTCAGCTGTCAATCACAAAGAATGGGATTAAAACAAAGAGATTTTAAAACAAAAAAATTATAATGCTTTATGATTTTAGTCTGGTTTTTTACTTACAAATCAAGATTCTGCTGCTTCGGCCCCAAAATGTAGAATATCATACATACTCTCACTCACACACAAACTGCAGACTTCCTTTCAGACACTGGAGAGATGTAAAACATTATCTTTATGGCTTCTGGGTAACACAGTTGATAAATTATTCTTCTTGCCTCTCTAGCTCCCTCCAGCAATTCCCTTAATCACTCTCCAGGCAAGAATTCTGGGATTGATTTTTGGTTGGTTGGTTGGTTTTGGTTTTGTTTTTTAGTTTTCAACATCAGTTCTGGAAAGCTTGTTTCTCCTTTAATACCTCTGTTAGAAAGGGTAGCTATTTTAACTGTTCCAATTAACATGCATTTTGGGACACCAGCTAGTGTCTGTGTAGAGTACTACACTGTGACACATGCTAGATGCAGTTCAGATTACAGTTAATTGCATTGTTCTGTATTCTGCTTCATAGTGTAGATCCACCTTTAGCTATTTTATAAAAATGGATCAAATTCAGAAAAAAAAAGCACATTTCCCAATTTAGTAGAGATTGTAAAAGACAGAAGAAGATGAATGACAACCTCAGAGTCAAAGGTGTCACTTCATAGGAAGACCTCAAATGTCAGTAAGGATTCTCTGAAATAGAAATTGAGAACGTATTTTTAGGAAGACCTAAATCTGAGAAGTCCAAAAGATGATAGTTTCAGAAAGATGTGAGAGTGAAATAATAAAAACAAAGAGATAGATATGAAACCAATCGGCAACCATAAAGACTGCCACCTGCAGCTACTAGCACCATCATTCCTTTTGATTTCGGATTATTTGAATCTACTGCTCATTGGAAGATGCTCAGTATGAAAGAAGCTGGTCCTAAATCAAGAGGACAAGTTTAAGGGTTCAAAAAGCCATGTTGAAGTTATGCAGCTTAGTTTCAAGATAAAATTATTAAAACAAAGCAACATTCAAAAGCCAGTTGATAATTTATCCAAAATGCAGGTAATTTAGGTGTAAATATTTCATTCTTATTGGTTAAACTTGTCATCCTTTATATGCATAAGTATTCACTAACTTAAATAGGCCTGTATTACTTGTTTTAGTAACTTCAATGAAGTTCAAAAGCAAATCACAAAAGTTACTACATGTAGTTTTTAATTTGTGCAGTAAGAATGCAGAACCATGCTCAGACCTAAATCATATGCTGGTATAGAAGATACTTCTCTATAGAACTCCAGGTGTCTTACAACCAGGTCATCTTCAGTGTGTGATGCTTCTGAGTTGAAAATTCACGTAGTAACGTTTCAAATTAGTGGTCAATTAACACTGAAAACCTTGTAAGTACTTTATCCACATTAATCCCAAATGAGTACCTCATGATTAATGTTATAAAACAAATTCCAAAGTAATTGGTAATTATTAAATTGTTATTGTAAAGCATTAGCATTATTTTTATGTATTTGTTGGGGTTTTGCCCGCTTTCTATGCTGTATTTTGAAACCTCACCTCAGATTGACTTGAAAGTCACATTACTTTGTATGCAATATGAGGTGAAATAAAAAACTTGCAACACAAACTATGCAATACAAAATACAACATTACTGCTGACAGAAGAGCTGCTGTATTAAGAACAGGATCTTACCTAAGTGAAATGTCTGAGGTCTAATATTTTAAGTGTTTTGCAGTGACAGTGACCCAGCTTGACTCAAATGAGGTGTGGTAACTACATGGCTAAAATTAGGTGAGGTAAATCCAGGCCTTAGAATCTCATCTGGATGTCACTAATCTGGCAAAATTATTCAATTCACCCTCCCCTTTGCATTTTATGTGAGATGTCTCTTGGAATTACACTTTGTTAGCCCATGGTGAAGATAGCTATAGTAGGAAAATTAGAAAAAAATAAATTAAAAAAAATTGTTTAGAAATGGAAATATTGCACTGTGAATAAAAATTTAAACAATAACGAATCTACGATGGACACACCTATAAAGATATCATTTTAACAACATTAATGCTGAGAACTTTCCAATGGCTTTGAAACTCATACAGAAGATCATTACAGCTTTTTACTAACTGTGAAGATTCATGCCCTAAAATTTGGGCTTCTATCCACTAGAGAGAATTTCTAGAGCACCTGCGAGGATTTGATAAAAACACTGGGCCCTTAACATTCCTTTGGAATGTATTCTAGTAAACTTTGGCTAAAAACATTATAGAAGCTGCAAGATTTTTTTTATTAGGTACTAAAAATATTATTATGACACTGTAATGCAAACTCATGACCATGGACCATAAACCAGGTACAATTGTTCCAGAAGAGCAAGTGAAAAATTAGTTGTTATCTAGAAATCAAGAAGTTATGAGGGTAGAATGAAAATGTACTGGATTCTAAGTTTTGGAAAGAGGCAAAATGTTCTCATAAAATTCGAAAGTGGAAACTCAACCTTTCTTACTAGCAAAACTTTGTAAAAAGATAAAATTAATGATATGGGAAGATCTATATGAAATTAGCACAGATTTACCTTCATAATGAACTGTGTACTGTAAAAGTATCTAATTTACTTTACTTGAAACATTTCTTTAAAAATAAGAATTATTATTATAATCATGAAAATAAGATCAGTGACCATAAAGAACAAGTAATCTAATGTTCAATTCTAAACATGTTTTTTCTTGTATTTGTATCAGGAATTTTTTTCACCTAAAATAGGAACTTTCCTTTGTCATCACAGACTTATGTTGCTTGGTGTTTTTTAACTTACCAGCTTTCAAGTTCTCATCTTGCTTGCTGATTCAGCTCATCCTCCCCTCCCACCCTTTCTGGTGAGAATTTAATCAGACAAGTCTTTAGCCTATTAGTCATTACCAACAACGTGCAATAGTACAAGATTGAGGACAGATTCCTACCGAAGACACGTCAGCTTGACAGGGAAAACACACTCTGCATAGTACACAGTCACATAATAATAGTGTATTTATTTTTAATGCTTTCTTATGAAAATGTCATGTGACATAATGTCAGAAGATTTATTTGTCAAGACAGATGACATGTCCTGGTTCATCCTTTTCCCAAAAACTGTTCTTCTGTCACAAAAGCATATTAGACTGGTCTTACAGAATTTCTCCTTGGTAACTTAATCTTGAGTATTACTCATCTCTCTGCTATTCTGCAGGTGCTTACAGTTCATTTGATTTGATTATTTGTTCCAGTATCTTTTTAACAAAATTTAAATTATGCTGATGGGCCTGTAATTCCGCAGATCTTCCTTCCTCTCCTTTATAAAGGCAGGCACTGAGTTGGCTATTCTTGAGTTTTCTGAAACTTCCTCCAATCTCCACAACAGAGAACTGCTAATGGATCTTGAGAATGCTTCATCTAGTCACTTAAAAACTATACAATAATCTTCATTAAACCCAATACAGTTAGAAATATCTGATTTCTCACTGTGATATTCCAGAAGTGCTTTTATCATTGAAATCTGACAGCTTAGCCCCTTCTTAAGCATAGTATTTGTGTTAACTAAGCACAGTTAACAGCTCCAGTTAAGGAAAACTGAAACAGATATTAAATATTTTTGTAGGTTTAACAGAATTTTTCAATTTCTTTCCTTCTGTGTTTGATAGTCTATCAACATTTTTTTTCTTGCTCTTATTATTAGTGTAAACTTGACTTTTAAAATGACTTTTAGTTTTCTATGTCCTTTTTTACATCGTTCATAATTCTATGTCTTGGCTTTTCCAGTTTTGTTACCCTTCATGTTAGTGCCACTTCATTTACACTAAGTTGGCAACTTGACCTAGTTGCCACTTTCTGAGAGTTTTTTCTTTCTGGGCCTTAGGCCACTGAAATCAAGGCCTACTTAAGGGAGCTAAAGTAACTCCCTTACTTACTTATTCAAAACCCATCTGGACACGCTTCTGAGTGACCTGCTCTAGGGAATCCTTCTGTGGCAGGGGGGTTGGACTAGATGACCTTTCGAGGTCCCTTCCAACTCCTAATATTCTGTGATTCCATGATTCACAAGGACTGAGATGGTTTGTGCTTCTCCCTTAAATATAATTTCTAGGGTGAAGTGCCAGAACTTATAAATGTTTTTCCCTTAGATTTATTTGCAATGAGACCTGACTCATCAGCCTTCCTAGATTGCTCTCTTATAATTTATTGGTTTTATTATGATCTGCACTTTCTGTTCCTTGATGTAATAAATCATTTTGTGTCTAAATAAACAGATTAAAGAAAGTGAGAGTAAACCCCCTTTTTATTTTCCACTACGTTTTTGTTATGGTCTTCCTGTTAGATGCCTTCAAAGAACCCCAGAGCAACTAAGGCTGGGAGGGACCTCTGGAGGTGATTAGTCCTAGCTTCTTCTGTTCAAGACAAGGCTAACTGCAAAGCCAGATCAGATTGCTCAGGGCTTCGAGTCACTAGACTTTTTAAAATCTCCAAGGAAGTGGCTAAATTTGATTCCACCACCTTTTTGGGCAGCTTTTTCTTATGATAAACTACTTTTTCTCTAAATTACTTCTATTCCTTCACTTCAGCACTAGAACCAGAATAAGGAGTTTATAAGGCTATGATTCAGTGGGGTTGTTTTGGGAAGCACCATGTGTAGTTAGTTTTTATCTCACCTATATACAGCTTTAGATATTTTGCAAGGATTTTGCCAGCCACTGGAAATAATCAAATAAATAACGAAAATCAAAGTAAATGACAGGAGAGTAAAAGTGAACCCTTGAAGACTGCCTGTGAGGCTGCTCAACTTTCTGTCAGGACAGGTGCAACCCAGAGGCTCTCTAACCTGCCACTGACAGCAACTGTCTGACTGTGCAGTCCAGCATCTCCACAGACAGAATGATTGTTAGATATGTCTGGTTAGAGTAGCATTAACCCATTTTGATCAGTCATAAATCACACTTTGCTGCAGCTCACAGAGTTCAAATCAGGACTGAAGCATGCCAAGGCAGCTACAAGTTGGCATTTGAACTACATCTACTCTCCTTTTTTTCTTGAAGGCTTCCCTAGCACATTATGGATTGGTCCTCAGAATTTGCTAATTTAGAACAATCCAGAAGTGTTGGTTTGTGTCTACAGTACAGGGGTTTTAAAATGCTTCTAAACATTTGTTTTACAGGAGAAAGATACAGATACTGCAAACAAAATTCAGCCATTACTCCAGACATACCAAGGAGCAAATATGCTTTTTCCTTCAGATGTTTCTCTGTTGTTTTTTGGGTTTGGTTTGACTTGGGGTTTTTTTAGTTACGTGGAGGTTTAACTCTGGATTGTTAAAGAAAATCATTTGGGAAGGTAAAAATTTCCTTATGCTGATGGCAAATCCTGGTGTTTGAGAAAGATTTCTTAGGTTCAATGATAGGAGTTCATGTACATGTTTAAAAGAATCCATATCCATCTGATTCTAAGTCTCAGCAGTGTCTACCTAATCTATACCTAGTTCATTTAATCCCAGACATAATGTGTTTAGAAATACTGCTGAGAAGGTAGTAATTCTACCAGAAGCCAACCAATGATATCCATTGAAAAAAATGAAGAAAAAATGAAGATGTTGTAAGCAAAGTACTTTTTTTCTTTTTTGAACTTTGTTTTTCTGAAGCTTTATTCTGCTGCTTAAGAACAATGCAATAATAAAGACTAATTTCCTGTGGCAATCATCTTCAAAGGGAACTAAAATGAACACATATCTTCTGGAGACATGCAGTTAAAAAAGGTTCAAACAATCACCATCATTTCAAATATAGTTGAAAAATGATACCCAATAAGTGTTTTTAACTTATTTCTAGCTATTCATTTTGGATTCACATAAAATATGCTACTTCCAGTTGTTACTACCCCTGTGCAACGTAATTATATCAATATGATTACTGTCTTCAGTGAAAGGTTTAATATCAACATATATGTCATTACTGGAAATGTTTCAATTTATATTAAAAAATGAAACTGTAAGATCAGCAACAACTGCCTCAACTAAATCAAATGATTCTTCCCATAAGCCAAATATAAATGTTCTCATTTATTGAAGTTACACATCTCTTTCATAGCAAAAACTAAGCCACTGAGCTTCATTTCTAAAATTATCCATAGCAACTTTGCTGACTGTCTTTACACAGGGTTTATATGTAATTTAAAAGGATGTCTTCTGAAAGCACTTGATCATTTGTAAAGGTAAAGAAAAAATTAAAATCAGAAAAATAGAAGTTTATGTAACAGCAATGATTCCAATCTTTTACTTATGTATGACATCTCTGTACATATTGAATTTGCAGTCTAACAATATCCCAGCTAGGTTACTGTCTCCAGTTAGTTTACTGTCATGTTTTGGACACAATGATTTCCTTTTACAGATGAGGAGATAAAAATAAAAATTGTATTTTTAATTGCTAGACCAAATCATTTGTATTTCAAATTAATGTGACTTTAACAAATCAATGGAATAA
This sequence comes from Galbula dea, assembly GCA_013399015.1. Classification (NCBI taxonomy): domain Eukaryota; kingdom Metazoa; phylum Chordata; class Aves; order Piciformes; family Galbulidae; genus Galbula; species Galbula dea. The sequence goes on from VWZX01008270.1 coordinate 775,672, forward strand.
TGTCTTTGGAAAATCCTTATTGATGGATCTTAATAAAAGGTATAAGAAAAGTAACCTGAAGCAGAGGATTCTTTCTTTGTATTGTTCTGAGGGAAATAAGAAAACATGTCAAATCTCCCAAAATCAGCAAAGACGACTACAGCTAGGTCGGAAGAAATCCAGTACAAAAAGCCTAGAGGTAAATTTTACATATTTGTGTATATTTTGACACTGTGAGAAATCAAAAGTCTTGTAATTCCAAAGATTTGTTTTTTAAAATAAGGTCAGAGGTAAAAGGGAGAATAAGGTAGTAGTCTATAGTAACATCTGAAAAGCCACGGGGAAAAGAGTGAGAGGTATACAAGCATATGTAAGTCTCCTGACACAAGGCTCATAGATATGACGCACACCTTTAGGGAGCACTCCACCCTGCTGGACCACAAGACCTAGCAGCTGAAATCCAGGCAGAAAACACAAGTCATCTCAAACAGATCCAATGTCTCCAAAGGACATACGACTTGAGCCCCGGATAATGCAAAATGTATTTAAAAAAGCAGACAAAAAGCTGATGACATTTCTTTAATGACCTCTGGGACAACAGGCAATCCTAGCTCCACAGAAGTTTGTTCTGGACCCAGCTGCATCCAGCATCTGCAGAGGGATACAGAAGAGATTTTGCTTACAGTGCTCACAGGGCACAGTATGATTCTAGGGAAATTTCTAAATCATTGTGCAGACAACCAGAATGCCTTCAAACCTGGCAAGCCAAAGGAATCTGCTGACGTAGTCCTAAGTGTGGTAACTAAAAAGCAGAGTCGCATATAATACCAAAATAACAATAGCCTGGGAACTCAGCAGTATGACAGAATGGGTCTGGAGGTTTATGATGAATCCCTAAATGTATGTGAGTAATCACTAACTGTACATGACACTGCTGGAGGTAAAAAGCAGTATAGCTTTGGATTTGTTAACAAGCAAGTACTTTACATGAGACAAAGTATTTACTGTCTTCCACTTAGCACAAGTACCTTTCCCAGGTAACTGTCAGGGTTTGGGGGCAAGTTAATCTAACTAAATTGGAAAGCTCAAATGAGAACAAAAAGATACTAAAAGAACAAAGCACATAATTTTAATGAAAAAAAGCTGAAAAAAGCCCACAAGGTGAAACCAAGAGGAAGTGGCAGCAGGAAAGAGTAAGGGGGCAGGTAGCTGACTACAGTAAGCAGATGTTAGTGTAGAATACACGATCAATTGTTCCTTGTGGCCATGGAAGAGATTATCTTAATTTGCAGCAAAGAAGATTTATGTCTGATCTCAAGAAAAGCTTTCTCACTTTAAGACAGAATATACACCAGCATCTGTCACATATGGATGTACTTGATCCTGCTTTCAGTACAGGTGATGAATTACATGATCTCTTCAAGTCAATTTGAGCTTTATGTTTCCATGATTTAATGATCTCAGCTGTCCGAGAAACTTATGAGTTGTGATACAGCTACTTGATTATAAAAAATAGTTTCTACTGCAAATTAGACACAACACCAAATTCTACGATACCAATTAATAGACACTAATAACACAACATTCCTGACCTAGGAATGCAAATCTTACTATTCTTCATTGTATTTCTGATCCTGTGAGCCATTCAGCCTTACGTCTGGCTGGATGTATCAAAGCAGGATTTCTGCTGACAATCATTGTCAGTACTGTCATCACAAATTCTCAACTCATAATTTAAAAAAATAACACCACTACAAAGTTTATTATGCAAAGCTAATAACTGACGGTTATCCCATTGTTGGAGGTGCATATAATTTCCTATGATGTGCTTTATCTCATCTGTTCATTACTGTGATATGGTTTTTTAGGGCAGAATTTCCACAAAAGCAGCTGAAACATTAGAAAGGTATAAGAAAACTCATATATTTTCCTATTCTAAATGCATTCCTCCAAGATGGGAGATTTATAACAATGCAGTTCCTTGAACTTAGTGAGAGTAGCGGCTGAGGTTAGTGGCTTGAAGACTCCTGATGGAGGAACGATTTTTAGGAGTTACTGGTGTAAATTACACAGTATAGGCAAACTCAATATTATAAGTGAACGGATTTTCCTAAGTGCCACTGAACTAGGGATCTGTATGGATGTGGATGTGCTAACGGGTTCTGCTCCCTGTCCTTAAAGTTCATTTTCTAGTCCCTTTCTGGATCGGTGTCAACTAATTGGACTCTCTCTCCTTTATCTTCAGGATTGAGTATGATTTAACTCTCATGTGTGATTGCAGAAGAGAAATACTAACTAAAAAACACCCCACACTAAGTTGTCTCTCACACACACGCAAACAAAAACACACATGCACACACACAGCTTTGAAGGGAATAAAATACTGTTTCTGTGCTGCCTACACCACCCTTTTCTTCCTTCTAGAGCTTCCCAGGTGTTGCTGCTGGCTGCTGCACTTGTGCCTACTGGGCACTGGTACCAGCACTACCACTGCCCCAGCTCTTACAAGGAGTAGACAGCCATTGGTACAGATGGCACTCTTTTACCAGTAGATGAGCACATTTCCTCTGCAATAAGCTAAATTTAATTCTGAAATTCATTCCCATATGGAAAGGAGAGTACATAATAGCCATTTTGCTGTCCCTAGTCAGCAGCTAATTGCACAAATATACATGCAAGGCATATATATGCACCAGTAAAATCTGTTAAAAGACGTATGGTTTATTGCTATTTCACAAAACTGTTTTGGAGAATTAGAGTCATGAATATAAACCAAGTGATATATTTTCATCTTATCAGGCAAAATTAAGGTCTGCCTTCTAACATATTTGTCATCCTCTTTCAGGAGGCAAGCCTATTCACTTCAGTAAAATGACCTGAGAATTAAGGCAGCACTCGTCTGAGGCAGCTGAAGTAATCTGAAGTAAGAAGCTGAAGTAAGTTAATAAAACCAACAAAATGTTATCAATAAGATCAGATGTCCTTTTCCTTCCTTAAACCAATTTATTGTCAGGTCATATGCTAAAGACCCATGCTAAAAACTTTCAAACAAACCAACTGAGAAAATACATAGCTATATGCAAATGATTATTAGGAAGCACTTCTGACTGAAAACCACACTAACTCTACAAAAAAATGTTCAGTCTTTTACTGGTGTGCTGTTCTTTGTATTCTCTTAACTAATGCTATAACCAAGAAACAAATCACAAAGTGAACGTATATTTAATATTCTATAAATTTCTCCTCCATCAGAAAGCACCAGTGTTTTTATTTCAGTTCCTACACGTTTGTGGCTGAATATTTTTATTTGTTCTAGGGATTTAGGGAGCTTTCTATTTAGCAGGCATAAATGTTCCACAATGATTACAGGTAAACAGTACTGATAAAACCCGACATTTTTCATAATCTAAAATAATTGTTCCATTTACAACTTAATCAAAGCTGTAAATGCATTTTCTTATTCATAGTTTAGTAACCACAAAAAAACCCCAACATTTTAATCTTTTGGTTATTGCTCTGTAATAGAAATATTTGGATTGTATAACGATAGTCTTAAATGTGATTAAACTTATTCTCATGCAATATATAAAAGCACACACACAAAAAAAATATGGAAGAGGACCTGAATAGTCTTTGAAATCTTTCATACCATAGTTTTGCATTTTACATATCCTATGCAAATATCCCCCAAAACAATGTAGAGAGCATAATATAGTTATTACAGCCAACAGAATGTCACATTAAACAGATGAAACCACACTATTAGAGATCATTATTCAGCTACAGACCTTCTCTTGCTGTATCATAAACCTGCACTTTTATTATAAACATAAGCTTAGGAATCAGTTTTCTTTTGTACAGTTTCTGTTTGTGACTATTATGCTATTGTCTATTTCAAAGTTCATAGGATATAAAGGAATAGTTAGCCACCTTTTGGTTTTATATACTTTAAAATATGTATATTATCAGAGATTTCAAATCTTCTAAGTTTTTCTCTGGTCTTTTACTTGAGCAGAAAACTTATCTGAGATGCATTTTAACTGTTTCCCGGGTTAACAATGAAGAACTAACACTTATCAGCTGGGGCACAGAACTGACTGAATGAAGGCTTTAGGTTGAAGTTACTATGGCCATGTGCTGCTACACAATCTTGTATGATGCTACCAACTCATGTTGGGTCATCTGTGTATCACAGGCTTCAGAGGGACACACTACCATATTCTAGTGCAGAAAATTACCATCTGTGATTCTGTGAAAAGATCCTTGATGCTGCCCTAAAAAGCAGTCTTGTTCTTTTCAACAAGGTCTCCCTTGTCTTGCAAATCAGCTGGACCCATCAGCTCAGGATTGGAAACAGTCACCTTCCCCTTGCAAGGGCTTAAGGACAGGCAGTTGCTCAGCCTGTGTCAATGCATAATACCTTGCATCAATCTCCTGCTCAGACTCCTGAATACTATGGTGCCTGGTGAGCTCCTCATGCAACCTGCTCACAAACCTTAGCCAGGTGGGCATCCTTGCACCCATGACATATACCTCTACCTTCAGGCCCTTCCATATTCCGGAGTTCCTCACAACTGAGAGTCTGGGCAGCTCTTCTGAACCCTAGAAGGTTTGTTTGGATGTCATTGCCTACCTGGAGAGGCTGTGGTCCCTCTGCCTGGGTTTCAGCCTTTGCTTTGCAGTTGTGGTGTGTAGACACAGTTTTTGGCAAAGTTAAAGGTTGCCTCTTGTTGCTCCTGCAATAAATGTAAAAGTGGCCCTACCTGTGCACCCTATCTGCATGAAGTACTGTGCAAACTGCCATGCCGCGTCCTGTTTGTCCACCCCATTCACTGCAGTCCTGGTCATGGGTGGTCTTTAGGGCTCTTTAAACCTGCTGTTGCTCCTGGCAATGCCCACACCACACCCACCAGCCTCACTCAGGAGGGCTGCCTGTTGCAGGCGGGACTCTCGGCTCTGCCTCGGGATTCCCTGTCACTGGGAAGCCCTGACGAGTTCAATCTAGTGCTCAGTCCTCAAACCTACTGTGGCAGCCACTGCTTTCCTCACTGACAGGTACAATTTCTTGTACTTGATTCGAACATTCTAATTTAAAATTATTCCATATCACTCCTTTACATCAAAAAAGTATTGAAAAAGTGATCTAAAAAAATCACAATCTACTGACATATTTTTTCAAATTCAAAGTGAAATGTTATTTTCTTGGCATACTCTTGACACAAGATCTTAAATTTTCAGAAAGTGCAAGTCATAAACTTTTCTGATTTGTTTATATTCATACTGCATTTAACTCAATATATAAATGTTTGAAAATGAGGAGCTTGCAATGTTTTACATATCCTGAAACACAGCTTGGATTTTGCTTCTGTGTCACTAAAACACTTTAATTTCATTTAATAATATCTTCTTTCTGCATTCCAATCATATATAAAATATTTTACCAATAGGCTTCCATGGGAATTAAAATATTACAACTTTATGTTATTTTGTCCTTAAATGCAGAATCTGCTCAACTCAATCAATCCTTCCATAAAAAAGCTGAAAACTGCTTTTCCGAAGCACTTATCTTTAAACAGAAATTTTAGTTAAAGAAAAATATCTCCTTAAATGATATCAAAAAGTATAGGTTATGCCTGTATATCTGCCTCCATTTATGCAAAATATCAGCTAGCATTAATGAAGTGTTGCATTTCTGTCAATGTAAAACAACAGGTATTCTGAACAGGAATTTATGTGTCCCAATGTTTATAACATAGATATCTACCTTTAATGAATTCATCCTCAGTACTTTTTGTAGTCACTGAAGTATGCATTTCACCCTAATGCTAATCAGATTAACAATGCTTGAGCAGAGTTTATTTCTTTCCATTAAATGGCATTTACCATTACTGCCCTGTTCATCTATGATACAGATATCTAAAGTCAATTGAGAAGAGCTCTTTTTGTGTCCTTAATACTTTATCACCACTAATTCTTAGCCAACAGAAGGTACCTCTCAGTACTGGGCCCTTGGGAAGTCCAGAGATTCTCTGCAGTGCTATTTTTTTAAAAGCAATAAGACTAAGTCATAACAATAATTAATTTCAAAATATTGTCTTTGGAGAGCTTCCTGTGAAAGGTATATACTTCACTGGAGGAATTATAGTGAATAAATAGGATGAAATGGTATTTAACAAGAACACTTCTTTCCCATCAGTGCTTATAAAACATAATTAAACCTATCTTATCTTACAAAACATCATCATTGATAATGCTTCCAATTTCACTTCTGGCAGAAGTTGTCTGATTATAGGGTTTTAGTATATGACAATGACCACATCACTAGATTTTATTACCCTACTTAAAACTCCTATAACAAAAGATGAAGACAATCCTTACAAGAAGATTCAACATTAGTATTCAGAGCAAAATTATATACAAGAAGAGAAGAAGGATTATGAACAGATAACCTTGTAAAGCTACTGATAGGAAAATCCTGCTTGTGTGAAAAGTAAATGACTGAAGTTCCTTGCATTATCTCTGAAAGCATAGAAAAAATACCAGCTATCACCTAAGACCATAGATTATACCCTCAGCTGATATAAATAACTTACTAATGCTGAAATACCCTAGTGAAAGATGTAATCGAAAATACATATTTTAAGGCACAACCTGCAAAAATGCAATAGTTGTACTCATGTGTTGGGGTTTTTTTTCTCTATACTCAGGGGTTTTTTATTCCATTTCCCAAAGATGACTGAACTTGAAAACTATTCTAGTGCTCAGTGTTGCATACATATTCAAGTATCTGAAATTTCAAATTTTATACAGCTGATTTTAAAAAAATTGGATTTGTCTTATGGCTTTTCATTTTTTCTCGTAAGTTACTTTCTACATAAATATAAGCTGCTTCCACAGCCAAACTGCATAAATATAGGAATATTTTTAAAGGAACACCTAAATGACACACCATAAATAGAGAAAATCTATTTGCTTGGAAAAAATACTATTTCTACTTCTCTATAGTTTGCTTTAGTTTTTCTCACCTGGGGTGTTTTTCTAGGTATTTACGGGATTCATGATCTTCAAAAATACTGTATTTCTAAGACCCATCAGTCAATAAAGGTGTGAAATGGTCTTCGCTTTCTGGGAATTCTGGCAAAGGAGAACTACTATATTAAGACAGAGATGAGAGGCTTTGATTCATACAAACACTGTTTTTCCATAATTCCTTTTTTATTTTGACAGTATCTCATGCAAGGATGCTTTGTTGCTCTGTGATTGAAGGAAAGAACCTTAAATTTCCCTTTATCTTCTTCATTGCTAGTGAACATACTTCTAGGGATAAGGGTACTGCCAGCACAACACAAGACAGTATAAAGAGGAGAGGAAATCTGCACACGTGGAATCTTAACTTTATGATGATCTCCTTTTCCTTTCCATTATTGTAAATAGCATGTCACTGCTGGTCTCAGTCTCTCTAATTTCTCTGTCTCTTTTGATTAGCTCATCAAACCCTACTAACTCACACCACTTTCTCACCTCAAAAAAGGAAGGTCAAAAGTAAGTAGCAGTAGAAGAGTAAGCAGGGCAAGTGTTAATTCTGGCCAGCAGTATGATCTTCAAACAACTACAGGCAGTAGAAGGGAAGAGTGGATATTTCCTTCAATGGCACAAAAATGAAATTACTGTTTCCCATTGTATCAGGTGTAGGTGACAAGGTTTTGGTAGATGTGGTGAGCTGCAGGAGTGGCCTCTGTGGCAAGAGGCCAGGGTGGGTATCTGGCTGCTGGCTGAGGTTAACCCACCACCTCATGCTGGGTCACCTGGTAGTGTCACATAGGAACTAAAATATCTCCAAATCTCTAAAAAGTCAATGAAATAATATTTAGCAGTGTTAACCTTGACTCTCCCCTCTTTAATAATAGGGTCAGAATATTTCCACTACAGATGTTACAGAAGAAGAATCACAGGAAAGGAAATCATTATGTGAAAGCAAGACAAATGCATTAGGCCCAAGCTAAAAGGAAACTCCTTAAGTATGGTTTCCACTCTTCCTCTGCACCTACTACTCACCAAATAGCCCTTGCAAACTTCAGCACTTCTCCTTTGTACAAGAGTATTTTTCCTAAACTGCCTTTATTTACATGTTGCTATTGCACTGATCTCTACAATTCATATTCTGGCAGGGACACCATCCACTAGATCAGGTTGCCCAGGGCCCCATCAAGCCTTGCCCTAAAAGCTTCCAGGGATGAGGCTTCCACAACCTCTCCGGGCAACCTGTTCCACTGTCTAACCACCTTCATAGTGAAGAACTTCCTCCAAATATTCAACCTAAATCTACTCTCCTCTAGCTTATACCCATTTCCCCTGGTTCTATCACTGTCTGACCTCCTAAAAAGTCCCTCACCAGCTTTCTTCTATATTAATTTTCTACCATTTACATTATCTTAATGTATCTCCACAAGAAATACTGATCTTTTATAACATTTCTATGGTTGTTCCAGTATTTAAGGGGTGGCTATAAAGAAGGTCCACCTCCTTTTAGGAAAGACATGCTCACATGCATTGTTGCAGGAACTGGACCAAAGTACAGAGTTAAAAATTAATATGTTAATCATAGATTATAAAGCGATAAAGACCTCTGTGATCCCCTAATCTGACCTGCTGCATAATAAAGGACAGAGGATTATCCTGACTTCATTCTAGTTTGGGCTATGTGCTTCCAAATGCTTTTTCAGGGCTTGGAAATCTTTTTCTTCCTCAAGTGGAAATTGTTGAGAAAATACTTGAGATAGGCTGTGTTATCTCCTAAATACACAGTAGGCACCTGTGAAAAAGACCATTAAAAATGAAGATAGTATAATTAGTATCAGTTGGAACAAAATAATAATGGATCATTGTATCTCACTTTAATATTAGTTTTCTAGTACCTTTCTATATGACATGCTATATATAGCAAGTTTTAGATGCTTATCAACATTTATAGTTTTTCCAAACACTCATATTTCATTTTTCGGCTAGAAGCAGAGGATTATTGATAATCTTGACTTATTATGGTAACACTGACTTTAAAATTTCAAATTCAAAGGATGCACAGGCCTTTCCTGCTTACGAAACAGATTTTTTTCTTTGTCAAGAGAGCCAAGCTATGCTGATGTACAATACAAGTGTACTAACATATTGCTAGTCCTGGCGAGCCACTGCACTTGCATTATGGATAGCCATCATGAACAGAATAGGAAATCTTCTGCAAAAAACTTCTAACCTCAATCCTGGTCCTGTGGGGAAGACAGCCCAGCACAGGCTGGATAAGGAGCTCTAGTCCTCTCACTCTACCAGCAGTAATTTTTGCTTTGATAATACACGAAGACTGAATTCTGCCAAACATACTCATAAATTAAGCATGCGTATCTTTTATTCTCTCTGGAAAGCAACAGCAGGGCAGAAATCAATTATTAGAAATTGCTTTGGCTTTAGTTAAAAAACTGTATGCATACTGAGATAGATAGTCTGCTAATCATAATGGTCTAGAAATTTGTAATTTACCCTAGGATGAGAGTTACTCAGCTGACCAGAGGTGATTAATTTAGCTGTCTGCACAGGAGCTTTGTGCTATCTGAGGTTTTACAGCACATCCAAACCACTCCAATGGGGCTGGCAGACAGGACACCTGTAACCTTCTGACGTAGCATCTGTAAAACAGCAGGGTACCTTAAATGGGGCACTTGCAGCCAAGTGAATCATATTCAATGAGTTAACTTCAATGTGGGCCAAATAGTGTTCCTGACCACGTTGGCTGGTTTGCCTAAACCTATGCTACTATATGGGTAGCCTGGAGACCTAGTTCAAACTTAAGATGTTTAGATGTTTAATCTGAAGTTAAATGCAATCTTTATTGAATTTTCAATCTTGCTAGGAGGCAGAGTAGAAAACTTAACTGCTCCTGGCAAATTAAAATGCATACATGCATAAGAATGTGCAGAATCATGTTCTTAGGGAATGCCATTTGTTCAATGTTACTACAGAGGCTTGGTACATATATAAAAGTATTGGGAATTTGTAGCTGATAGTAATCCTTAAAACATTTTGAGAGCTCTCTACTGTACACACTACACTTACATTCTAGATGGTAGCAGGCGCTTTCCAGGCCCACTATCAGTTCCTGCAGGAAAGAACAGGCAGTATAGGAAAATAGTGTCTTCAAACACATTGTGAGCCCACTAGTGGGCTTTGGCATCTTCTACATGCCAAAGCCATCCCATCTTTATTACACCTGCCATCAAGACATCATCTTGGCCCTGAATTTTGTGCACTGTTTTGCTAAGTGTGACAGCTTGAAATCTTTTGCACAATATTCAAAATCCACTTCAACAAGTGTGTAAAATAAGGATTTTTTTAGAGGTTAAATTCCTTCCACAGAGTTCACAGTGATCGAAATTATGAAAGTGAAGTTTTCAATTTCCCTTCTCTTGCTTTAAGTAGTAGTTGTGTTCTAAGTCTTACATCACAGAGTCACCAACAGAGATGTTAGCAGATCACTGTCTACTGCCTAAGAGCATTAGCCATAACCAATAACTACAATAGTTACTGTTACTGTACTACACAAAGACAGTAACTGAACTTGCAGATAGAGGCTTTTTGTTTTTCTTGTTAGGGTTTTTTTGCACAGGTTTGTTTTCATTTTTGGAGGGGTTTTTTGGTTTTTTGTTTGTTTGGTTTGGTTTAGGTTTGCTTGTTTGTTTGTTTGTTTTTAAACTATAAGACAAGTAATGAAGCAATGAAAGAATAAAAAAAAAAAACCAGAAGTGTGTTTGTTTACCTTGGTACCACTCCAGGTAATATAATCCTCCCCCTCCCCCAATATAATTTCCTCTTAATCATGTTATAAAACCTCTATTGTGCTATTCAGGTCAAATTAAGTCTGAAGTTAAAAATAAGTAGAAGGGTCAGCAAGGGATGGTCTAGTGCAATAGGTTGATACTTTCCTAGTAATGGGTTCTTAAAGAATGCAGTCTAAATCCCTGGAAAATCAGTACAATCTCCATGAACAGTTTGCTTTCATATGATTGAAAATAAAATGTCACAAATATATAAATACAGGGCATCAGTCTTGACACAAGATTTCCTGAATTTTACTTGTTCACCTCTTACAGATAACACCACTTAAAGCGATAACATCTATATAATGTCAGCTTTGAAACCTTAAAATGTTTTTTTCAGAGTTTTAATTTATATTTTTAAAAAATAATATTTGTACACATATACCAAAGAGGATTGGGAATCATTCCAGCTTTTTGCTTAAATTGCACACATTAAAAAACTCTTTAATTAAATGTTTAAAGCACCTAGTCAGTTTGAATAGTGCAGTGAATAAAATGTAAAAGAAAAAAAGCTTAATTTTACAGTAACATAGTAATATAATTTTTATTAGTATTATTTATGCAAAAAGCCTCCAAATTTATCCTAACATATAATTAGAGTATGTTTTTATCAAATATGCTATGTCTATGAAAAAATACACACAGTAACTTGTTGAAACTAAATTGATGATGATGATGCCACAAAATAATAAATTTAAAATGTTATATATCACCGGCTTTTCCCCAATTCTTATGAATATGCAAATTAAAAAGATTTTGATTAAGAAAAGAGTCTTGTCTGCAAACCTTAAACTTTGACTCTTATAATTTTTTATTGTCACGTAAACAGAGCAAACTTGCAGACTGCAAATGTAAAATGTACTTCAAACAGATCATGAAATATCAACAGTGATTTAAGATTATACAGTGGCATCAGAAGTCTTACATTATTTAGTATTTTCCTTAGACATACACTTAAACATAATTGTTCAAGACCCAACTTTCATCTGAAAGAACCACTCCTCGGAAAGGAAAAAAAAAAAGTTAAGAAATGTATAAAAAAGATATACTACAAACATTGATTGGAGAGGTCTAGATGTAGATTCTTCTTAATAAAATCAGTTATTTAGAATGTGCATACCAAGAAAGGTTCTAACTATGCTTTACTAACACAACTTCTTTCTGATATTTCTTCACAGCTCTCATAGTAAGATGTCTGCTATCTCAGCTTTGCTGAGGCATCAGCATTTGATCCTCCCATGCAGCTCTCTGCAGACTGTCATTTTAGGTTAAATCCACTACTTTATCCCAAGACTAATTTTGGAGGGAAACTGTATAGACAGTAGAATTTATTTTATTACAGCAGTAGCATGCTACTTCAAAATCTGACACTAATCATGTTTTCAGTGGACTGACATTTAGTTCCAGCATAGCTGGTGTCACTTGGCCCCGTGAAAAGGGAAGAGAGATACAGGAATAAAGGCAATGATCCTCTGGCTCTTGCATAGCTTCTTCCTTGGCAATATACTTTACACAAGCCTATCTATTGTCTTCTTGTACAAGGGAAGTCTTTGTTACCAGAAGAAGCCAGAAAAAGTCTTTGTGTACAAGTGATCACAGACTACCACATTCAAGTTAGCCAGTTCAGACATCTAAAAGATGCGTAGTCTAAGCTAGTCATTGAGGATTTCTCTGCAGTTAGTGGAGAGTCTCTTTAGCTCATGATTCATATTGAACTAAAATTGGTATCTTAGGTGGGATGAATCACTCACACTAGAAGCCTGTCTTTTTCTCTCCACTTCAACAACTATGGAATGCAGCCCAGAAGATTTGGAGATGCCAAGATGATAAAGTCAACAACAACAACAAAAAAAGTACAGTTCTATCCTAGGAGTATATAGAGCAGAAATCCAGAAAAGAAAGAGAAAAGTGCCTGTGTTATTTCATAATGCACCCTGTCTGGAATACTGGTGCTCAGCACCAATAAGAGATCAAGTCAGAACAGTGCATATATGATTGTGGTAACCAAGGATAACAAAATGTAAGTTGGCGAAAATGTTCATTGCTTTTAAAATATGATTGAGTATATTTACAAAAGAGACTGCAAGATGTTCAGACTGCAATAGATACTGGACATGATTATTCAGGAGGCACAATGTAGTAATACAGCAATTTTGGCAAATGATTAAAATTCTCCTCACTTCCTATATCCATTCCACAAATTCCTCTAAATTACAAGAAACTACTAACAACAAAATCTCTGTGAAGGACTGTATTTTCATTTAAAAGTGGGCTTTCATGAGAGTGTCTTCTCACTAAAGAATTACCAATTTATTGTACTTTTTCAGATGAAGTATGGTTTGGTGAAGATGTCTCTATGTAAAATTAATTGTACTGTATGGTAGTAGTTTTTCTATGAGGCTGTTAAACTTTATGCTTGGTTTTTGGATATCCCTTGAAAAATACAAGAATCTGAAGATAAACTGGTAGAGATTAATGGTAGCTGGAAATATACTGGTTTCTAAAGGACTCAGGGGATTATGAATAGCTAAATTAAAATTCCTCAAGAAAACATCTGAGGAAAGTCCATGTGGTTTAGACAGCATCTACTCTGTATTATGGTGAATACATTAAAACAATTATATCCTAGATCTGTGCAGAAGGGTATGTGACTATCAAACACAAAACCGTACAATATCAGAGCCACCTGCCTGTCTCTCTCATTTCCTTTCTCTCTCCAGCAATTCTTAGAAAACAGGGAAGATTCTTCTAGGAACAATCTTATGCATATCCACATTTTAAAACCAAGTTCAAGGGAGCTTGCAGGTGAACTATTCATTAGGAGTAGCCTTGTAATAGTCTTGTTACGCCCTGTACATAGTGTCATTAAAAGGGATATGGCATGCACTAGTTTTACAAATGTCTTTAAAAATGTATGAAAATATATGGTTCTTGATCTACTACTCTGACACTATTGTAACTATATAAACAGAATATAAAATAACAACAGCCTGCATAAAGGAGGTACATTTTTTTGTTTCACTTCTCCATGTTGTATCTTGGTAAAGCTATAAAAAAATCTGTCACAGAAAACAACTAAATACCACGGTAAACCTTTGTAAAATTCAAAAACTCTAAACCTACAATAATCCTAATCTGAACAGCTAATCACAGTGTGAAGCTATTATAATATGTATCCAATTATAATCAGCATTATGACAATGGCACTACCATTAATCTTCTGTGCTATTTCTCATATTTCTAGAGACACTGCTAAAAGCAAAACCTTGAAGCTATTTACAGGAGATGGGGAGTTTCAGCACTTATACTGCTTATAGTTTTTTATGACATTCCCTACTTTCAGGAACTTCAAATTTTGCCAATATTTTTTCAACAAAAATAATATTTGTTATCTGATTGAGGTTTGTTGTTTAAGTATGCAAAAAATTTTCAAATATTCCATTCGAGACTGAAATTAGACATGGAGAGGCAGGAAAAGATTTGCTTTGTCAAAGTTTTTTGAATTCCTTCTCCCATCTCATCAGATAACTTGTCACTTCACATTCTGGAGCAGCAAAATGAAATGTGTAAGCAAAGCTGCTTTTTCTGGGTCCTAGAAAAAATGTACTGCCTCTGAACAAAACACAAACTCTTCTGGAAGACTTCTCTCCTCATATACACTGTGGAAACGAATTTGGCAACTAGACACTCCAAGAAATCCCTCAGTGCCTTAATGTGCCCTGGTTGTTAAGCAGGGCATTAATAGGACCTGTAGCAATAGGACAAGGGCTAAAGGTTTTAAACTAAAAGAGGGTAGATTCAGACTAGGTACAAGGAAGAAGCTTTTTACAAGGAGGGTGGTGAAACCCTGGAACAGGTTGCCGAGACAGATGGCAGATGCCCCATCACTGAAAACATCCAAGGTCAGTTCACATGGCAATCTGATTTGAAAATGTTCCTGCTTATTGCAGGGAGATTGGACTAGATGACAGCTAGAGGTCCCTTCCAACCCAAACCAGTCTGTGATTCTAGCATCCCTTAGGGTATGTATTCTTGTCACACAGCCTCTCAGAAATGTGAGTGATGCCCAACACTTACAGAAAAACACAACACTCCATTGTTGGGCCCAATTGTCAGCTTGGAATGAAACATTCCTTGGAGTGGAAATTCTACAGAAAAGCTGACATGAACCTGGTAAACTGGAGAGAGGTGTAGGAGGGAAGAAAAAGTGTGCGATGTCAACACAGCTTAATAATGGAAATGATATCTAAGACAAAGGTAGGAAAAAGAGTGGGCACACTGGATATGAGAAGCAGAAGATGAGGAAGAACACTAAACATATTAGGCAGGGAGCCTTGCATCAGGTAGGTAAGGAGAATAAACTGGGTAACTGATGTATGGAAGCCTTCTGAGCTCTGCTCCTTCAGTATGTTCATCTGCATCCATACTCAGCACATTCATCATCATCCATCCCCGTCCTGGGAATATTCTCAAGCCTAGATGGAAGGTGGCTTAAAACAGTCTTAACTTTCCCTCTTTTTTTCCAGGCATGGAGATCCAATGATAGAAATGAGAATGAACTCGAAATATTAACATTTTTTCAAAAAGAAAAAGACAATGGGAAAAAACAGCCATCTCCAAAACTGCAAAGCTTTTTCTGATCTCGTAGCTTTCTGTCACAATGATACTGGCTGCGTCCTTTTCTTTGGCCTTTTTATCCAGCATCTCCTGAGGAGAGCTGATGACTGCAGCTTGGCCTCTGACCTCCAGACTGCAGCCTGGTAACTTTGACTCAGAGAAGAAAACACTGGAAGAGGTCCTGTAATAATGGCTGGTGTGCTTCCTGAGGACCAAAATCTTCCAGTTCCTTATTACTTGTGGTCCCACAAAAATCAGCAAGAGGTAAGTATAATACAACCAGCAGCAATGGCCTGGCTCTACCTTGGAAGACAGTCTTTCAAGAGAGATCTTTAAAGATTTAAAGCCAGTCAAAGTGTTGTTAACTTACTAGGAATTTTTTTCAAATGTAAAAAATAGGTTTCACGATGATTATGTAACGCAATTGTTCTGAATCAAGAGTACTGACACAGTTAATATCCTCTTCATTACAGTATACCACCCAAAGAAAATAGGTTAGGGAAACAGTAGTTCTCCTTCATTTATCAATATGAATTAATTTAAATGTTTATAAATTTGATCTCCAGTCTACAATTGGCATTTGAGAAGAAAACAACGTATGTTAAAAATATCTACCTGAAATACATTTAAAAAATGAAAATATAGAGACAAATTACTGAGAAAGAAAAATATCTGGTCCACCTGATGGAGAAAACATTGGATAAGGAGACTGTGATCTCCTTAAAAACACAGAGAAACAGTAAGAAGAAAAGATCATAAAGAAGAAAATACTATGCTTAAAACCATATTAAATAATTTTAATTATATAGAGATATGGGAAGATGTGACATTACCAGTGTTATGACTTGGAGAAATCCCAAGCCTGGGGGTTTGGCGTTGGGGTTTTTTATTAATTCTTATTATAACTACTCAGACTGGAAGTTCAGCACTTTTAAGATAAACTACACTGTCAACTGTCAACAAAATAAAATTAATTTCTGGCCTTGTTCATGGGATTTAGAAGACGTGAGTAGAACTGTATGTTGAGACTAGTAGACCAGGATTCCTGGGTAGCCATTATATTGGATGGATAAATGCAGAATGAAAAAAAAAAACCCCACATCTTTGTCTTTAAAATAATATTTTCTGGTTCTAACCTACACAGTAAAGCTGAATTACAACTATTTCAGCTGTGATCAATTTCACAGACTGTTTTCCACCCCATAGATTTGGTGGTTTGAAACAAAGTATCACGGGAAGGGTTGTTTTAAGATAAGCTCTTAAAACACTAACACATCTGTGGTTTGGTTGCAAACTACTACAGTCTAAAGTGTACTACAGTATTGATAGTTGGTATGCCAGCTCATTAGAAACTGCAAACCAAAGGAAAGCAGTCTTGTAAAAGACAAGTGATATACCTGGAAAGTCACATATGTATGGATTTGTTCTGTGAACACGCTTGCCTCTTAATGTATATAAATAAGTAAATGCCTCTAATTTTACAGTAAATTTTGAAAAGTAATTTAAAAGGTTTAAGAACACTGATAAATAAACATAAACCTGTATATAAGACTGTTGCACAGAGCTAGTTTCCATGGATTTGTTCCCACAGTACCAGAAGCCTCCTGCCCTCAGTTGTCCTTCTAGGAGTATTTCTTACCTCTTCAATTGATCAGTATCTCCACAGGCCTCCACACAAAGGACCTTTGGCCATACATAACACAACCAGAGGGCAGCAACAAACTCCTTAAACATGTGTTTCACTGCATATACCTTCCTGCAGTAATGACAGTACATAATTTCTGGCTACAAGCCGACATGACATTGTAGCATCAAGTTATTCCATTGCAGCTCCTTAATCAACCATAAATGTCCTTAATGTTATCAGAATGATTAACAAATTCAAACCATATTACTATGCTCTTGCTATTTCTGTCACAACAATACTTTAGAAATTATGTACTTCTTGCAGATGCTTTGCTTTTCTGTATTTTTCCTACTGCACAGTATGTGCCTCTACTACAAGACATGAAGAAAGCTTTCATATCACACAGCTCATTAGAGGCTCAAATGAACCAGTTTTAGATGTATGATTTTGACCTCATTACTGTCCTCAATCAATGAAATAAAAATGGCGGTTGTCATAGTATCATATCTTGGATACATCACTCTGGGAATATGCAGTCAGAGTCTCTCCTCAGCTGGTAAAACTGCTATTGAATGTATTTGCTCTTACTATGCCTGATTGAATAATAATAGAGAAAAAAAAAAGGATTTTAGAACTAAATAGGCCAATCAAAATATATCTGAGCAAACTAGAGGCCTGTATCTTGTCCCATTTTCAAAATGCTGTAGGAAACAAAAAATCTCAAATGGCGCAGTAAGTATGCTACTGCCTAAACATCTCTTTCTTGCTTGTAATTCATACACTGCAAAAGTTTCAACAAAAATCAGCATGTGTCTGAAGTGTTGCTCTGAAGGTGAACAACCTGCATTAAGATCAATAACAATTTCTTTAAACTCTTTATATCTTCTGAATGAGAATCTCTCTTTTGTTCATTTTTCTCCACTGTCATGACGTACGCTTAGCATGGGATGAACCACACTGGAGATTCCCCTTTCCCACCACTTACACAGGGAGCTGAGGTAACTAACATTAAGGCTTTGTCCTTATCCCTTAAAAAACATATTGCATTCTCCCTGACTAATACAAATGAGATTGCTGCATTCAATTTAAGAGAGTTTTTTTCAGTTACATGTAGTAAGTCATTTCCAGAACTTTACACTTCCAAATACATTACTATATAAACAATCATTATTTGGATTTCTAAAAATATATAGATGCATTCTATTGACTAAGCCTTTAGATTCCACATATTTGTGTAGATGGTAAGCTGGTATACGTATATGTTGCCTATTAAATGTACTGGATGTACAATATATGCTATTTTTGAGAAAAACACTTTGTTTCATTTTATCGTGTATCTGTTAAAAACTACAAGCAAGGCTGCTTCTTGCTGCAATATACAACTGGAAGTTCGTACTGCCAAGTTGGAGGTATCGGTACTTCTTTCATAATGTATTATCAATTAGTTTCATAATGTTCCCTGCACACCTGTAGAGGAATGAATCTTTCAATAGAGAGGCAAAGCGCAAGCAGAAGAAAAGACTTATCTGGATCTTCAAAGGCAGTTAGAGAAGTAACAATGTTTTACCCTTCTGCACTCCTCTTTTTCCTTCCTTCATCTACTTTTTCTCCTCACAGACAAATGGAACAAGGTATCAACCCTCATCCATACGAGACAGGATGGAAACGTTCGGGCAGAGAAGGCTCTCCGTAGTTGAATGACTCCTATTTACACCTGCTTAGGTGAAAAGCTTCTTTCTAACAGAAGGTGAGTATTCAGTATTGCCATATGCCTGGCTTACGCATACTATCTTCCTTAAAAGTAATTGCTTCAGAGTATCCTCAACAATGTTACAGGTCTATAGCAAACAAACTGGGAGGGGATTTTTTTTTTTTTTGGCAGAAGATAAAACTGCTTTTATCAGGCTGTTTTTAGCCTAGTTTACTATGGAAACATGGCTGCACAACAATGTAACACAGTCTATGTGTTCTTACTTTGTAATTTTTGAACTAAGTAGCCCATTTTCATAGAATCATAGAACTGTCAGAGTTGAAAGGGACGTAAAAGATCATCTAGTTCCAACCCTCCTGCCTGGCAGGGACACCTTCCACTAGATCAGGTTACCCAGGGCCCCATCAAGCCTTCCCTTAAAAGCTTCCAGGGATGAGGCTTCCATTTTGATCAAATGTGAATGAGAAGATCAAAATCTCAAAGACAGTTACACAGCGAGAAATTTTGAAAGCAGCAGTTGTCGGACAGAAGGACCAGGATCCTAGCATTAACATGCAGGGTGCTAACAATCAGCCTATTTCTGCTGTGAAGTGTGGCAACCTTCGTACTCTTACCTGAATATATGCATATTTAGTGATAAAAGAATTCCTCTATAATTAAGTTATTAACCAAGAAACATAAATCCATAAGAATCTGATCCTCTTGACTTCTAGTTCTGTTAGTACTTCTCTCTTTTAACTAGACAGACAAGATACCAGGCTGATGAGGGGAAAAAACAAAACTGAAAGGAGGAATGGTATAAACGAAAATCAAAATCATACAAAATCCATATTGTAGCAAAAGAGAAGAGAAAATAGCTGAAATAAGGAGTTTACCAGCTATTATGGTACAAGGAAGGACCATTTTAAAGGTTTTGTACCAGGTACATTTAAATCCCTTTCTGATTTTACAATGTTCAAAAGTCCAACACACAAAGACACACACAAACTCACACAGAGGAGATTGTGATCTTCATTTTCTAACTGTGAACAACTAAACACATTGAATGATCCAAATTTTCAATGCAGATACACAATGTAAAGCTGAAAATAATTTTCTTTTCACTTCCAATATTCCACAGCCAAGCAGCAACATAGTGGTTAAAGAACAGGGATCATCCCACCAAACTCATTTTTACAGCTCTTCAGTGATTAGTTTGAGATAGTCTACCAGAATTATCTAAACCATAATTTCTCCTTGCCTAATTCTTAAAAAAAATAGCACCAAATACCCACTGATGCATTGTTGAAATGCATGCATTGAGTAGAGGAAGTGGTATAACAAGTTATTTGTTACTCAAAGTAGCATAATTCTCATTTTATGTCCAATATTCTGCCAGTATTTACTATAAATCAGACCATCCTGTTCCAAGATTTTTCAAGACAGACTCTCACCCAAAAAGAATTTCAAAAATCTAGAAAGTATTTCTCAGCTAGAAATTCCGGAAATAAAACTGGTTCTTGATCTCTACATGTTACTTCTTACAGAAAAAAAAAGGGGGGGGGGGGGTAAAAAAAACCCAAACAACCTTTGCTTTCACTTATTTTTGAGGTAACATCTCCCTCTCCTTTTTTATGTTAGCATAATGTCAGTTATCTTTTCTTTGGCATCCCCTCTGCTCATGCTGAGAATCAGGTGTGTGCTGCCAGTAGGACTTGTGACTTCAAGGAGCTGTGGCTGTCCAATTAAATTTGGTGCCAGATCACAGCCAGCCAGATGCTAAGGTAGCTATTCTCCTTCCTAGTTCATCAATAAATGCAATGCCATTAGCAGGTTAGCCTGGGTATTAACTTACTTGTAAGTGAATTGTAAGGTTAATCCATGTTGGTTCAAATGGAAAAAAAATGAAAGAAATTAAGAAGGAAATGAGGCATTAAAAGTAGGCTCAGTAAAAACAGAGATACTTATATTCAAGAATGTAATCCTAGAGACCTGAACTCAGATGAAAGCTTACTCAAGGAATCTACTTTTACTATTTGAAAAGTTCCTCGGTGTCTAAAATTTTCATTTAGCACATACGTACATTTTCTCCAGGTTTGGGAATACTGAGAAGTCAGCATTTAGTTAAATCTAAACATAAAAATAAGATGGATAATCTCCTGCCTACCTTCCAAGAAGAACTAAATTCATTAGGTGCTCTTACGACACACCAGACCAGGATCAAGCACCTCCAAAGTACAGTGTTAGCCAACAGTTTTAAAATCTAACACAAAGTGCTAACTCTCCCCACTTTTCAGTAGCTGAATGTAGCTTAACCTGTTTCCAATTTGTAGTCTTCAGGCATTGGACAAAACCAGACTATCTCAGTGTAATCCATAAAAAATAACTAAGAAGAGTACACCCATCATCAATAGACAAGTTTTCTATGGATACACATCTCAGCCAGAATACTAAAAAAAAAAAGCCAACACCACCCCCCCTAAAAAAAAACCCTACAAAACCAAAAAAAGTTTTCAAAGTTGATTCAGTGGTTCAAGGATGTTTTTAAAGTTGATGGGTCAGCCCCTTTCTTCATCTACTGCAAATCAGGCTCCTGTCTCTCACTGTCTTGCAGGTTATGCAAAGCACCAGGCTATGTGATTTGAGTAAGAAATCAGACACTGACAGCACAGCTCCTAACACTGTACAGTATTATCATAGAAGTAGATACTCAATCCAGACTTGATGGAGGATCTAATTAACCTCAGAAACTTGCTGAAACTAGCCTGAAAGTAGCCAGCAATCAGCAACATAGACCCATATATACCTTAAGTGCTGTCCCTCTCTGGATCTATGCAGAAATACACAAGGCAAAAATCTTTCCTCAGAAGATGAAACCCCTTCTTTCAAAAATGTACTTTGGATCATTTTATTCCTTTGGGAAAAAATTCATCTGGTGTTTCCAGTTCCCCTATATATACTTGCCTAATGAACTTGGTGCTTCTTTGACGTGGGAGAGCTGAAGCTCTCAAGGATGTCACAAGTGGGTAGTTGTCGAGGGTTAGGTCCTAGCTGGCTCTAGATGAATCACAGGCGCTCTCTGCTAACCCATCTCCCTTCCCAATGGGGAAGAGAAAGGGAATAAAGGAGAGAGACTTACAGATTGTAAAAGAAAACTCAGCAGCAGACAGGAACAGGATTCAGGAGCTGGATTCTGGAAATGCATTCAGGAACACACAGACTGGGATCAAAGGCAGAACAGACAGAGTCCTCCTTAGATGCCAGTGAAGAAGAGAGTTTGACACTTGTGATCCATCAGTTTTATACTGAATATTATATATATATAGAATGAAACAGAATACCTAGTTGGGTCAGTTTAGGGTCAACTGTTCTGTCCATTCCTCTCCACAGGTGTGACACCACTTGCTTTACTGCAACCCCAACATGACACACAATATTTACCAGTGACCTTGGTTTCTACAGGGGCAAGTATAAGCAAGAGCCCTTCTGCATATCAATGCTTAGTAGTAACTACAAACATCAAGTGCTATCACTTCAAGAATCAGACACTGTCTGCAAAAAATCGCCATCCACTTCAGAAAATGCAGTTACTTCAAAGAAACTTAGCTGAAAAGGAAAATTACTGAACAGAATTAGTTCTGTTCTATCTCAAACCAGGACAGTTGTACATTATTCTGGCTGGGAAAGAGCCCACTCCAGCCTTTTCCTCAGCCAAAAGGAAAAAGAAAGAGCAACGAGCATGATCCTGTAGCTTCAAGGGCAGAGCGGCCAGGTGAGAGAGAAGTATGCTCCAGTTCCTTTGGTAATACCAGTTTATGAAATTTATTCAGCAATTGTTTAATGTAAGGAAACTAGAACACTCCAGAGACAGGTTTGAACTTGATTCCCTCAACTCTCTGTTTGCCCCACAGCAGTTATGCTGTCTCACACCTGGTTCTCACCCTTGCAGCCTATACTATTCTCATGCATGAGATAAAGAGCTGAGATGGCTAAATAATTTCCAGTCTTGGCATTTAGAGATCATTTAGTAGCTGTGCTCAAGACTGAGTAGATAATTTTTATTTTTTTTTTTAATTCTTTCCATAATTGCAAAGGCAACTTTATCTCCTGCCTCCTTAAAAGGGCCATCCAAAGAAACAGATGACATAAAAACATTATAAAAGAGACAAAATTAGCAGTCATGAAAATTACAGAAGGCGTGGAATGCCATATATACTTGCAGGGGTGATAAGGATATAAACACAGTGACAATGGCATCTGAAAGAGGTATCTGCAGACAGGGTTCTTTATAGACACCATACTTAAGCCACTATACACTCGATTTGACCCTACTTAGAAAATAACAGGTGAGAAGTAGGTGCTGATGGGCAGTCCACAGCCAGTACTGTGGACACTTTCCCTGTGATTAAGCAACAGTGTACTAAGCTCCAGTGAATCTTCTCTGTATCTGTGGACCCCATGTGTCTAATTCTGAGAGTTAGACTATCCTCAGATCTAGAAAGACCAAGCAATATACATCAAGTAGCAGAAACAGTGGGAACAATATTAACTATAAAGCTCATATTCTTATAAAATATTTAAATACTTATTAATATAGCATTTAGAACCCAATATATAATGTAGGAGATAAAAGTCTTGAGGCAGTGTGAGAAGGAATTAAAAAACAAGCAAGAAGCATAGCCTAGCAATGAAATGAATGAGCTGATCCTCACCAGAATTGATGCCACCTCTGTGAAATCTATGCAACAGTTACCAACTCCTTTCACTGTGCACTACATTTATTATCTGAATCGTGATAAAACTTAAGTGTCACTGATCAGGGCATAAGGCTTCATCAGGCTGGGAAAACAGTAACTCATTCATGTAGCTGTTATGATACACACAGAAAATGCGAGACCAGCAGTCAGGAAAACAGAATTTAAGCACTGGCACAGAGTTACTGCCCTCCCCTAAGTATGTGTCTCTTAATGGTGTTTTAATCAATTGCTCTTGAACTTGGGCAATGTATCTGCTGTACTTCCCAAGCTATTGTATACAATGCTTTTCAAGTTGTTATAATTTCTAAATGGACCTCACATTGTCTTCCTAGTTATTATTAAATCCAGCCAAAAGTGATCATTCTACCATGTACTCTAATATCTCTATAGCAATGACCATACTTCAAATTTGAACAAGGATACTGAGAAGTTTAAAACAGACAAAAATAAAGGGGAGGGGGGAAACAAACAAACAAAAAGTGTCTCAGGGCTGCCTAGGAGATGAGGCTGAGAGAGCAGGAAAGGCAGTCTGGAATATTTTGAGTAGGTACAGTGAGCTTTGTGTGATGACCCTAATAATAAACCCCAATTTAGAAAAGACCACAATTTCAACTTTTGCCCAGGGCTCTTTGGAATGTCTGCATGCTCCTCACCGTCTAATTTAGAGATGTGTTTTGTCTTATAGCAGTGCCTATCTAGCACCACTTAATTAAAGGAATTACAGTGGAAATACATTCTGTGAAGAAATAACACAATTTATTGATAGACAGGAGCAGACAACTGAACTAAATAAAGGAAAATGGAGTTGATTCCTTTCGAATTCAATTGCTAGCTTGTAATGTTATGACAGTTCTTGGATGCTATGGCAACTCCCAATTCTGCATTGCTTGCAGAATGCAAAAAGAGCAAGGGCATATCAATAGTGGTCACGGGAACTTTTCCTGGGGATAGGATAGTCCAATTCACAAACTCACATAGCACCTGGAAAGCTCACACGTTTAGGGCAATTTTCAAAACAGCACAGAATTATCTTTGGTTGTTCCCATGAGTTTTATGGATGTCCTAAATAAG
Organism: Galbula dea; assembly: GCA_013399015.1. Lineage (NCBI taxonomy): Eukaryota > Metazoa > Chordata > Aves > Piciformes > Galbulidae > Galbula > Galbula dea. Next base: position 800,278 of record VWZX01008270.1, read on the forward strand.
AGGTTTTAAAAACTCCATCCTAAAAGTACTGCTTTTAGGTCACCACTTTTAGATACAACACTCATTTCTTTCTAAGCTTCTCCGAAGCTGAAAACCTATTCAAGAAAGCACTTTATATAGAGCTATTGCTTTCTTTGGGAACAGAACATGTATATGAAGGGACAGAGTTCGTTCCCATTTAGAAGAGGGAGTGCAGACTATTCACAGCAAGCAATAGCACAAAATACTATTGAAATTACACATTCTCTGGTGGTTTTAAAAAGGATCTAAATGTACCTCTATGGTATATTTTATCCTCTGTCTTGTAAAAACTACCATTAGATCATCACTCCTGTTTTATGAGAAATCTATGTTCCTAGATACAGTTTTGTTGGTGGAGAAAGAAGGTTTTGTTTTGTCTTGTTTTAATACTGCTTGTCTGGTGACACTCCCACTTAGAGACCCCCCTGGCTGATATCAAAACTGTTACAGAATTCATGCAATTCTGCTGAATCTAGCATGATAAGCTGAACTGTACCAACAAGTGTATAACCTAAATAAATATGCAGGGGATTAAGGTAGGTTTCCTAAATTGCTTGTTATGACAAGAATTAAATTGTTAGGATCAATGATCAGGGACTCCCTCACGTACTCTTGTAATTTTGGACTTGCTGTTTCTGAAGACTTACCAGGAAAAAATGGATGAATTTTTACAACCTCATCTATTGAATCCCACACAAGCAACACACATGAACAAAAGAGTGGCTGAAGGTGAGAGTTCCCAACTGCTAAAATTATTTACCAATACTCAGAAATAAGATATGGAAAACAGTGGTTACAACACCTGCATCATTGATAGCTTATCAAGATTAAAAATTGTTTCTGCATTTATTTGCATTGGAACAAATATTTATACCTTTTCTGCTTCAGACTTTTTTTTTTATGTTACATTACTCTGTTTTGTTTTTCCAGTCTTAGATTTTGCACTTGCTTTAACATTTTGTTGTCCAAGATACAATAAAAGCTAAAATTACATATTCTGAGTGTCTTAAAATAAAAAAATCATATATTATACTCAAAGCTTGAAACACCTGTTGAGTCATTATACTTCTAATACAAAAGAAAAGGCATAAAATTCACTTTTCTGTAAAGAAGAGGCATATAATAAAGTCTGTTGATCCCAGACAAATCCTTGTAAGTCTTCTTAGGAATGGTTCTCATATAAATTAAGCACACGTCTCCATCAAGCACCACTCTGTTCACCACTTTGAAGTAAGCAGCTGGTGAAGCATTACTCCAAGAGTCTTGGGGAGGAAGTAATCTTTTCACCTCTCCCTCAGTGCCAGGGGTAGTCATCAGTAGGAGAGCTCAGCAAAGAGTTAAAAAAAAAAAAAAAAGCAGTCTTTCTTACATGAGGAGTAAACAGACAGGAGCATTCTAGCTGGGGATGGTAGAGGAGGAAAGTGCTAGGTTTTTACTGGAAGACACTTACTTCAGTGTAAGCATACTAAAAAGGGTCTGCAGGAAATCTTCAATTAATAGAGGGAGTCTAGCTTGTCAGAAAATCAAGAGAGAAGAAACCTTTCAGAGAGGCTGGAGCAGCCAAGGAAGATTGCTTTTATTAAGCATAGGCTTATTCTGTTGTATTGTTCTTATTTATGTCCCATTACTGTAAATTTGTATTTTAAAGACATGATATTTTGTTCTTTAACAGGGAACACTGCCTGGATGACTCAACAAACAAGAAACCATTCCTGATGAACATACATAGCAAATCTTTAGACATAGGTAATGAAAACCTTAAAAATTCCAAGTCCCCCAACAAACTATTTCTAGACCATCCAGGGAATAACACACATATATTTTTTGAATGGGATATTTTAAGAATCAGCACAACAAACAGCAGGAAAGAAAGAAGCATTTTCCAGTGGTTTCCTGGAAGTAACAAGGAAAAAGTCTCCAGCACTCTCTTGCATAGCAGTACAGAGGCATAACTGAAAACAAAGTTGGTGTATGACAGAAAGATTAAAACAAAACAAACAAATAAAACTCTGAGATGTGCGCAGCTTCTCCCAACCACACCCCGCCCTCCTCCCCCCCCCAAAGAATTTTAAATCTTGTCCAGACATTTAGCAAGGAATAAAATAATGTTTGATCTAACTAGACTTAACTTTCTGACCTTGGTTCCATTACTGGGCCTCAAATATTTCATTCAATTTTAAACCTCGGACTTTTCTGTAGTCAACAGCTGTAGCATCCATGCTGTTCCACTGCATGAAATAATGTTATACTTGAGAGCACAACATGTCAGCTATATTTACTCCACCTGCACAGTCCCTATCACATGCATGCATTATGCTGCTCACAAAAACAAAGCAGCTTAAAATGATTTTTCTCAAAGAATTTATATTCTTGAAAACTGGTATTTTCATTGCTGAGGAAGGCCCAGTCTTCACAGTTAACTTGCTTTCAATTATGGTCAGTGCAGCAGCACACGTTTGGAAAAGAGTCAGCTCTGATCCTACTGCAAACCATTTGCTGGTTTGGGGAATCAGCAAGGAACTGTGACTGCCTACTAAAAGAGCTGCAAGGGACCTGCATCCGAGAAAGAGACAGACAAGCCCCCTATATAGGAAAGTCTGGTTAGGGAAAAAGAAGAGTCCAGGAAAGATGATTTCATACTTTAAAAAAATGCCAAACTATTTGTAGCCATTACATAATTTTACTTATCTATACAGCTGCAGCTATCTATTCATATGCAAACACATATAAACCTACGCCTAACCCTCAGAGACTGCTTGGTAGCATCTTAGTCATGGAGTTATGGCTAACACTGACCCACTGGCTAAAAGTAAGACTAAGATACTCTGGTTCAGGACAAGTGTTTATACAAGGGCCATCTTGTGGTCCCACGACCCTACAAGTTGGGAGTGAGTGTGAAGTTTCTACATACTAGGAATATCTGGTCCCACTCCAAGACCCCTTTTACCCTCACGATATGGGGGAAATGCATATAACCTTTCCACAGCACCTTGAGAGTGAATTTTAGACTGATTTGAGACTATGAACAAGGCACAATGAACTGTCATAGAAAGCCGAAGTTAAAGAAGTTGCTGAGGACCAGGCTGAGAGAAGTCTCTTTAGAAATGAGCTGGTTGGATACTGATCAAGGTTATATTTACTGGAGGGCAGAAAAGAAGTCTGATAAGAAGAGACTTCAAAGTAAAAGTTAATACTGATACAGAAAAAAAACCATTGAGACTGATTTCCTTCCCCAGGGAGGGAGTGCACAACTGACAGTCACAAGGGGAAAGGGAAACCATCACCACAATGTTGAGCAAAGAGGATATTTTTCAGTGCTGGTACTTTACAAAAGCACATGAGGGCCCCTAAATCACCTAGTAGTGTTCTCTAAATAGTTGAGATTTTTCATTTATATGGGAAAAATAGGCAAACAAATGAAGGGCTATGTAATGAGGTCAAGCACCAATTCTACAGTGCTTAATTAGCATCTTCCTCCAAGACTATTTTAAACTGCTTTCACTATACTCCTGCAAGATAAATCTTGGTGGATTAGCCTATGACCCATCCTTGACTGTTGTACTAGGATATAAGCAAAGCATGGCTACTGCTTTTCAGTAATCTCTAGTAAACATGGTAGATTTCCAACTGCATTGTGCTCAACTACTCCTCAGGAAGGATCATCTAGAGCCAGATCACCAGGTTAGTTGTTCTACTATCTACAGTGATAAGTCCTATTTTTATTATTTCCTTACAATATACATAGGTATTTAAAAACCCTGGTAGGTGTTGATCAGGTGAAAAGATTTAATCTTTTCCATCTGTCAGAATTACTTTGGGAAGTACTCTTTAAAAATACTGGGGTCTATCACACATAATGATAGTGTCCTTGATTCAAAAAATAATGTTATTAAAAGACTAGGAGGTAGAGGATTGAATTTTGCATCTTTTATGTCCTCATTTGTGGGACTTAACTTTTTTTTTGGCTTGTCAAATATGGTCACGAAAAGCACACTGAAAGTAGGCTACCATTAATGTTGTTGGCCAACAAAACCCACAGCTTAACATACTGCATTATGGGGTGAAGATGGATGGTGGAAGTCCAGGGAAAAAAAAAACCATATGTGCAAACCGTATCATAAAAACTTCAACACCACAAACACATCATAATTGGATACTGTAATAAAATGCCTCAGCTGAGCTGTGGGCCTAGGGTTAGGAGAAATGGGAACACAGAAAGCAGATCTAGGTATGTTCAAAAGTTTCATATACCTTCTAATGCCAACATTTCAGCCACTAAATTAAATATATCAGAATATTCTATGGCTATTTAATGGATCCAATATATATTTGAGGTTTTTTTCAACAAACAGGTTAAAGAAAAGAAATCCCCATCCTGTGACCTTAAGTCAAAGTAAATTGTTGAAATTTCCCCTTCTTACAAAGATCACAGGTCTGTTAAGACTGGCATAGATTTGTCCCTGCAACAAGAGGGCAAAATCAAACAAATGGTACCTCATCTCATTCCCTGAAGTTTCAATCTGTATCAGCAAACTTTCACAACAAAGTTAACTGAACATTACATTCCAAAGTAACAGACTGTTTCAAATAAACAAACTGAGGAAAAGGGGAAAAAAAGATTCCTAGTATTACAGAGAATACACCATCATGACATAAATCTCCATATTTCTGGACAGAATTTCTAGAATATTCTGACCTGAGGACTTTTATTGCTGAAGAAAGGAAACTTCCGGGTAAGTACAGTTACACTTTCCTACCTTCCATCACACTAAGGTCCACAAATCAACTACTGTACAATTTCTCACAGTGATGAGCTTGGAAAACTGTATTTTGCTTGGAATGCAAAATCATACTCTAAATATAGAAACTCAAAACAAACCTTATACATTACATACAATTTCTATTTCTCTCTACTTCACATGACCAAAAGCAGAACTGGTAAATTTATGTACTGATAGCCACACATTTACTCCCATACATCTCAAAACAGAAGTCATGACTTCTCTGCCTTAGACTGATAATGCTGTTCTAAAATCTCTGATGCTTACCTGAAAGGAAGAATGGTATTTGAATTTGTTTTGAAAATAAACGCGATGTGAGTTATAAGAAGTACTCATCTGAATTAATAATGTAATCCCATATCTTATCGTTAAGAGCTTCCAGCTTCACAAAAGATGTTTCTTGAAGATTGCAGTTATACTTTAGTCGGACAGACCTCCTTTCAGTGGTATCTCTGGAAAGCTCTTTGACTGATCTTCATGGGTCTATAAGAGTAATGTTCCAAGGTCTTAACTTTTCTGGTCTGAAATAAAAGAAGTAACCCTAAAAAAAGAACTTAATATTGGTATTTCTAGGAAAACAGTTTTCTTTGAATATGATGGTAACAGGATAGCAACTTCACTTACTGCTTTTGTGCTAATTCACGTAATCACAAGTCCTTCTTACTGATCTTCTAAAAATTATTTCTGTTTAGTTGTCAAGGCAAGCAGTGCATGTTTCTGCATTCTTTTGTCAAGAATTGCATTGCTTATGCCTTTCTAGGACTCCTGATGAGGATGAGTTCAGTTTCCTCTTGGAACTAAGATGGCTCTAAATGTTGCTCTTGCAGCATGAGGCCTCTGGTAACACTCAGTTACTCCACAAAACAGTGGTGTCACAATTCTTCAGGCATGTCTAGAACATTTCCTAGAACACAGGAAAGCATGTAATACACCAGGTTTTGTCAGTTAAATGAAGCTCTGTGCTAGAGGAAGGCTTCAGTTTTAACAGAAGGGTTTTTTTCATCTCCCTCAGGATTTAAGAAACACCAAAACAGGAATCCCAAATTCTCTATCAGGTTTATCAACAGAAGTTTGTCTAACAAATCAGATGACTAGAAAGTTGTTGAATACACTGCAACAAGAAAAGTCATGCCTCACAAATTATTAGTTCTCTGAAAGCTTAAGCAAAATCTGTATAAGATGCAACCGATTCACAAAGTGTAGTTGGATTTCCAAAAGCCAATTATGATAATGTCCTTCAAAGGGCCTTACACCCAGCTATGATGGCAGGAGAGGGAAGAGTTTGTTCTGGCTTAATAACTGGTTAGTGGATAGGAAGCAAGTTAGAAATAAATGGTCAGTTCTCAGAAAAATAAAGGAAGAGTTCCCAATAACCTGTCTCAGGTTCTCATGCCAATGCACTTCTTTTTTTAGCATTTGAGAAAAGAGGATGATGAGTGAAAAGAAAGTCTAATGATAAAAAATTAACCAGAACAGGAAGAATTAAAACTGCCTTTGAAGACCTTTACAAGGATCTCACAATACTGAATCATCTCGCAAAAAAAAAGACAGATGAAATTCACAGTAGATCTTTACAAAGTACTGCATCTGCAAGGAAAGAAGAGACACTCCTAACTGCAGATAAACAACCATGGACTCCTATAACTTCCATTAGTATTAATAGTCAATTTAAACGCTTTAATGATTACTCTTCATGCCCAGTAGCAGTTAAAAACAAAATGCAATTTCAGAAATCACTAAATAACAGGAAACAAGATCAAAATAGAAAATTACTTACTATACAACCTCAGGATGTAAAATATCTGCACAACAATTTCAACAGGATGGTATAGTTAGCAAAAGTATAGAGAAAGAAGACTACAATGAATCAACATAAGGAAAAGCTTCTGTAATTAATCACTGAGAAGATTAAATAGATTAAGAAAAACAGATAGATTTAGCTTTTATTTTAGGAATACTGTCTGCTGTATGCATGTCTTGGAACAGATCATCTAGTTCTGTCTGATTAGTCCTGCCTTTCCAGGATGATGATGCAGACTCTGCATGTTTTCAGTTACATGTGATTGTAGGGATTGAGGATGGAAGTCAAATAGGAGAAAAACATATTAGGGTGATTTTTTTTAATTTGTTTTGCCATTTTTGTTTGTTTGGGGTTTTGTCTCTAGCACACTCCTTGAAATCTACTGGGGCACCAGCTACTACAATTATTTCAGAAGGCAGGAGGGAGAAGATGAAATTTTTTCAGCATGCAGGGAAGGCACAAATAGAATTAGATGTGGGCAACACACACATTTCAGAATTAGAATTTAAAATTAAGCCTTGAAATTAAGCCTTCAACATGAAAGATTTGCTTCTGGGAAATCCATCTGAACTGTCAGTTGCTGTGGAGACAGGTAAAATTATGGAGAGGGAGGAGCATTTGTTGTCAATGAGTGACAACTCTTACAGACACCATACTGCTGGCTGGGTCAAGGTCATGAAGCTGCAGAGAGAAGCTGCATTACGTGCTGCAAACTTCAGCATCATGAAAAATTTTCCCAAGACCTATGAAAACAAAATCTTCACAAGGCTGAAATAATGATAGGAAAAAACATCCAGGCGGATACTTGAAATGCGAAAAGTGGTGATCTGATAATGCTGAGAGGCTTGTACCAAGTGAAACACATTGGCTGAGGGGTACCACAAAGTCTCCTAAACCTTGCCACTTGCTCATCTCATATAATTCTATCATAGCTGTAACCTCACTAACCAGACAAGAGGAGGAGATGATCCAGGCTTCTCTCTCTCATGGACTTTTCAGGGAGGTTCTGAAGTTTATGGTATAATATCCAAAGAAACTCTCAAAAGGAAACAGAAACAATAATAAACTACTTAATAATAAATGAAGAGTCTAACCTCCTAAAAGTAAATCTTTCTAAAAGAAACATTTGAAATAAATGAGTGTTTTATCTTCCAACTTTGAAGAATTGTTCTCAGTTTTGTGGAGTGTTTAAAGTAAGCCTGTGTCCCATATAAACCTGGCACTTCAATATGCATAGAGCAATACTTTAGTAGCTGCCATTTCATCTCAACAAACTAGTTTTTCCCTGTCTGGAAGACATCAGGCATAAAAAAAAAAAATCATACATTCTTCAACTGTGCCTTTCCCAGCCTTTCTGCTGACAAGCCCACTTCACTTGTAAAATCTGTTTTCTCTTTAGTTGTCTCTTGGTCCCACAGTGACAAACAGTCTTGGAGCGGAACAGGCTTCACAAAGAAGAGGATTTGTGAGCCAAATCTTAAACCACCCTCTTCATGCATGCATGGACTTGAATCCCACTCAAATGCTCAGAAGAATCAAATTGTGTACCATCTGCTTTTTAATATCATTCTTGTTAAACTACTACTATATGAATATAAAGGAAATTTATCACAATACAAAGGGTCCATGGAGGACTTTTAATGAACCAGAATGTGATTTGAGCAGAAGACTACAGGGAGACAGATGTGGAATGAATTTTATACTGAAAAACTACAGGGCAATAAGAAAGTCTAAACTCAGGTACCTTCCCTGTACTTTTATAGGCATCTAAGGAGTCCTGTTTGAAGATCATAACGAAAGTTAGGAAATTAAACTTTCATACAATAAAATCATCCCCCCTGTCCTGCAGGCAAATGCATCACAACGGTGAATGGTATAGGACTAAACTGGTTGTAGAATGAGCAAGATTGGATATTATTCAGTCTGTAGGACAAAAGTTCTTTTTCTGCCTAACTTGGAAAGTGTTTAGTGAATGGAGATGGGAGTTGCATGCAGCTAGAGAAAGGATAATCTCGTGAGTATGATGTTGAGAGCATTTCCATGGAGAACTGCATTGTACCATTCATCTTGCTATAGTTTCCTGCATTTTAGCCAAACATTCACAAATTATTCTCCATTTACATTAATCACTTTCTGGTGTCCAAAACCAGACACAATGGAGCCTGATAGGCAGAAGATCTATTTGGAGGCTGCAGCTTGTGTTAGTGATCACAGTGTTAGTGATGTTCTGAAAATATCAAGTGCTAAGTAATCCTAAAACACAAGCTGCACACGTGAAAATTTAAAAATGTTTCTTTCTCACCTGTAAAACAAGAATAGCATCTCAGAAAGTATAGTGAAAATATAGGTGTTGAATTAAGTTTCCAGATATGGTAGTTAGAAGAGGCTACAAGAATATTTATAGTCTTGTCTTCAGAATGAAATTTGAATGAAATCTAGTATAAGACAAGGAAAATATCTAATTGTATAGGTACCATTGAGAGCATAAAAGGATTTCTGCATGATTATACTGCTAGAACGGAGCTAAACAGAAGGTCCTGCAATAATCATAGCTATCTACATTTTTAATGCTTGATGTTACAATCCTAAAATTATAATAACATGCTGTAACTGTATTGTCTTTGGTTTGGTTTTGGCTGTTTGGGTTTTTTTTTGGTCCTACATATGAGCTAATGTAGTATTTTCAAGTGTTTTAAGTTGAAATATATGCTATAAATGCCATGAGAATTAGTAAGTTATAGAAAAGTACATCACTAAGGCCCACACTGTCCTGTGCTTCATTTACTATGGCCTTGACATAAGAAATGGGTACTGGTAAACTACTCTTCAAATGAATTTAGAGGTCTGTGTTTTCTAGGAGGGAGGAACAGTATCTAAATTGACAGTGAAACAAGATTTACCTAACAGCTGTTGAGAGAACAAGCTAGGAAACAGGAGTTAATGCTAGCAACAATTTAGATGGTTTGCTTAATAGTCCTCGTACAAGATCAAACTCTTTTTTTCAAGCTAGTCAAGTAATTAGAAACAGCTGAAAGCAAGTGTGGAGAAGTATGTGTCTCAAAAAAAACTTTTAAAAAGGAGAGATTTTGTCTATTTTCTATTGTTTCATATTTTTTGTAATGTTATACCTCTCTAAAACAACAGTCGAGAGCTGGATTAGCACACATGCAGTGTGAGTCCCCTCTTAATTTTCCCCCAGGGAGAATAATTCACTAAAGGGGACTGAAGTAAGAAGTGATACACAGCTGCTGCCTGCACTGCCTTGCTCTATTTTATGATATGAAGACTATGAACTGTATTTATATCACCTTCTTTTAGACAGCTAATGTGGATGTTTCAGTGCCTCAAAGTTAGGCACCTCACTGCAGCAGAATGATTCAAACTGTCTGTGCTGAGGATCCAGACAGGTCCTGTTGGTAAAAGAGATGCTCTGAAGAAATCTGTGTTTGTTTTCTACATCAGCAAGCAGTGTAGTGCAACAAGACCAAATCCTTGGGGTAAAATACTGGTGATAAGAATCTGACATTCACTTTACACATATCAAAGGCTTTGGACCTATTCTGATATGAGCCTATAGATTTGAATATCTATTAATGGTTGGAGCACATTTTCTGATTATCCATAAAAAAGTCAATTTTGTGTTCTCCCAGACTGCTCTGTGATGTGAATTCAAGCCCAGCAAGTAGAGAAAATAGGGGGATTTACTTCAAAAGCACATTCCTAGTTCATATCGAAATACTAAAGCAGGTACATTCTCCGAATGCTTCCAGGGAATGATGTAAAATATCTGAATTATAAGTCTTCCATTCTCCATTGACTACAAGTAACTATAATAGAAAAAACCACATATACTTTATATTTTCTTTTCATCTACTATAAAAAGAAAAAAGGAAACATACAGACCATACAAACCTATATACTTGCAAGGGAAACCACAGGGTATCCACATGCCAGAACAACAAGCACAGGAGTCCTCATAAACCTCAGTAAGCAAATGCCTAAATCCAGCTCGGATTTGAAGTCCCAACACTTCTTTCTGGAGATAAGCATACACAGCAAAATAGCACCCCTCTGTTTCCAGCAGTCTGGCTAGCAAGTTGAATTTTCTGGACCATAACAGACAATGTAATTTTTTGGGGTGGGGAAGCCATTTTTTGTTTTTACAGAGGTCATGGAGTTCCAGAGAAGATTTCAACTGCTCTCTAAAATTTTAGTACCTAAATTCTGCATTAAGTCCTTTTAAGTTACAATTAGGAGGTCTGCATATGCACAGGTCTGGCATAAGTGGACTGTAGGATTTGCATGCAACAAAACACTTTTGTAGTATGGCCTTCACTCCAGCCTTCATTTCCAGGTGGAACAACATCTTTCATTTGCTTGCTTTTCTCTTTGCTAGTGTCACACATTATTTCATATGCTTAGACTGTCTGATCTCACATGTATAATAAAAAAATGTTGTTTCACAAACATCAGCAAATTAAACATTTTGCTTTAACCACCTATACGGAGCTATACACGTATATACACAGCTTACATATATGATACAGAATTCAATTTTTAATAAATCAATTCCAGGATTTTGCAAGTATTTGGAAACTGACTGGCATTTTAACACATTAAGAATGTATTAAAAAAATTAAAATCCCCTGATCTATCCTTAAATGGAGAATACCTTGGAATGTGGCTCTGTTCTTTTTAACATAGTCATGGTCTCCTCATAGCAGGAACATATACTGAGAATCAAAAACTTTAAAATTACCTTTTCTTTATGGGATCATGAACAATTTATATTTAACAATTCCAGTCTTTGAAAAAGGTACTTGATTGAGTGTGATTAACAATGAGAATCAAAGCAACTGCATGGTGAAGCTTACAGAATCACAGAATCATTACGGTTGGAAAGGACCCTCACGATCATCTAGTTCAACCGATAGCCCTACACTACTCTTACCCCTAAATCATCCCCTGAAGAAACACATCTATCCTCTTCTTAAAAACCTCCAGGGATGGTGACTCCACCAACTCCCTGGGCAGCCTATTCCAATATCTAACCACTCTTTCAGTAAAGAAATTCTTCCTAATATCTGATCTAAACCTACCCTGGCTCAGCTTAAGCCCATTCCCTCTAGTCCTGTCACTAGTCACAAGGGAGAAGAGGCCAACAGCCACCTCCCTAGAATGGCCTTTCAAGTAGCTGAAGAGAGCAATAAGGTCTCCCCTCAGCCTCCTCTTCTCCAGGCTAAACAACCCCAGCTCCCTTAGCCTCTCCTCATAACTAGGAATACTGTCAGAAATACTTCAACAAGCATTTGTGCCTGATGAGAGTCTGAAAGCAAATACAACTCTACAGAATTCATGTGCAAAACATGCAAAGTCAAATTAAAGCCTCACATCTGAAAGGAAGGCGCCACGTGGCTTCCTTTGTCTCCACTTCTCTCTGAATGCTTCTGTACATGGTCAGGGAGTGCCTCTTGTCCTTTCCCATCCTCTTTATTTCCTATTTGCTTGTATTTTGACCCTGTCATCAGTGGACATCCAAGTATACTTCTCTTTGGATCCACATATTTTACTCGTTCTTAGCATCGTACAGAAATACACATTCGACCATCATCTCAGTCCAATTCACAGACTTCTCTCATCTATTTTTTTTCCAGTTCTGTTTCTGTTCAGAGTGAAGCTTTTTCTACCAATATCTGCTCATGAATTGTAGTGTAAGAAACAGTTTTAAACAACAGTAATCACAGTACCTGGTTCAGTATGTGCATTTGTATCGTTTGTGCCCAGAATCTGAATCAGTAATAACTACCAACTTTCTGCAAGGAATAAGTAAGTGGATTTTTCATTGTTAAATAAACTGTTTCCTTGCTAAGCATATCAAAAGCACAACTCCAGGCTGTTCCACCTACCTGAGATAGTAAATAGCTGTAGCTTGACCATGTGCTTTTTGTATCATGACTATAAAGGCAAATTAGTCTTGAGTAAACAATGTGGTGCAGAATACCACCACTATTTAACATTAACCCCAGAATATATAATAAGAATAATTCTGCTGATGCAACACTTTTCACATCATATGGGTTAATGTTCTAATCACAATATGGTACCATGCTAAACTATTTTTTTTACACAATTAAAAAAATATTTTGGTGTTGAATTTATTTACTGTCACTAAAAACACAATTAACATAAAAAATGTTAAAGTTCACACCTGTTGGCCATGTACAAGCTGGGAGGGAAGATTAAAGTTGCAGTAAGCATATCAGCCAGCCTTGTGGTGCCACACATGATGTGCTTGTAGAATCCTGATTTGGACTGAGGTTGCGTCTGCCTTTGGTGTTTCACACTTTTAGGCAGCAACAGCTTATTTCATGCATTATTCTGAAACTGTCTCCTTTGGGACACTTTTTCTTTTTGGTAATAAAAAGAAAGAATTTACACTATTTTTTTAATGAAGCTTTTTTCAAAGCTTATGTGTCTGTTTAAAACAAAAAGAAGCCAAATCTTTGGCAATTTCATACTAATTTTACATTTGGATTTGATTATGCTGATTAAGTTTCAGTGTTATTTAACAGGATGAAAAAGCCATTGGCAACACTAGACATCTCTGCTCCAAACACGGTGGAGTAATTATGAAATAATGGCATTAAAAATTGCCATGCTAATGAAGAAATTTAATTTTCCACTCTCCAAATAGAGTATCAAACTTTTTATCTCAAAAGTCAACATCATGGTAAATGATAGATGAGCAGTGTTTCCCTTGGAGTTAGCTTATTTTCAGGGCAACTACGTCAGTCTTCAGTCTAGCAGACTTATTTTTTATTCCTGCATTCTGAAGTGGATTTTGACTTTTCTAATTACAGCAGAATGGTGAAGACAGTGCCTTTCCAATACATCCTGCCACTTCTGTCTTGCCACTGCTTTTTTCTTGTTTTGCCCTTCGTTTATATCCCTCCTAAAGTGCTGATGATTGAGAAGTAAAAATACATTTGTATTGCTGTTTGCTATTAATACTTCTCCCTCCTTCAAATGTGAGGGGAAAATGTAATAAATCTCTCATTCCTAAAATCTTCATTTGATGCCCTATCCAAATTCAAACTGATCCTAGTACTCTCTCTTACTCCACATAGCATTATTCTTCTCCACACAGTATCAAAATATTGTGTAAGACAAGAGGTGCTGTTCTTCAACAGAAGTAAATATATTCTGCACAGGTGTGGTTAAGGACATTTTTAAGGTTAACTTCCTGACATTCTAGTTGTGCCAGAGTAGGTTTATATTAGATATTAGGAAGAATTTCTTTACTGAAAGACTGGTGAGATATTGGAATAGGCTGCCCAGGGAGGTGGAGGGGTTGCCATCCCTGGAGGTTTTTAAGAAGAGGATTGATGTGTTTCTTCAGGGGATGATTTCAGGATAAGAGTAGTGTAGGGCTATTGGTTGGACTAGATGATCTTGAGGGTCCTTTCCAACCATAATGATTCTGTGATTCTGCGATATGTATGTATGACAGGTCAGCCAGCCTGGGGCTCCTGAGCTGCAGATCAGGTGGGACATCATTACCCAGGCCACACCACATCACATGCAAGTGGGCTGTGTGGCACTGGTGAGTAGAGCCATCTGGACACAGGGAGCCATGGAAGCTTTACAGCTCTTTTTTTTGATATATCAGCAAAACTGATATACCAAAAGGGACTGAGTCACCTGGGAATCTACAAGCCAAAGAGCCAGCAGTCATATACACCAGGAACTTTGTTAATCCAAACTGGCCCCTACAGAACCTCACATTTCAAGGTTCAAGCAAAGATGTTTGTTTTCTCTGTGGTTTGTTCCCTTAGATTACTTAAGGAAAAAAGGCCTGCTACCAGAACGAGGTGACAGGAACACATAATTCATTGCACTTGTCTAAGTTAGGATATAATGGCCCAAGCAATGAGTTTCCCATCAAAATCTTTAGAAGATTATGCCATAAACCAAAGCATTTGTCAAATATTTTTCAGATTATTACTAATGGCTTGCAATCTAGCATTTGATTACTCATAATTCAAATAACAGTATCAGCACAGGAAGAAAATTGGAATTGTTTAAATATTGCTCAAGAGGAAAAAAAATCAGTGAAAAATACCCTTCTATGCTAACCAATTTTCAAGTTGATTAAGTTTTTTCTAAGAAAAGCTTCAAGATCAAATAGCAATTCCAACTTACTTCAAAGCTACTTTATGTTTAAGTAGATTGATTCTATGATTTACAATAGGCAGTGTTCCCTTGGCAAAGATAAATAATTTTGAAAAAGATAAATAATTTTGACAATCTGCTGTTAATCTTCTCTATTATAATACTTCTGCTTGGTATGCAATAATTATTTATTGGGCAGAAACAGTGAATAAACTATCTAGCTGAGTGCAGCCTGACCTCACCTCACAGAGGAGCTGCAGATGCAGGATCACAGGATTGTCAGAGTTGGAAGGGACCTCAAAGATCATCCAGTTCCAATGCCCCTGCCTGGCAAGGACACCATCCACTAGATCAGGTTACCCAGGGCCCCATCAAGCCTTGCCCTAAAAGCTTCCAGGGATGAGGCTTCCACAACCTCTCTGGGCAACCTGTCCCACTGCCTAACTACCCTTATAGTGAAGAACTTCTTCCTAATATCCAGCCTAAATCTACCCTCCTCTAGCTTACATCCATTTCCCCTGGTTCTATCACTATCTGACCTCCTAAAAAGTCCCTCGCCAGCTTTATTGTAGGCCCCCTTCAGGTACTGAAAGGCTACAGTAAGGATGCTTTGTTACATCTGTTTTCCAGTAGTTCTTTTACACAAAAATGTTTATGCATTTGTTGGACTGGAGCTGGAGAGAACACTTCAGCTCTTTCAAGACAGTGTCCTCCAAGGTGCTAACAAACAGGCACAAAACCAAACACCTTCTCTGGCTTAGTAACATGCTTTATTTATGCACAGTGGAATCACTTCAAAAGGAAGGAGCGAATGCATTCCTACAAAAAGTGCCTTGAAGATGTTCTCCCAAAAGGTGAGGAGTGAGGACTCAACTCTTCCACTCCTCAGCATCACTCACATGGCTTTTCTCCTAAGTTAGGCTCACTGGCTGATTACTTAGTTGAGACTAACTCTCCTTGTGCATTGTACTCTGTAGCATTAAGCACCTACGTGAAAACTTTAACCTGAAAGGCAGGAAGCTACCTAAAAATAACGGGTGTGTCAGTGGAAGCTGTAAGTATTCCAGCAAACACAAGTAATGTTTAAAAAAATGAATTATCTGTTAGTTTTTTCTTATTTTGCAATGTGGAATTATGCATGTGTCTGCATAGCATAAATGTGAAATATTTTTTTCTATTCTGCCCAGAATGATTAAAAAAGAAAAGGAAGGAGTCACCCATAAGCAACTGAGAAAATATTCAGAATATATTCTTTAGCTTGCCTTTGCAAATTAACTCCTCACTGTTGAAAGACAAGCTTGCAGTTCTCTTGTAAAATTAGACCAACTAAGACATTGTTTCAATAAAAAAATGTTTGAATATTTAGTTCCTTCTATATTTAATACCACAAGAAAGTACCCTTGCTGCAAAGGGGTTCAAAGGATTAGCACTTGCAGATCACAGCAGTATGAAATTAAAATGAAACAAATATTTGTTGAATAAATGTTAGTAATGTTTACTTTTCAACTGAGAGTATCAAAAATATAAAAATCTATTAATCAAAAAAATTCGCTCCTAGGTGTTCGTATCATCTTCCCAAAATGTTTATTGTTGAGAACTGTAAATATCTTGTATTTGCCAATTTAAACTAATTAAGATTGTACCTCTGTATCTCTATTGAATTATCACAAAGGTATAGAAACTCTAAGTACCGTTCCAAGAAATTTTATTCTGCTACATCACTCCTTTCCACATGACTCATCTGAACAATGCACGCAACATTCTCATCACCTCCCAGCATCAAGCAAGCCACAGAATGAAATAAAAAGATTAGAGCTTATGTGTCAGCCATTAAAATGGTGATGATCCTAATTTGCCATCTCCATTAGTCTTTCTAGAAAGGTTTATTGTCTGTGCTGTACAATAACTGTAATAATGATGTTGAAATGACTATAAAAAATTACTTAAAAGTATATAAATCAGTGGCAAAGTTATACGTATGATTCTTTAGCCCAACTGAAGTTTATGAACCTGTATCAGTATTGTTCAGCATTACAGACTAAAATCTGGATGCACCTGTTCTTAACTATACAAGTTTGTTCATCTTGAGTTTGATTTTTGCTGGTGTTTCAGCTAAAAAGGACAGGGAAAATCTGTAGAGCTTCCTCTTCTGTTAAAAGCAGATTTAGCTTGAGAGGTCCTTTAGGTAATGGCAACGACAATCCTTGTCACCAGCAAAACAGAAATTACTCTAGAATACTCAAAGAAGTAAAAACTAACAATGAAAGGAAAACTGTGCTACTACTAAAAGGAAAATTGGACCTCATTTATAATCCAAAAGTTACTCACAGTGTTATAATATACCTTAAAAAAAAAACTGTCTGGTATATGATACAATTTCAGCAGCCTCTCTGAACATAAGGCACACTTTGGGTACGTGGCATATGAATGTATGTTCATATCTCCACACACTGTGGACATAATACATCCGTGCATTCTTCTCAGTTGAAGAGAAGACATTAAGTCTCTTGGGCAGATCATGAGAGAATAGCAATCTAAATCCACTCACCTAATATGCAAAAGTTCTACTTGAGCAATAATCTGTATTGATGTGTTTTAAGCATTCTCCAGCAACCAGATTTTGGTATACAATGTGCAAAGAGTGATGGCCTGGCCAGCTTCTGTATCTAGCAGGGACTTTATTCTAGACAATGATTTACACTGTCCATATGAAGCTGCTTTAAAAAAGCAAACTCAGACTCTAAATTACTAATCAACAAGGTACAAAGATGCTTCCACAAAGGACCCATCAATCAATGTAGTCATCTCAGGAGATATAAAGCTGGTGTCCTTTAAAAGGACAATTAAAAAATTAAGTGGCATATTTTTTGTTATATATGTAGTTTACATAACACAAAAAGGTTTAAACAGTAAGTACATAACAATGACATTACGATTGTATAAGAAGTCTCATGAAGAAATACTGGCATAAATATAAAATGGAAGCTCTTTGCAGACAGGATTGTCCCTTTGTATTTCTTTAGTGATTCACACACTTAAATTGCAATTTTGGATTTTGATCATTTACTGCTTACTTTTTTTTGTAAAAAAACTGCAATGAAATTCGCAATCAATTTCTGTCATCAGCTGCATTCAGTGAAGACAGGAAGAAAGCAGGGTTGAGGGTCTTTAACTCAAAACACTAGTAACAGAAGCAGGCACATGCCACACAACCAATCTGATGACAATCAGTTCATACCTGGCTTTTTGTATGCTGGCTCAGTAATTAAAGAAGAAAGATGGTTTGGATTTCTCATTCAAAGAACAGTACAGGACTTCTGAAGATCAGCTTTAAAAACTAATCACTATTTCACCGTTCATTTTCAGAAAGCTGTTTCTGTGAGTCCTTTCACTTCACCAGCCATCCCACATTGCAAACACAGGTGTTTGTATTTAATCAGTGCATTTCAGCTATGTTCCAGGTATTCAATTAACAGTGCCAGCCCATAGCCAGCATGACAGACCATCTTGGAACACCAGCAGTCAAGAAATATTGCTCCTGGCTTTTCACCAATTCAATAAATAAACCTCCTCTACGCCATTCTTTTAAATACCATCATTTTTAAATTAGATTTTGATTTTCTGCTCAGAAACACCCAAATCTCTGTTGAGACAACAAAAAAAAGATGTTTTGCAATTTTGACTAGCATGATTGGTCTTCCCTGCTTTATTGTTTTATTTTTTTTGCAACTGGACTGCTAGCAGAGGATAGGCTACTTTACAAAACTAAAAAAGAAAATTTTCTTAAGGAAGTTTTTACTGTGGGTCAGCTTTGGCATCTTCTTTTACATTTCTGAAACTGCTTTAAATATGTGCATGCTACACAAAATTTGGACCAGATAAGAATACTGTAAATTGAATGACACTAACTGGTTAAAGAGAATATGGTCTGAGTCAGAAACTGTTCAAGAGGTATTTTACATATTTCTCTACTACACAGGTAATGCTGACAGACAAAATTATATATAGTTATTTTCATCCAAGGAATCCCAATTGCTCAGATGCAGTATTATCTTGTATGTTAAAGTTGTAAAGCCAAAAGCTAATATCAGAGAACAAAATATTTATGTTTACGCTGTGAATCAATGTTCTGTAACTAAATAAGGTACAGTCACTCTTTGTACTTAAGAGCTCTTTTCTCTGTGAAATATTATGTCACTTTAAGAAAAAAGATGGAAAACACATCAGGTTTAGCCACTGGACACTGGGTGCTCATCATGCCTTGCCTTTCATTTGTCACTGTATTGGTTAAGCTTCTTAGGGACTAGCTAACATTTAAAAACAAGGGTACTCAGAAATTAAAAGACATTTAAAAATCACGCATCAGCTTCTGAAGTCTGCTAGTTGACAACCGGATATTTACAACATGCAAAGAAGAGCCCTGTCACTGCTTTCGATAATTTTTATTTTAGCACTACTACGAGTACAATTTTATTTATATGTCAAAGCTACATATATCTGGGAATGGGTACCCTCAGGTGTAGAAAATATTTTAAACATGAAATCAACAATAAACAGCACTATATAAATCTGTGGTCTAATAATCCAATTATCTCATAAACCCCAAAGTTCAATGTGCCATAACATTAGTAGACACCTGCAAAACCAACCACGTTAACTATCACGTGTGGACATGGTAACAAGTTGAGAACTTCCCTAAGGTAGGGAAGCACTCTCAGTGTGATTCCTCATCCTAGGCAGATGTTCAGCTCTTTCAGTTTTGGAGAACAGATGACTTTGTTAGTATGGCTCATCAGGTTTTGCTAATGCATTAGAAAGTCAAGTGCAGAAGTGACAGTAACAGCCAAGAATGCTCAGCTAGTGGTAGTTTCTTCTCTATTATACTATAAGAGTTCTATACTACTGCCACATTGCATTTTGCTGCCATGTGAGAAAAGATGGACAGTCTTCCTTTTGCAGGTTCACAGTAATTATAAGACATCTACTTGAAAGACACCCTCAAACGGTTAGCCTCACTTTCTTATCATGACTTCAGACACACGTACCCACATACCCTCTTGAGTAAGATCTTTTTTGGTGGCTTAGCTATCAGACCAGCTCACTTGTCCAGGTCAGCATGTCAGACAGCTAGACCTGATGCGAGGGAAGCAGTCAGAGACAGGAACAGGGAATGCACCATTTTGCTGACAGTCAACTCCCATGCAGTCAGATGTAAGTGAAAACATGCTTCAACAGTCTGGACCCAAACCTTTTACAACTTCTTTTAGCCTTAAGGAAGCATAAGCTAGAAACTCAGTCTGCTCTCTCAGGTTATGGAGCACAGTTATGTAAAACTATGATAAGACATAGAACAATGCAAAAGCTGAACTGTTCTCTCTGCAATGACACAATTATGTATCAAATACTGAGCTTGAGTTACTGAAAATTGCCCACTTAGCAGAGCAACAAGCTCTGAAGGAATCATTTACTGATGCATCTTAAAATGTCAATACATCTTGATTAAAACTTTTTTCATTTTGGAGCATGATCAGTAAGGTCAGTGTAATATGTTTGAGACAAGATGCTTAACCACTTGGTGAGAAAAAGGAAAAACACCAAGGTCATAAGAGATACCGTAACTCAAAAGACAACTGCAGATACATGACTGAGAACTGTTGTGAGGCATTCACAAACTAGATTTTGCCAGATCTGTAGTACTTCTACATACCTCCATAGTTCTCATAACCATAGCAGTGACCACATACCACATGTCCTCACACTGTACCATACTACAGCCTGATACCCAGATGTGCAGAAGTCTCATCCCTTCAAGACAAACTCAGACAAAAGCCATATGGCTGTTCTCATAGTCTCTACTACGTTAGAAACTCAACGCACAAGTCAGAGGGACGTGGCCAAAAATATCAGAGATAATGCAGCTACCATCATAGACATGGCAAGAGCAACAGCTATGGAGATTGACAAAGAATCTGTTTCTGGCAACTGAGAGGTCTAGCTTTTGAGTTAGAGGGCAAATTATATTAGTCACTGCTTAGTCAAACATCAAGACTGGACTCCCCAAACAGTAGTATTAGGATGGTTGACTTACACTTTTATCTTTCTGACATACATGAGCTAAGGCTTGTGTAGATTTTTATTGTGCAAATGTCTGCATTCGTATGTGTTTGCACAAACATTTTTCAGATGAGGACTATAAAACAAAGTTTGCAAATACCTATCCTGGTAGTATGCAGCTTCTTTAGTTCCTTCAGTGCTCAAATGTGACTTTGAGGCCACTCCAGGTAAAAGCCATGATTTTACCCCCCTACACACACGCACAGATACCACTGTGTTATTCTGTAAGTATATCTAATTTAATTTAACAGCCCTACAAGGCACCTGTTAAAAGCAGTAGAGACTTCTACTTGGTTTGGGAAATTTCCCCTGCTATTTTAAACTCAATAGATCAGGAACAGGTCTTAGGCTCCACTCTCAGCTGAGCATCTGTAGAAATGCTTCTTTCAGGAGGAAAATAACCCAGCTCAGGACACTCAGTACCCTTTACATATGCTGCTCAGCTGGACACGTGGTTAAAAGGCCATTAGAAGCACAAGGTGACAGACCTTGCAGGCTAGGCAAGCCAGACAGCAATTTGCTGTTTGTGTTAGAAGCATCAGCCCTTGCTGCTTCTTCTTGATGGACTGAAAGCAGCTCCTGTCCCCAGCCCTGAAAATCAGGGCCAGCAGATCTCCGTGCTGGGGCTGGTGCTGCGCTGTAGAGCCTCCTCCTGGGCACCCAGGTTTCCACAGCAGGCTGGCAGGACATGAACCTGACTATTAATAACCCATGAGTTTGGTTGCTGGAGACTCACCCCACTGGGCACAGCAGTGGGGCCTGAACTGCTGTTGCTCTTGCAGTTGGTGGGAGTGTAGAAGCCTCTTTCGTAGCACCTACCTTCAAATGCTTCAGTCTTTTGCAATCATTCAACAGAATAAAGTAGCATTATTTCACTTTGCTGGAAAGAAAAGGTCACATTAGCCTAAAGAAGCTCATTGGAGAGAGCTGGTGAGTTTTGTGACAGCTTCCTATTACAAGAGATAAAAAATTCTTATTAGGGAAGCTTATTTTTTGGATGTGTGCAGGAGCTCTGGAGCAGCAAATAGTGAAGAAGGCAAACCTTAGTTTCAGTAGGCATTAGGCAGATATTACATACAGAGGAATAAAGTGCTATGTTTTCCTGACATCTGCAACACATTTCAAATTCCTTTTGTAATTTAATCTCTCTGTTTAGCATAATAACTATTCTGCCTTTAAACACCAACCTCTATATGCTGCTCATAGGAATTTGTGGAAAAGTGTTAATTCTTTTACATATATTTAAGCTGCTAAAATAACTATGCCTGGTAGTATGAATGGTTAAAACCACAGAAGGAAGGTTCCCTTCCCAGGGAGACACCACCCATTAACCAGGTACAAAGGGGAGCATACAGTCATAGTTCACTGAAAATGTAATTTAATTTTGCTAGTAATGGTAGTGCTGGTACTTTGATACTGTAATGGAGTTTTAAGCACCAAGCTTGTTATTTCAACTAGAAACTTTAATGCAATTATGCATTTTTACTTTACTAAGCAGAAAGGAATATTAGTATGCATAGTTCTCTTACATGTATCATGGGGAATAAGACAGAGATCTCCAAGTGATACTGCAAGATGCTCAAGTCATTCAAAAGAAATGGCAGGTGGTAATTTTAAAGACAAATTATCCAGAAAAGATTTTATTGTTGATCACTTGTTATAAGATTTGCCATTTGCAAGTAATTTTACATTCAGCTGAAACTGACCTTTTATGAGAGCCAAGTGGTAATATAAATGAAATGAATATATTCTTTATTGCAGTAATATAAAAAGAATGGCCTGAGCTTTTAACATAGTGCTTGACCTCTCTGGTGTCTGAACACCACCTAATCTCAGGAGTATTTCACAATAGCATATGATGAAATAAGCACTAATACAGCATTAACACAGTTTAACACATTAGCACTTAGAAGCATTCAAAATATTATAGCTTTAGGTAAGCTTTTTGATTATAAATCAGCCTGACAACAGAAACAGAAAAGATGACTGGTGTACAATACACTGAAATTCATCATTACAATAATTATCAAAGTATTGCCTTTTCTATTTTAAAGTCCATCTTTCAAAGATACTCTACCATAAAGTCACATCAGGAAGCTCAAGATGCTGAGATTTAAAATTCTCAGTAGAAATTAATTATTTATAAGCATGAAAAACATGCTATTTCTCCTCAAAGGCCCTGATCTTACAAACAGCACCTTTAGGTTTCGATGTGCATACATAAGCTGTATTCCCTTTAATGGCATCAGTCACATACAAACCAATAAATATGCACAAAAGCGACAGCAAAGCCAGGTCTTGGAAAAGCTGCACTTCTTCCAGCTAAAAGCACGCACCGTTTATTAGCATGCACCACATACTCACAATGGGAAAATAAGGGAGGCCATAAGGGGAGGTCATCAGAGAGTCTCTTGCTGCTCCAGTTACTGAAGTTGCAAATAGAGGTGAGGAGCAGTCATACACAATGTGGAGGATAAATGTGCATGCATAATGTGCAGTGCTAAAACAAGAAAAGTACAAAGTTTACATGAATTCCATATCCATCTTTATTTTCATCACTGAAATCGAGTGAATTAATCTGTAATGGTCCAATTCAGATTTCACAAATTTGCATGGATTGTATTATTGATTTCAGTAAGGCTATTCTGTTTTTTTTGTACTCCTGAGACAACCACAAAAGGTGCTTGAGAATCCCCATTTGCCTTCTGGTCTACAGGCACTTCTTCACATAGCTCTCAGTGACAGCAACAGAAGAACAGTAAAAGAAGGCATTAATTAACATGTG
The DNA here is from genome assembly GCA_013399015.1 of Galbula dea. Classification (NCBI taxonomy): domain Eukaryota; kingdom Metazoa; phylum Chordata; class Aves; order Piciformes; family Galbulidae; genus Galbula; species Galbula dea. Next base: position 823,952 of record VWZX01008270.1, read on the forward strand.
CTTTGACACGGACTCAGTCAGGAGGATTTTCTGCTGTTCCCCTGTCAACCTATGACTACATTTTAGAGATACTTAATGGAAAGCAAAATATTCAGAGAGTTTCTTGGGAACATCTGACATGGACTAATGGCTCAATTGCATGAGTGAGTGCTGAGTTTATTTTTATTATTATTATTACCACTTTAAAACTACAAGCAACAGTGTTATGTTTGCTAGCTTTCTTCAGTCAACACCTCTGAATTATACCAGTATGAAGCCCATTCATCAAAGCACAATTTCAAGTGATTCCTGACCTTCAAAATGAAGGGTTTGCTTCTGCTTTCATTTCAGTTTCTTTCAGTACAGTGTCTCTGTGCTGCCAGAATCTCACCTTCTTCATCATCTGCACATGAGAACAAAGCTAACTTCTTATGCAGTATTTAGAATTCAGTATCTTTGCAGATGGACACTTTATAGGAACATTTCTAGTCTTTCTCTAAATACATTATTATTCAGTATCTAGTGGAAAAAAAGACAACAAAAGCAACACCACACACACACACAAATAAAACAGCCCACAAACAAAGCCACAGCCCACAAAAACTTCACACTCTTCACCTTTGAAAAACTTTAGATCAACTACAAGTGGAAATGCACAAATCAGACACATCTATTACTTTTAAACAGACAGACATTCAGAAAACTCTGAGGAAGGGACACACTCCACCTGTAACTTTGATGCTTCATTTTCATAGCTTCCCTTAAGATGCTTTAAGTTATTGAAATCATTGTTGGAGTTAAACAAGTATTGCTAGCAGATACATGCTGTGATTTTTCTCTTTTGTATTGACCTTCAAGTGACAGATTTTTCTACAGAAAAACAATTCCTGCGAAGTCCACAGGAGCTCCACTCTGTGCTTGTGAATGCAATGGTCACAGCAGCATGAGTCTGACAGCTCAACTCTTCTTCACATGCGGGGTACTCCCCAGTCACTCTGCAAGAGGACAGATTTTACAAGGGTAGCCCAGCATACACCACAAGTTACTGCTACCCACTCTGCATGTGACATGCACAGAATCAAGTCCACAGTACTGTATTACATATACTTCAAATTTGCCTCCTCGCTCCATTCCCAGGCAAAGTTCTTTTACTGAGGACTTACTCTGACAACCTATGTTAGAAATCAACTTTATATTCTACATTCCAATGTAGGTCACAACATCAGGATTTGGTGATCACACAAGATGTCAGATAAAGCAGGTTGATTACGAAAAAGTACTGTACAACTGTAGTGAACAATTAATTCAGCATTGTAAAAGCCAAGTAGACAACCATAATGAGATTATTAGCAACTTTAACACATTTCACATGCAATAAAATATGTAGAAAAGTCTTGCCTTATAATGCAAAAACTAAAAACTTTCTAAATCTCTAATTTCTACCTCCTCCATTCAAAAGTGAGCACCAGTATAAATCTTAACAAAAGTTACCTAACAAGTCTGGCTTTGCAGTTCCATTCAACAGACGGGCACCTCTGTGCACACAGCCTCCCGTATTTAAACAGATTCTTCAGATCTCTGCATCAGTAAGTAAACACTTTGTATCAGTATGCACACACTCCACATCAGTATATACACATCACCCCTTCAGTTTATCAACAGTCCTAGCTACAAAGTAGCTTTCAAACACATGACAAATGAAAACGTATGACTACTGTTAAATGAGAACACATAAAGCGTACTGTGTATTACTATTTTCTATCATATTATCAAGCCATTGATGACAAATCTTTTGAAAACAGTGTTTGTTCAAAAATATGACTATAATTAAAGTTCTTTGAACTTTTTAAAGCACGAGGCATTTGACAGACTACATTTCTCATAACAGTAACAAATTGCTTCCTTAAACAAGTCAGTATGGTGGAAAAAACCAAAAACCAAACCCAACAACAAAACCCACACACACCAAAGGAAAAGAAAAAAACACACGTGAAACCTGTATGTTGATTAATTAAACTTGCAACATTACACCTGGTTGCAGATACATAGCTTTCACATTAACAAGGGCATATGCTGCATGGCCAGCTACTGCACAGCCTCTCAGCACTGTCAAAGAAGAGTTTATTCCAAAACACACCTTAAAGCAATCCTAGTCTGCCAACAACTGAGTAACTTGAATAGCAACACACAGAACTGCTCCGAAGTTAATACACTGACTAGTAACAAGGCAGATAAACCACAAAGAAAACAACTTGTATAGGAAGTTCAGAAAAAATAACTCATACCTGCCTAAATCATGTACTTCTTAACCATAAAAGTACATATTAATTATGAAGCTAAGCAGCAAATGGAAGACTAATTTTGGATTGAATTGCTATTAAACGTTTAACTACCATGAGACTTTCTGTACTGACAACATATTAACAGAAACTTGCAAATACTGGGATTACTTAAAAAATCCATGAAAACTTTACACTGTACATTCAGAAAATAAACGAGACAATAAAACTTCTCTGTGAACTGAAAGCAACAAGTATTCACCCAAAATTACTTGATGTCTGAAATTCACTGGAAATTCTTATTATTATTTTTAAATGGGACAGGATCTATCCTACCACCGTCTCAAAGCAGATGGAGTAACAGTGAGCGAAGAGAAAGCATGACTGCACGTTCAAAGGCTATGTGGCTCACAGGAGAGATTTCATGGTTTGATGTAACAGATGACAAACACTAAGAGGGGTTTTTTTGGGTTTTTGGTTTTTTTTTAAAAAAGAGGACAGAAAGACCAGAGAATTGATGAGCTTGAGGGACAAACAGTTACAACCACTGGCCCTTTACTCTTCTGCCTTGTCCTAAAGTACATCAGTGCGTCAGACCTTTCGTCTGAAGTAACCAGCATGGCTATGTAGGTATTTGCTCTGCACTGGTAACATGGAACAACCTTCCCTGTATTTCTGAGAAGTACATCCTCACTGTCCTGAGATTTCCGAAATTTATCCTTCCTCATGTAAAGTGCTAAATACTGCACAGTGAAAAACTGTGGCTTTATTTCACTTCAAGGAAGATAAAATCTACTTCTTCCAACCTTAAAAAAAGAAGCAAACAAACCGAGAGGCATCTAATTCACTCTACAAACAGCAGAGCCTAACAGCAAAGTACCAGTGGCAAAGCAGAAATCTTTCTTGGGTGCTCAAGCAGTCCAATTTAAGCAGCCCAAGCTCAAACCTTTCCATACCAATTCTGTCTTTTTGTTGTGCTCTCCTATTGCTAAGGGATTATCTGCACCGGATATATTCTTTTTCATTCAGTCCCAAAGATACAATAGAGCTAAGGCTGTAGAGAAAGGCAGTAAAAAATAAAATTTCAACAAAAAGCAATCCCAACACCTTCTCAGGAAGATTGAGACATAACCTGTTGTAGGCATGTTTCTGCAGAAGACAGAGCTCAGTAACAGGCTGCCTGGAGTCTCGGGCGGCCGAACGGGAGGGGGTGTGCGTGTATGTATCAGGGAGCAGCACCGCTCTTGCCAGCACCCGGTGTCTCCGCTCGATTTGGGCTGCAGCGGAAGCGCCCGGCTGCACCTCAAGGGCCGAGCTGCTCGGCCCAGGGGTGCGCGGCTGGGCTGGCCCCCTCGGAGGAGCGCGGCGGCAGGCTCCGGGAGGGGAGCAGGACTGCCTTCACTATCATCCGCCGCCTCCCTCACGCCCTGTCCCCGCTGGCAGAGGGCAAAGTTATTTCCTCCGCGCAAGGCTGCAGCGGAGGCACCAGCCACTGCGGAACCGCTTCCTGCCTCTCGCAGCCCGACTGCAACTCTCAAGAAGTTTCTGCCGGCGAACAAAACCGCGGCTGAGCCGGATACGCAGCCTTCCCTTACACCCCTCTTTATTTTTTTAATCCCCCCTTAGTTTTTGTATTTATTTAACCATTTATTTATAAACGCGCCCCACCGGGAATCCCCCAGGTACCACCCGGGCCGGCAAAGCCGCTGCGCGCCGCGCAAATAACGCGGCGATTCACCGCCCCGCTTCCGAGTGGACTGCGCGCAGCCTGGCGGCGGCCCTTCCATCCGCTCCCGGCTCCCGCCCCCCACCNAGGCAAACTTTTGCAAGGCGGAGGGGAGATGGGCGCACACACACACACATGCGCGTACGGCGAAGGGAAGGAGAGCGGCAGCCTCGTCCCCTTCTGCCCCGGCTCCTTTTCCAAATGCAAAGCGCCCTCGCCTCCCGCCAAAAAAAAAAAAAAAGAAAAAAAAAAAAAAATCTCGCTGTGGGTTGTGAGGACTGACACCTCGGGCGTGTTGCTGTGAGCGGAGTCCCGGACCAGCGACAGCGCGATCAGCCGCGGAGCTGTGCCTGCTGCCGCCTCTGCGAGGCTGGAGGTGGTGGGAAAGGCAGCCGGCGTGGGGATGGACTGGACAGCGGCTCCCTGCGAGCCTCTGTGTGTGTGTGTGTGTGTGTGTCTGTGTGTGTGTCTGTGTGTGTGTCTGTGCGTGCGTGTGGCGCACTGGATGCGTGTGCCTGTATTTACGGGATCCGGGGAAACCTCTGCTCCACGCAGCGCTGAAGCAGCCTCCTGAGCCAGCCAGGGAGAAATCCTGGAGACAGACACAGCGAGGGAGAGCCACACACACATATACATACATGCATGCACGCACGCACACGCACGCACATACAGAGAGAGACACACAGATGTATAGATAGAGATATATATACAGACACACACAGAGAGAGAGAGAGAAACGCGCTACACATTGCATCGCTGAAATACAGAAGCAGAAAGCAAATCCTGGCGTGGATCCCTGTTTGCTTGCAGAAGGAAGGAGAAGCACCCACAGCCCCTAAAACTTCCTTCTCGCTACGAGCCCAGCCTCTCCTAGCCCCAGAATTCCAAATGCTTGGTCGTGTGAAGTCAAAAAAGAATGCTCTCTCTAATACCAAGTTTGGAGCGGAGCCTGTAAATACTTTTTTCTTTCATTAATGGTTATTTGTTACACACTTAAGTCCTGTGCTGAAGAGCTAGAATGAGGATGAGTCCATCTTCTAAAGGAGAGGGACCAAAGGAGGTTTCCTTGCTTCAGACAAGGAAGAACAAGGAGAAAAAGAGAAAGGCAGCCCTTGACACGAGTAATTCATGCCACCCGAGGAGATAACAGGGGACAAAACCATGAATTCCCTCTTGCAAATGAACACCTGCAAAGAACTGAATGGGGGAATTGAAGAAAATTCCTGCAAGGTGAATTCTGCCTCTGCTTAGGGAGAACGAAAAATACTCTGTATTTGATAGTAAAATCCAAAGTTACAATTTGAAAAGATTCATTGCAGTGCTTTTTATGAGTACTGTAGAGAAGTGTGGTATTTTGTAAAAAGTATAAAGATAGAAATGTCAAGCCCAGGATGAAATGAAAGCAGCCAACAAGAGAGATAAAAGTCCATCAACTTGGAGACTCGTTTATCAGTGAAAAGACATAGAGCAATATCATGACACTACCACAGGTCTAGGTGCATTCAAATTAAAATTATTAGGTGCCAATACTGCTGCAGAGTCACAGTAACTACGTTAGTCTTGGGTTTGGGCCAGTCTACACAGCTTGGTCCCACCTCACATTATGTGTTTCCCTAGCTTCCCTTACCATTTACCCTCTCCTACGTTGTCATTTTATCTTCTTCCCTCCCATTTTCTACACCAGCTGAGCGGTGATGCCCAGACACTGCTTCTGTATACAGCAGACACAGCAGAGAAACAGCAGTTGTGAACGCAACCCTTGTCTTCCCTCATCCTAGGAAAGTTCTTGTGTATGCAGGACCAGAAGGGCCAGGAAAGGGTGAGTGAGCAAAGATTTTATTAGAGTCCTTCAGTCTGGTCAGAAAGATGGAGTTAGCACCTCTCCCTGAGGTGAGATATCTCTAGTGGGCAGGTGCCAAACCCCAGGTTAGAAGGAAAAAGCCTGAAGGTGAAAGGCTGGAAAAAGAGAAGTATTTCTTTTTTCCTAGTCCACAAGCCCTTTCAGACTTGCTAACCTGAAAGCTTTTATTATATACCACAATCCGTGCTAACGTTTGTTTTGGGGGAGTGAATAGGTGTTGTATCACGTGCTATCAGCCAGCCTTATCTCCTGGAGGACAGAATGGAAGACACTGGTTTAGCTACCCACCAATAGACAACTTCATGTTTTACCAGCCTACTACAAACAATAAGCTGTTAGTACATGTTAGTGACCATATTAATGAAAAATTAGACAAGGATTGTATACTTACTGTGTGGGAAAGTTTTAACATGTAAGATGTAAGACTTCACTGTATGTGAGATATACACAGTTCACCCCAAGACAGGATCAGGTTGATGTTACAAATGTTAGACACCTCATTTCTTCTGGGTCGGTCCAACTTTTACTTGCATTGTGGTCAAAGCAGAGAATTAGCTTACCACATATCAAGCATGACAGACTCCCGCACAATCCAGTCTTCTTCAATATTTCTTCAACCAACAGGAAAGTTATTTGACACTAATTCAAAGATGCAAATAAGAAAATCAGCAAACTGGTTTGAAGTACAGAAATAATTGTAAAATAGAGAAAGACATTCAGTGATTAACTTAGGAGTGCATCTAGACTTTTGGGTTTTTTAAGAAAAATGTAAATTTTCTGAAAAAATGGGGCTTATTAACCCCTGAATATTTTGCAAATACCAGAGGAGTTTATATCAGTGGTAGTATGATAGTGTTTTTAAATAACGCTATGACAGCATGATATAACCTTTACACAATATAGGCTATGGGAAAATCAGAATCATTTCCACCCTTGAATCCTGTCTCTGACATAAATGGCCTAGAGAGTCAGTTGCATCATAGTCCTGCATGTTGAAGGAACACCTTACTCTCCCAAGAGCTCACGTTTAAACACAGATACTTCTACCACTTCAATAAATCTCCTACTCAACACAAGGGAAGATCATTGTGTGTTCTCTGTATGTACGTAATTAATTTTGTACACAGTGGAAGAGCTTCAAAGAAAGCCCAGCTCAGAACACACTCTAAGCCAGTGGCTTTAGCAGTCCCTTAGAAACATTACACCTTCTGCTAGGCACATCACAGACACAAGCTAAAAGCTCTCCTATTTCAGAAGCCCACCCTAGTGGGCTATTTGAAGTGGTTATACCATTCTCATTATTTTTCAGCTGTACCTTGTAAAAAACCCATGTAACTAGTGAGTTTCACAACTGTTTAAAGTACCATTTTAAAATATTCTTTCAGAAGGAGGCACAAGCAACCATTTGCTGCTGAATTAGAATCAATATATATAAGATGGTTAATAAATCCTCCTTCCTCCTCCCTGATATCATTAGTGTTTTCCAGGTTAAAGTGTTCTCTGAGACAGAGATGAATTTGATTCCGAGTTGCTGCATACCGGTAAGTCCTCAAACCTCTAACTTGTTGGGTAAAAGGCTGTCTTTTCCTAGATTAATTTCAGGAAGCAACATATTCTATTAATTTACATAAGCACCAAAAGGAAGCATTTTCTCTTAATAAAGCAGAACATTTTAATCACTGGGGAAAGTTTTTAGTTCTTTCACATTTCGATGGAAAGAAATAATAGCACTTTTAAAAGTTTGGATTTGGTATTTTTGCTTGCTTGACAGTTGGACTGAAAATCAGTCATTTAACCTCTTGGACACCCCACTCCACTAAACACGTTCAATGTACTAACATAGGTGATTTCTCAAGATTAAGATTTTGCAATGCATCTGCTGGCTGAGTTTACCACTAGTGGGCTTTTTTTTTTCCTAGGTTATTGAAATAGAAGGTGTTCATTGATATCAAGTTGTACTGATTCATTTTTTCACAAACTTTTCACTAAAGTTGTGCCAAAACCATGGAAGACAAATGATTCTTAACATTCATTTCCAAATACTTCTATAAAAAACAAAGCATTAAAAGTAGTCACACCCCATCACAATAAAAACATCAATGAAAAGTGAAGCAGCAGCCAGCATTAATTCTTCCAACCACCTGAACACTCTGCCCCACATGGCTAAGACAGTTTTATGGTGTGCAGTAAAGGAGCTATGGAATCTCTAACAATAAGGACAAAAACAAATATTTAAATCCTGCTTCATTTGCCAAGCAGCCATTATCTCTAGTTGTGAATGGTTTGAGGACATGATGGAAAAACACCTGACTGTGGATTTTAAACATTATAATGTGTAGCATATAGGTGTGAGACTGAGATTGCACAAGGAAGTTTTGCTCATTTTTAAAATATTTTTGAGTTATTTCACTTTAGAACAGGATAAATGGTGTTGCATTGAAAGATAAACTGATTTATTACCAGGTGTTATCAAAAAACTCTCATTGATTTCATAGGTATTAAGGAGACTACATAGACAAAAGCATCTTTCACCTGACTTGACAATAAAGCTTTGGCAAATGTCAAAATGCTTTATAAAGAAACTTCACCAAAAAAAACCCCAAAACCCCACACACCACAAACCCCCAAACAACAAAAAAACCCCCTAACTTCTAGATTCACCATTAAAATCTATGTGCTTCTTAGGTTTGCTGCTTTCATATAATGGATTTCTAGTAAGAAGGTTTCATGGGTTGAGGCAATAACAAGTGAGACTCTTGGATGTCCAATAGAAATATAGTAAGTGAAGTGACTGTGGTGTTACAGTTATTTCTGCAGATGAAGAACTGTTTCCTTGCAATTAGCCCCTGTCTCCACCAATAGGCCTTGAAGCATTGCAGGAGCTGTAGCTCTGAGGGAGTGACGGCTGGTGGGATATGTCATAGTTTAGCCTCTCCAGCTGGCCAAAATCACACAGCTGCTAACTTGTTTCTTCCCCTCACTGGTGAGATGAGGGGAAAACACAACTAGGGATTGAGAGTGCAAGCTAAGGACAGGGAGGGTTCATTCACCACTTATAGTCAAGGGCAAAAGACAGACCAGCCATGAGTGAAACAATAAAATTTAATCTAAACAAAATCACAATTGAATCCAGGTAGGGTGAGAGCACATGAACACTTTAAAAAAGACACAACTCTTACATTCCACCTCTTCCCTCTCCGGAGCCCACAGAGGTGCTGACTGGCTCAGCCCCACTGAGAGGCAGGACCCACAGAAGAGCTGAGGGAGCCTTCTTGAGCATGATCAGCACAAGTCAACCACACCTGAGCGAGATATCCATCCCTCTAAGGGTTGGTTTCCAATGGTTTTTTTTTCAGAGGACAGAACACATCCTTAGTGTTGAGGACAAAGTCACCCACACTCCAGGCTTTATACTCCAATAGAGAAATCTGAACACACTCCCTTTTCTGTAAAATTGCATGGACAAATATTAAGAAGCTACCTAAAGAAAAAGTTGTTATTCTATGTTTACAGTTCCTGGTCCAGGTAGATGTGGTTATTTAAAAGCCCAGAAATTATTACTTCTATGGTGACAAGCTAACACTGTGAATAAAGTGAAACTATGAATTTGTCCCAATAAACTGTCCAAAGATCAATTCAATGAAGACATACATTGCAGCATCAGAAGTTCGCTTTTAGCTGCTTTTTATATTGTATACAGAGCCTTCATCAAAAAACCACCATCATTCTTCCACTCAGCACAAACTGCTATTCCTTATCATTCTGTGCTAGGAGGGGAAACATTTTTTTCCTTTGCACTGTGTAGTGTTTGCTGTAAAATTAATACAAAGTCCAATTCTTTCCAAAAAGTAAGCTCTAGACGCATAAGTGTGAAGAACTCATCTTTCTCTTGAAGTTGGACTCAAAAATAAAATTGTCAACACAGCTGCTAGTTAAGTCCTCTTAGAAGAGGGTTTTTAGCCTCATGGTCAAGACAACAGACCTGCTAAATATACAGAATAATGAAATAGATCTAGCTTGCTTTTTTCTGAAAAATGTCAGAGACAGAAGATAAAAAAAAAAAGATCTAAGATTCCATATGCTCAGTTACACATAATATAGGAGGCTTAAGCTGCCATAAAAAAGGTTTATAAGTGGTAATCAGTGATATCATGTTAATTATAAGCAGTAGTGGTTGCTCTTGAAGTCTGCAAACTTTGCTATTTTGGGCAAATAGCAGCATTTTATTTTAGCTGTTCATTTAAGGAAACCTTTTGTGACCAAATGGTAAAAGTTTATGCATAGCAACTGAATGAGTAAGTCAAAATGTGTGGGCTTTATAGCAACAGTACTTGAAGGCTGGACAGGACCATTGCTTCTTTTAGGTAAGGATTACAGCAAACAATGAGACACCCTATCTGGATTGTGGTTCTTAATTTTAAAGTTATTTATTTATTTATTTATTAAAAGGCTAATTTAATCTGACAATTTTAATAAAAAGAATGGACCTCGGTGGCGTTCTCTCTTAAATAAAATGCCTGCAGTTTGTATTTCCTTAGAAAAGGCCAGCTCTAGAAAAAAAGAAGGAAAATGAAATTATTTTTAAGACCATAGTTTTTCATTACAGTAAGCAGTGAAACCATCAGGCTGAAGTGTACATATATAGAGAAATTCTGTTTTTATGCTCCATTTCACTGAAGTTCAAAACATTTTTAAAGCATGAATAAATGTTGGCAAAGTTCCAAAACCCAACTATTTATATATTTGTGTAGATGTTACACTGAGCAAGGAATAGCATTTTAAATATTATGTACTGCTTCTTCTGTGCCATTATGATGCTTTCTTTCTAAGTGATGGGTCTCCAGCTCAGACAGGATTTTGACATTATATGAGATCTTTCAAGAGCAAATGCCGTTCTTCATAAGAACAAATATACACAAGATCAGGTTCATATTCAAACATATACTTTTATGAATCCACTCCTCCTTATTTAATCCATGGATAAGATGCAACATCTGTTCTGATTCTTAACTGTACAAGAAGATTGCTTTAAAGATTCCTAAAAATGGCTAAGCATCTTTTTATCCTCATTTTCCTGCACCGTCTCACCAGCATTAGAAAGTAGCAATTAAAGCAAAAAAGCACTTGATATCCAAAGTCAAGGAAAAATGTTAATTTCCAAGCAGCATTTAGACTGTAGATTAATATTTTTGCGAAATATTACTTCTAAACATGCATATGTAAGATACCAAACTATAGGATACACTGTAGTAATATTACGGAGTTGAAAATATCCAATAAGCAATAGATTATCACCAGAAAAGGTAGCATTATTCAGATCATAGGTCTGAGTAAAACAAAAAACAACAGGTGTCCCTTGGTGATAATTTTCATTCATATCTCATCCATTTGCAGTTTTACATATCTTTTTTTTCTGTTCAGCTGAAAGTTGATACAATGTTATGCAATAGACAGAATACAGACATTATTTCTGGTAAAAAAGAGGAGTCTAATCTATGCATTAAAACTGTGAATGTGAGATTTATAGTTTTAAATTACAATTTCTGAGAAATGTGTTTAAAAGTATGTGATATGTTCTCTAACAAAGATCAAAAGTCTTAATATATTTTGTAAATTACAGCTATAAGAATTCCATTTGCAAAAGATATACTTTAGTCATCTATTTTCATAACAAATGGGAGCCTAACGAATTCCACAGCTTATACATTCAGCAAACACAGGACATCTTAGACTTGACATGGAGTGTACATTATGATAATAATAGAGATATAATTTTCTTGAGAGTAAATTTTCTTTCATTTTTTTCTTTTATTTTCTTGGCATGCTTACTTTGTCAGCTTTCTTTGATGTTTTGGTTTTCTAAACCAAAATACCTTTTAAGATTATCAGCAAATGAAGTACAGGAAGAGGTTGCAATGGTGCATTCATTCCTGTGTTCATACATGTGTACAGGAAAACTGTCAGAAAAGAAAGGCCTGGTTCTTAGATAGACAAGTAACTTCTTGCAAGGGTTAAAGGAAAATATACTTTCAGGCACAGTTACATGATTTAATTTTTCTTGGCAGTTGTGATAGAATGATGTCATTGTCTTCTTGCCATGCAGTGGGCATGGCATGCTTAAAAATAAAAATAGAAACCTTGTATGTAAATATTGAATATTAACTGTTAAAGGTTGGATAATTTAGTCTGTTTCACATGGCTTTTTAATGCTTGGCTTCATATAGAGACTAGGGAAAGTAATGGAGAAGACCTGAAAATTGCTAAATATGCAGAGGTGACTTCTGGCTCAGGAGTAACTTGAGCAACCAGTTGCTCAAGATGACAGATTATAAATTTGTCCTTTTCTGCAGTTTCATTGTGTGTGCTTTGGGCCGCTGTTGGAGAAGGAACAGCCTGCTAGGTCTATGCTTTGGTCAAAGACAGTACAGCCACTTGTATGTTGTATTCTTAATTTGCTTTTGATCTTATGTGTCTAGATCAGGAGGTAACTAAAGATAAAGTAAATCCTTACCTCTCCAGATCTAGAAAAACATACCAGTTTCTAAAGTGTATTTGGTGGATTCAGAACTCCAGCAGGAAACAGTGCAGACCCCCCAGTAAATGTGCATGACTTGTAAATCCCTTGTAAACCTTCAGTTTACCAACTGCACCCTGCACATGGTTACAGAGATTGTTAAAACCTGACTTTTTTCTACTTCCCACAGTCAGGGAGTTCACAGTAATCACTATATTCTGTAAGATCACTGGCTGGTCAAACACAGTATCTCTCTTCTCGAAAGTATCTTCTGCTTCACAGGAAAACACAGCTCTTCCCTCTGTCCCTCCCTCCCATCCCTCCCTTCCAGTAAGTCCCCTTCACTTGCTACTGACTGATATTCCATGGGAGGGAATTTTTTTTCAGTCCCAGCAGTAGTTTTTAGTTTAATTCAACACAAGTCATGTCCCTTTGACCTTTAAATGGCAAAACTGTTAAGATTTTATTAATATCAGTGTAAAATAAGCTTTTTTATCTTCAGGACATTAAATTCCACACATTTAATTGAATAAAAGTATCAGTACACTTAGGGAGAGGAAAGTTCACAGAACCTCTCTTCTATGTTTACCCTCCTACTGTCAGATAAATACCAGTGTGCTACAGCCTTATGTTCATCTTCAGCAAGCTACAAATACAAGCTTAGGTGGGAAAAAGTGTTTTTTACAGGAGACATTTACTCCACTTCCTTCAAGACACTTTTTGGAGATATTACAAAAGAAAGGATTGTACTCTTTTAACAATACTCATGTTCAGGCAGTTCTGTTGATTTACAGTTTTGATACAGAAAGATCAGATATGGATATAGGTCTGTCCTTATTCAGTTCTTCACTGGTTAATTTAGTGGCAGCTATCTTTTCCTGTGCTGCTTCTTTTTGCTTCGTAGTTCCCAGCATTCTCTTTAACTTGTCTGTGGAAGTTAGGTATCGTTTTCAGTCTCCCTCCAATCTTCAGACAGTAGCTGGTTTTAATAATGTGCATTTGTTAAGTAGCTCAGATGCTTTGTTTTTATTTCCAGTCTCACAGGTTTTAGGTGAATACTTCTTTCTCTGGAGATTATTTCCATTACCCCCACATGAACCCTTCATCAAGATGCTTTAGTGTATCTTTCTTTGATATTTTTTACCTCTGTCAGCAAAATTATCATTAGTACAATCATATCACCCTCTTTGTCTTTTTTCTTTTCTTTTCAAAAGCTCAGAGTCTTAATATGAAGATTTAAAAAATACTGCTAGGAGTGGGAAGGGAAGAAGTTTATTTGCAGAAAGAAAGAAAAAAATAAGCAGGACATTTTCTTTTCCCACTGCAAATACTTCTTTGTGGTTTCCTCTGCAGCAACTACAAAATTGTGACTCTTAAAAATGTATCAGTTCCAAAGCAGATAAAACTCAGTGGGGAGACTGTGGGAACGCAACAGATAAAGGTGTTCATAATTGTACAGGATCCAGCAGCCAACCTTCTCCTTATGCATAGCTTGTTCCCCAAGCGATAATTAAGAGTGTATGACCCCATGAGCATGTGGCCATGGCAGGTAGTCAGCTGCCTCCAGGCAACCTTTGAAAGACCATTTGCCTAACCTGACAAGCTGCAGATACTTGACTAAAACATTTCTGTTATCCGATGAAGTCTTAGGATGATGTCTTTGTGAAGACAGAAGGCTTGTGACCTGCCTTCCTTAGAAGTCAGAAGGTGCTGAGGTAAGAGAGGAATCAGTGGCTGGGGAGTTACTTTCAGCCTCAAATCTTTGAAGATACGATTCTCTGCAAAGTCAGAATATCAAGTCAGATATCAATTTCTTTAGAATAAACAGACAAAATATATAAGATATTTTTCTATGTTATCTGTGATTCTGTTGGGAGTTTTGTATATGGAGATTGCTGAATACACAGAAGGTCACTTGTAAGCCTATTTGTACTGCTCTCTATGATTGCTAGAAAAAAAATCTCAGGATTCTTACACTTTAGTATTGCTGTTTTCAGTAGTGGTGGAACCAGATAACTTCCTGAGGTCCCTTCTAACATAAATCATTCTATGACTCCGAGACCTCAATATGATATGCTGACTTTTGGGTGAGAAATAAGGTTATACAAGGAGAAAAATCAAAAGATCTCTGTAAAGAACTTAACACCAAGCTCCATCTTTCTTTGTGATTCCATAGGACAGATCTCAACTGTAGGAGTCAGGAGCATGACTCCATTGACAGCAATGACACTTTTCTTGCTGCTTGTCAAAAGGGAGCAATGAAGCTGACTTGAGAGGACTGAAACTAGGATGTACTTTTTCGAGGATGAGCAGAACAGCAGCTATGCAGTATCTATGACTAGAATGCAATCTTCCACATTCTTTTCTTCCTCAACATTTTAATTGGCTCCTGTTTTCTTTCAGTGCATGTGTAGTGACTGGACTTATTTTGGCTCAAGAATAAGTATTAGCTCATAACTTTGCTATGTTTCCTTAATAAGCACATTCTGTTTAGCTAAAATGGCTTTCTGTTACTTCTTTTCAAGCTAAAACATATATAAATCTTATCACAATAAATATTTACAAAATACCCATCTGACAAAACTCACAATTCCAAGAGTGCATTTGGAGACCTTCTTATAAACCACAGGTATCTTAATGTCAATTCAAGGGAGTCTTGGTATCTTGGCACATATCTTATGCAGAGCCTTTTGTAAATCTAATTTCCCTCTTTTCCATGGAAGAGCTACAAAACAGTCTCTTGATGCTTTTCCTACATCATGTACTTATTTTTAAATGTAAAGCTCAAAACACTAAGCAAAGCTCTTCCAAAACCCAGGAGTTAAAAACCAAAAGGTTTTAAATTACTCTGATCTCTGTACAACTATTGCAATTGATTTCTTCACACATACTGTCCCTACTTGTAGCTTAATAGATATATGCAGATTGCATGTTTAAATGGGTATGCTAAATGTTGTAGTCAGACTAGCCAGGTGCAGCACTCTGCATTTAGACACGCATAGTCTATCCACCTGCAGAGTCCTTTTGTCCAGATTTCAGGCTAGATTTACTGCAGTCTCGTGACTGTAACTGCTGAAAAACTGCAGACTAGTAGCCAGAAAACTCAACTCGGGTAACTGTTAATATGCAAAAATATACTGCCAAACACTAGATAATTTACACCTGGAATGATTGACATATGTAGAAGAGGCTTATGCACCTTAGATATCTAACCAGACAGTAAAATAAAATATGTGAAGATAAAAATTTAAGGAAAACCCAAAAGTTTCATTGCTATTGCTAGAATTTGCACATTCCTCTTATGAATAAATCTGTGCAGTCTTTCAGATTATTTAAGATTAGTGTTACAAACCAGTACAAAATATAGCCCTTGTTTTTGGTAGGGAAAAAAATTCATGCCCAAAGTACGCAATGCTACAGCCCAAGAGCTTCAAATAACCCCTGAAGTTGTTTTTTCACATCCTAGTGGTTCCTCTCCATGCATCCACCCAAGGATTTAATCTGCATTTGAGCTAAAAACTTTATACAATCTTGTCAGAGAAGTTTGGGGAAAAGATTTGCTGCATCATATCTGTAAACTACCAGTCTGAATATCACCCGAATACTAAGCTACACACATCTTGCAAAAAATGTGAGGATTAAGCAGAATACTCAATAATTTAAATCTTAACACAGGGGATATATAAGGCACAAATATTAAGCTGAAGAGCACATTTCCATACCCCATATGCAATCTGTGCATCACATGATCTCCTCATTTTTTGTCAGTTTGTTATAAAGTTAACACTGTCATTTTGAAATACAGTGTGATTACTGGAGTAAAAGAGAGAAAGATGAATAGCTTGCAGTCTACATTTTTTGCTGTGGTGGGTAAGAAAGATTTCACTCACTAACTCCATTGTCATCTTGAATTCAGTTCTGAAATACCTTTGCAAACTTCTGTAAATATGTTTATGTATTCTCATAAAAGTGGCAGATCACCTAAATTCGAAAAGCATAACTTATTTCATATTTTCAAAGCACAGGTGGAAGTATACACTGATAACATGAGAAACTGTCCTGGTTTGAGTTAGAACAGAAGTAATTCTGTTCAATGATTTTACTTTTCAGCTAAAGCTCCTAAAAGAAACTGCACTTTCTGAAATTAACAACATGTTTTTACAGACACTGCCTGCTTCTAGCAGTGATAAGACCTAATGTTTATATTTACTACCAGGGATTGGTTTGCAAACCAAGGTCAGTGCTGAATCTTATGTCTTACATTGGGGTGCAGGGTAAAAGCTGCATCTTCAGGGAGGAGCAGACAGGACAGGTGACCCTAAACTGACCAGCTAAGTATTCCATTCCATATACATCATATTCGATATAAAATTAAGGGTCAGTTCCCTCTTTGTCTCTCTTCTTCTTCTTCTCCTGTGATTCAATGGTTGGTGTCTGAGAAAAACTGTCTGTTCTGCCTTCTATCCGTAAGTTCCTTTATCCAGTACCAGGATCCAGCTCCTGAGCCTGGCTCCCCTCTGCTGCTGAGGCCTTCTGCCACAGTATCAGTAGTGACAGTGATGTGGTTGCCATCAAGGTGGGGTTTGGGTTCAGTATTGGGGATTTTTTGTACATATTTGTATATATTTGTATGTATTTCATTTATCATTATTATTACCATTAAAGTAGTTCTAGTTTTCTTTTCAAATCCACAAGTCTCTCTCTCCTATCCCCTTTCCCTTCCCAGGGGGTGGGGCGGGGGGGGGGGGAAAGAGGGGGTAACAGGGAGCATCTGTCATTGGATTGGTGGTCCTCCCAGCCTTGACCTTCAACAGAAACAAGTTTGGTTTGCACTTGGAGAGCTAGTGTAAGGTTTTTGAACATTAAAAGAGGATATTATTTTAAGGATGATTAATGACAAGGTATTGAATACTGGAAAAAAAGTATATAAGAGTCTTCATAGAAACTATGCTCATCCCCTAGAAGTTTACGTTCAAGTTGCTAGCTTAGGTTTGTCAATGATAAATTGTTTTTGGAAAAGAATGACAGTGTGACATGAATTAATGAGATAGAAGACATATTTATCATATCTTTATCCTACCTGATAAAAAAAATCAAGAAAATATAGAATCTGTTCCCTGACCATCAGGAAGAATTGTGCCATTCCTTGCTTTCAAAGGAGATTTGAGTGATAAACCTACTTCTTTAAAATGATGTTTTAGGTTTAGAGTTTTCAAACATGTATTTTATATATGATGCACATATACTTTTGTATTATGACCTGAGTTTAGGCATTTGTTATGTGAGACGTTTATTACTAAATTTATGGCTAGTAAAGAAGTCAAACTTAAGACAAATATCCTTTGTCTTTCCTCAGAAATCCTTGACGGTTACATGCAACTTCTACAAAAAGGAACAAAAGAGTTGTAACTAAAAATGTCATTTATCACTTTTAATACTTGGGAGTTTTGTTTTATTTTGTTGTTGTTGCTTGGGGTTTGGGTTTTTTTCCCTCTAAACTGCAAAGGAAAAAAAAGAGGTGTAAAAGTAAATTTAGGCTTAAGAAGTTTTCATAATACGAAGGAATTGGATTGTGGTTTTATAAAACATTAACATTCAGAATAACAATAATTTTATATATTAATTGGAAAGCAAAACAAAGATATGATCATTTTGTTAAGTGAAAAGATTTGATCACTTTCTAGAAATGCTTTATGTGGTTACCTGAAAGGTTAAGTTGCAATAAAATTATAAGGAATGATGCAAACTTCAAAATAACATGCATAAATGATTTGTCTACCAAATCATCACACAGTAAGGGACATAAGGAATACTTAAAGAAAAAACCACATCAAGTAAATAAAAGTAAGGTTTAACAAACATACTTCTTAGGAATTGCTTCAGTATTTTGTTTTCTTGGCAACATTTAATAATTGGCCACTCAGGTCTGCCAGGCTATGTTAAAAGTAAAGAAGATAACAGCCTGAATTCTTGGTAGGAAATAACCACTAGATTTTCTCAATAAACTTTTAGTCTCCATTTTTATTTCTTCATTGTATCTGCAATTTTATTGATTACAATCCTCTGTTTATTGCAGTCTGTAATTAAAGATATAGCCAGCAAATGTGACAAGAGTTAATCAAACTCTATCTCTCCTGACAGTAATCAATGCAAAAATATTCTCAGTGTAAAACAGCCATCAGACCTGTACCAGGGACATATTTCTGGAGGTATTACTTTAGCAGTAGGCAAGATGTTCTGCACTTAGCAAATCTTGGCCAAAGTATTAGCACCCAAGAATTTTACCAGGTAGTTACTTTCCAAAGAACTAGAATATTTAAGCTCAGCAAAGGAGCATGATGTTTACAAAGTCTCTACATAGAAAGATGGTGACCTCAGCTTAAATGATTGTTAACAAAACGTTAGTGACCTATTCAGTGACCCCATATATTTTCTCTTTACTTTATCTGTTTAGCCACCAAATATATCTTAATCTTCAAAAGGGCAAACCCAGAATGTTAGTGATTGTAGTTGATGAGTGAAGCCAGGCATTTTCGGCTGAAAGATCCCACAAAATACAAAACTGAAAACCGTTTCATCCTATGAAGCCCCCAGTACCAGTTATTCCATCTTTTACTTTGGGAGGGGAAAGACTGAACATAATATATGTGGAAGTAATGTTCTTCATAGAGGTCACTTCTCATCATATTAGTGTTTTCTCCTTTCTGATTTTCCTATATACAGTATTCTGTGAATGCCAGAAACCATAAGGTACAGAGCATACCTACAAATATTTTATACACATCAACTTAAAGAGCTAGCTGCTCTTTTTAAGATGAAAAAATCCTTATAAAACTGAATAGTTTGAATTTACTCAAGACACTTTCTCACTGAGGGGTATGCTGATAGAAGGAAATACTGAGTAACAACAATATTCATTTTAATATTACAATCAAAAATGTATATAATGCATATTCACAGCAAGCAATCAAAGCCTTGTATAACAGGAAGAAAACGGGAAAAAGAATATTTATTCCACAACAATAATACTATATAGGAGTAATAAATCCTTTACTGGAGTTTTATAGAAAACAAGGAAGGAAATAATCTTCTTTGAAAAAAGTGGTTAAAGTAGATGATCTTTTGAGGCAACTTTTAGAGTCCTTGCAGTAAGAATGTTTCCCTAACACCTTCATTGCTAGAATATGTTTTTTTTCATCTGGATTCCTCTGTGAACTCTGAGTAAAAACATTCCGCGGTGGTAGAATCATGCCATTTGAGTCACAGCATAATTCTGCAGATGTTGGGAAAAGATAGAGTTTTACTGACAAATATTTACCTATTTAAGGAAGTCAACAGAAGTACATAGTATTTAATCATCTCAGTTTTATTACTTATCTGAGATGGTTTAATGTACTGAATTCCAGCTTGCAAAGCATTTAAAATTCCAATGCGGGAACAAGTCTCAAAGATTACATCCTATCTCAGTGATACAGGATATACAGTATGTAAATTTTACTGTGGCATCACTTTTCCTGCTTTCATCATTATTTAAAGGTCCTCTAAGTCATCCCTGAAAAACGCAGAGAACAGGAAAAGAAGATTCGAAAAGCATAAATTAATGTTCTTGTTTTCAGACAAACTATTCCTTAGTCTTCAGTTAAACAAAACCCACACTTGCTGCACTATGCAGACTTTCCTGTACCTACTTACTTTTACTGGACTAAAAAAACCCCAAACTCTACGACATTTTGTGTAAAGGAAATTGAAATATATACAAAGTAAGTTAACACAATTTTTAAGGCCTCTCTTCATAAAATGAACAGACTTCAATGTAACTGCAAGACTGCAGTTTTCAAACATCAGTAACAACTTTTGTGTTTTCTAACCAAGCAGGGTAATTTATTACAATGCTTGATCCGGTCATTTACAAACATATCATATGTTATGAAGCTGTTATTGGGAATAAATTACTCTGGCTGGAACACCATCTGCAATTCTAGTATTCACTCATCAAGATGCCTATGGAATCATTAAAAGACTGGGGGCAACATGAAAAAAAAATCTCTCATAATAAGAGATTTAAGAAGCTCCATTTCTTCAGTTTACCTAAGAAAAAGTTAAGAGACTGATGGATTACAGTTTAGCTACACCCATACAGGAACATATTTCAGATTGCTCAAAGGCATTACAAGGTGCAGTGCTATGCAACTGAAGTTTGACAAATCAAAACCAGAGGGCATAAATTTTTCTTTTTTGATGAGGTTATTCATTCCTTGAAAGCTTACACTGGGACATGGTTGATTTCTTATCACTTTAAAATATTAAAATCAACTGTCTATGTTTAAAAATATGATGGAAGTTATAGATTGGATACAAAGATTATTAGGTGGCATCTTATGCAGTTATGCAGGTTAAAAGAGCAAGTACATATCCTTTACAACCCAGGTTTTATCAGATTAAATTCAGATTCACAGACTACAGTTTGTCTGAGATCCAGTAGCTGAACAGAAGTGCGATGATCAGTATATTAAAAATTTGTAGGAAAGATTTTTCAGAATGACCAACAGTCCTAACTGAGAAAACTGGATATACGACTTTCCATGCTTACTTCTCATTACCCTGAACAGTACCACTTCGCTTTTGTTTGCAGGAAGAGACAGATTTGAACCACCTGCTCGGCCTCAGATTCTCTGCTTTTGGAGACCTCACATTTTTCAGACTATATTCCATGCTCTTTGAGACTGGAATTTCTTTATGCTCTTTCTTATCATTTGGGGTTCCAATATGTGGCCAGTATAACAAAAACAACACCTGACATGTCTGACATGATAAAATTTTAACTCAGCCTTTACTATGTTTCATTCAGTAATAAAAACATAACAGAAAAGAAAATGACTCACTAGGCAGCGTGTAATGTAAAAATACATCAGTAGCATATGACAATGTACAGAAACAAACCCTTGAGAGAAACATCTGTAACTCATTCTTGCCATAACAAAACAATATTTCAAAACAATTCACTTTATGTCCATGCAACTTGTTATCCTTGACTGTGTTGTGAGGTTGTAAGGACTGTCACTTGTTGACATAACATACATTGTGGATTCAGTTAAATAGACCAGGGGGATTTGAAAGATATAACCAAAATACTTTGAAATATTTCCTTTTACTAACAGTTCAGCGTTGATTTAGTAAATGGGCAGATAGAACATTAATCAGGTAATACTGAGAAATATGAGCTGGCCTTAATAAAAATAAGTAGGTGAATTTATAAATTAGCTTAATTAACAGAAATTTAATATTAGCTGATTCAGATAATTTGCCATGCTGAACAGTCAAGCTTATTTCACTAATGGAAAGGGAGTAGGAAAAAAAAGGATGCACAATAGAAGGATAGCACAATAGTTCAGTATAATTTCATAATTTTCTCCAAACCCCTTTAGCAAATTGCATATCTTCAAATGAAATTCCATTTTGCATTCAGAAACTCAGGTTATTTGTGACCTACTTGCATAATGTGACTTCTATACAAATACACAGGCTTTGCAGTGAGTAAAATCCAAAGATTTGATTTTTCATTGGACAGGTGAATCTGGAAACACAGTTATGTCTTCTGTGCTTATAATTGCAAGCACACATTATGAAGTCATTTTTAAATCATCTTATTATACCAAGTAAGGCTTCTCAAACTTGTAAAGCAGACACCCCAATGATTTTGCTCTAAAGCTCAAAGCTCATTCTGTCTGCCAAACTTGCAGCCAACTCACCTTATACCCAGCTGTAAGAAATTATTTGTCAACAGTTGACAACATGGTTTCTGCCTAATTTCCAAGAAAATGGACATGTACAATTCACACACTGCATGCATGAAATTATCATACTGAAATCAGTAATTGAGGCACTAATGGATGCCTCATGTTTTTACAACTAGAAGACTACTCATAAAATGATCAGTATTTTTGTCTTTTTCTCTTAAAAGAGTACTTAATAGATATGTTTGGAAAGCTTACATATGCCCTATTTCTCATTGTCTAAGCAGCATTCAAATTCTACATAATTCAGGTGAATCTGAAATTTTCAGACCTTTTCTCACTTGTTCTTTTTTCTTCTTTTAAATAAATGAAATTAAGACTGAGACAGTATAAAATTGTCATTCTCGCTTTATTAGTTTTGACTGTACTTCTCATTCAAGGACCATAAGCATTTTTTCCTGTCTTTCAGGCCACATAGTTCCTGTAACATGCCTGGGAATTTCAGTATCTCAAAACTTTCTTGTCTTTTTCATTGTGCCTTCTGCTCATGGAGTCATGCTTGTACTGTCTACATTCAAAAGCAGAGTACTATTTGCTAGAATAATGTATATACATTCTTGAATGCATCTGCAGCCCAACTGACGTGGGTGATGATAAGTTCCCATGAATGTCTGACAACATCAGGATTGTCAGGGAGAGTTTTAGAGAAGACACTGAATATATGGCCTTCCTTGGTTTCTGTGCTGCTTTGTGCTATCCTGGAGCAACCCTAAGGCTCAAAACAACACTATACTCTGAAAGCATCATAATTCAGCATTAAAAACCCCCCAAACTCCATGACTATAACATTCACAGTGTTTAAAGAGGCATGGAACTGTGGCAGGTGTTTCATTTGTTTGTTTTTTCAAATATAAAAAGCATGATAAATGTTGGGTTCTTTCTTTTGGTTTTTCATTTTATCATATAATGTAGAAAAGGATCAAAAATTAAAAGTTGGAATCAATTAAAGCATGACTAAAATGATGGTTTAAAAGAAGAGGAGAAAAAGAATCTTATTGAAGATGAATCTTACTCTGCCCTGTTAGTACTTGAGAATATGTTATTCATCTTCATATTTTATGAAAGTTTCAGCTTCACATGCTGTGGCTTTTTCATGTAGTGCTGGCTGGAACTTCACAGTGGCACTTGAAAAAAGAAACAGAAATGGCAGACCAAGAAGCAAGATAAGATAACATTTCAGAGATAAGCCTTTGTACCACACATAAATCGTAAAATATATTTGCTGTATGAAAAGCCATTGTTTGTAAGCAAAACCAATTTTTAAACATCTCGGAATCCTTGCTGCACTTCTATTCTAATGAAATAATCTATATTTACTCTAAAACAAAGCTATTTTCATTCAATAGTTAACTAAATGAAAAATCATTAGTAATTTTTACTGAAAAGGCAAGAGAAGAGTTTCTTGATAAACACAGAGTTACTCCATAATGTCATATGGAAAAAAACCTAACTTGTTTGTTTGCAACATAATTGTCAAAAACTGATCATTCTTCCAACTCCTCCTACCTCTTTGTGCGCTAGTCTATCAGAAATAATGTTGTATGTCTACTTATTCAGGGACCTATTCCTACTGAAAACTAATTTACTCATGTTTCTCCTGAAAAAAAAAGCCAGTAAAAGGAGAGGTCCTGGGAAGGTTTGAGGCAACAGGGAGAAGGAAAATATAAATGAGTACAGCATCTCTGAAGGACTAACACTGAAATGTCTTGGCACCGTACACAGTACTGAAACAAGTTCATAGGAAGTTAAGGAAAACAGCAGCAATCATAAGCTGCAGCCTGAAGGAAGCCATACAAGAAAACACATTTGATATGTCAAGGCAAAGCAAAAGCCAAAGACTGAGGAGGTTCACACTTAATTGCACAGAAAGCTACATGAACTAGTTTGGGCAAACAAGAACACTGCCTAAAGAAGTAAGTTCACCTTTAAAGAAAGATAAAACAGCCATGTAGTTTGATATTTTAAGCTCTTTCCTTCCTTTCTTGACCTTAGGGAACCTTGTTCCTACTGGTGTTAAGACAGTTGCCTCATGGGTCAGCTCCAGTGTCCTTGCAGAATCCCAGGTGCCAGATTCTGACCATCATGGAAACCATGGGGCTATAGGTTACAAGAGACAGTACATGAGGTCTGAGCCAAAAGCATGGGAAATGGGAGACTTTGTCTTGGTAGGCAAAAGGAAGAAACCAAACACCAATGCAAGCGTAGCTGGTGCCACCACAAATAGCACTGCATACAGCTTGACTGTGCCACTGCTCTACCTCTACACTGTGAAAAAACAGAATGATTGCTTCCTATCTATGTCATGCAACAACAGCAAACAAAAATCAGGAAAATTTATTTCTTGTGCTATAGTAATTCTATTAAACTAGGAAAGCAATGAGAGAGCCCACGTGTACCCACAAGACAATGTGATCTGTGCATCACATGGGAAAAAAGTTATACCAGAGGTAAAGGAAGAATTGAGTTAAATGAATATATACCCACATTTATAACTGAAGTAACCACTCAGAGCCAATCTGGAAATTCTGTCCTTTCTACCTTCCTTCTGTTTGGATGCCAATAGTACAGCAAAGCATGCTGTTATTCTCTCGTGTTATTTTATTGACACATCATACCCTCCAAACAAAACTTCTCTGTTTTAATGTTTAATAGTTGTAAATTATTTATGTACTTTGTTTTTTCTTCATGTGTGTCACCTAAGGGTAAAACTTAGGTTTATTATTTCTGGTACTGGGAGAATCAATCCTTTGGGCACGATCTTTGTTTTCACTCTCTCTGAAACCCTTTAGCTTACTGACTACAATGATGCTGACTGCAAAGAATGTACCTGTCAATCATCTAGGGATTTAAATCTATCGAACTCTGCTAACCACTAAACTTCACTCACAGAAATTTTAAAACAGCCTTGCATCTCCTTCTTGAAGAAGAAAGCATGCATATAGAGACATCCAGAAGCAAAGAGCTTTAAAAAAAAGAGGAATTCAGTGTTCAAAGGCAAACACAGCAGTAGGGTTAACCTGTTCCACAATTTTGTAATTTATGGGCATGCATGCAAGAATATAAGACTAAAGACGAGGCTATTTATAGTACTGAGAGTGCTCAGAACTCTAAGATTTCTTTTTCAGCTGAACGGTTGCATGGTATCAGTTAATATCCAGGGAATATAATCACAAATAATCCATTCTGAAGAAACTGAGCCCTATCTCAGAAAACTTCAAACAACAATATTTACAGGAACAGAGTTCTATAAGGGTACAGTGTGAATCTTAAAAAAAATTGGCATTTTACTATGGTGAGAAAAGGAAAAAATAACAGAAAATGAGCTCAAGTAACTAGCTTTATCCTCATGCAAATTAGATTAATACATTTGTAATCTTTCGGGAAAAGCTGATAATAGTAGTTACATTGTTTTTGCAAATAGTATCCAATTATCCAAAATGGAGAGAACCAGATTATAAATCAAACTTCAAGTAAACGATTAGCTTAATTCTACCTCTAGAAAGCAGAAAACCTTGACTCTAAATTAAAAAAAAAAAAAAGAGAAAACTTTTTACTTTTCTTTTTAAATGTGCAGGAATACTATATACAAAAAATGAATCTTAACATCACCCTATTTTCTTCCCATTTGGAATTTATTTTGAATAAACGCAGATTCTTTAACAGAACCTGTCTTCCAAACAGAAGAGCACAGATTACTGCTTAAATAAAGTAAATCTGATCTTTACAACAGATAGAACTCATCAAAATTCTGAGTTCAGTATGTAGAAAAATATGAAAAAAATAGCTATATAGAATTAATTCCCTGGCTTAACAGAACAAACATTTTAATAGGGAATATTCACAAAAGTTTGTCAGGCTTGTTTACTCACGCATTGCCTTTAGTTGGAAGTGCAGAAAAACTAGGAGATAATATTTTACTCAGAAACAAATTTTTATTCCTATGTGTTTAAATTTTGTAAAGAGTAATGATTTTTGTTGCTGTATCTTGAACCTTTAAAAAGCAAAAGGAATAAAAGAGGAAACTTTCTTTATTGTACTTCAGAAAGAACAAAATCATAGTTTGAAAGTGTCATTCCTTTGAAGATTTGTGTCAAAAACTCAACATCAAGTCACATTGGCCTTCAAAATCAAACTTATGGCTTTACTCCTTTATATCTATTATTTTAGCTATATAAAATCCTTCTTTTATTAAAAAAAAAGGCAAAAAGGTGATATATACAGGAGGAAGTAAATCATATTATGTTCATTATGGCTTGAAAGTGCTGAAGAAGAAAAACTGCATAAAAGAGGGATATATAGTACAGTGAACAATCAGCACCAGCAGTCTGCTGCTACTACTTGTGAATTCCAGTTTGAGTTTCAATATCAGTTCTGTGTTTGTGGAAAAATTATTGATCCCAAGTCTGAGAGCTTCCAAAGCCTTTAAACAAGAGAAGTGTAAGATCCAGCCTGATTGCCTTCATCTCAGGTGTACAGGCTCACAGACAGTGGTTTAAATTTTTGGAGAAGCAAATAGAATTTTTTAGCTATAAACAGATAGAAGAATAAACCAACAAAGGTTGTTCTGTCTTATGTCCAACAGCTTTATATTTAAAAAAACAGGGCTTTTTAATTGGATACCACTTTCTTGTCCAAAACCTTAGTCCAAAACATGCATAAAAAAATTAGTCTAACAGTCTACCATAATAATTCTGTGAGCTTCTGAGGTCAGTAGGTTTAATATAGAGTGGGAGAGTTGTGTGTTCCAGTAAAATAAAAATAAAAAACCAAGTTTGTGCCTATGATAAGCTACCCTTATTTCAGTTACTCATTTCCCTCAACTCTGGAAAAGAAATTGGTTCCGAACTTCTGTTGCTCCTATTGTGGTTGGTTTTGTCTGTTTGCTGATGGTTTGTTCGGTTTGTTTTGTTTTTTTTCCTACTCACAGTCCTGCATTGAATTTACCCCTAACCAATACATAAACAGTTTTAGCTTGAGAGTGATCTGTTTTTGGTTTGTCAAGCTAACAAGAATTGAAATAATATTTTTCTTTCTCTTTTGTGCAGTCTGCATATGCATATGCTTTCTTTTAGAATGAGAGGGTTTTATTTAGACATCCATGAAATGTTGATATTTCAGATACATTTTTTTCATCTCAAACAGGGAAAAACTCCCAGACCTCTACTCCCAAATTAAATCAGGGAGTGGCATATTTTTTTTTCTTATCTAAACATGTTTCTTAGAATGATTATGGGATTTAAGCATTTGGAACAGACGACCAATAACTTAGTCATTATATTTACATACATCTTTGGAAAATATGACTGCTTTAAAAGACACAACAGGCAAAAAGACAGTAAAGAAGAGAATTAGATCTAAATATATTTATTTGAATGATTATGGGAAGTAAGCATTGGGAATCTCTGTTCAATGTTGCTAATCATTTCACTACTGTCTACCAATAAAACAACACAATAGGAGTTAAAAAGTCATGTGGAAAGTAATGATTCTTCAGCAGTTAAAGTTCTCAGATGTAACAAAATGTAAGTGTTTCTCAGCATAAATGCAAGTTTTACTTTCTAATTTACGTCTGGGTGACTTGTGACAAGTCTATTTTACTGTTTTTCCGTAACTTAAATACTGTGCAGTTGTATTGTCCAAGTCACATAGCACGTAAAAGTGTAAGGGAAGAATCATCACTTGTAAGTGGAGTTCAAAATCCTGGAAACCACATATATGATCAGGCACTGAAGGTCTCAAGTGAGGTGATGAAGGATCTGGAGGCCATGACAGTGACATACACACTTTCCGCTTTTCAGGACTTGTTTACAAAATTAGTAAAGCATTCAACCGCAAAATAAAAAGCCTGGTTTCTGTTCCTTGTTTAGCTAAAATGAACTCGGAGCCTCATCTCCCAGTTGACACATTGATTTGCTTGTTTTCTGGCCCTGGAACTTTATATTCTTCAACATATGCTGGCACAGCCTCATTGCATAGAAAGGAAACTAGTTTCTGTTCTGATGCTTTAGTAGTAGCCCTAAGATGTGGATTCATGGCTGAGGACGAACAGGAATCTAGATCACCTACATCTATTTGGTAAGATAGTGGGCATATTCATCCTCAGTATTTTAAAATGAAAATAATTTTCCTCTAGTAAGGCCTGTGTACCAGATGCGACAAGCCACACCTACTTTATCAGGCTTGCAAGGATCTATACTGCTGCTGCTGCTGCAAAGCAAACTTGATGGTGAAACTATCTGATGTAGACAAAGAAGTGCCCAGCTGTAGATGCTTGTAGAGATGGCCATCTGTTAGTTTTGCACCTGGAATTTAAAATTTTCCTTATGCTGACTTAAGAAGCATAAGCCTTTCTAGAAGCTGGTCCAAATTTTCCTCTTTACTCAACTGTTTCTAGTCTAGCACCTCAGATTTTTGTCAAAGAGAAATAGCAATTGAACAAACAGGTCAATGCTTTGTTTGACCATTGCAGGATCATTTTACAGTACTCCAGTTTTGTCAACGGAGCAGTAAAAAGGCAGATTTTCTGGGCTATGTAAATTCTGATTTAAAAGCTTACTGGAATTGTATATAAAATCCAATGAGAATTGTTTCAAATATGCAGAAATAAACAGAATTAACATGCTTCAGAAGATTCTACTGGTTCATTGGGAATAATCTGCACAGAAAGAAGGAATTAAAATCTGAAAAAAGCATAAATGGAATTACTAGCCAATTAAGTCACACCAGAGGCAGTGTTGAGAAAAGCTGGATAGTCATTGGTAGTAATTTACTGATAGTATTTTTCTCAGTTTCTCCACAACTAAGACCTCTAATGAGAAGGAAAATATTCTCAGTCTTTGAGCATTTTGATTCTTACGGAAGAGTGTTTTTATTTGACAAGTAACTGCAGACACATCTATCAATAGTATGAGGAATCATACAAGTGAAGCTGAGGAGTTGAAGACATGAGTGGAAATTCTAATGAATATTGAAAATCTTACTGCAAATGTAGCTCCAGCTTTGATGAAAGTTGAGAGCACAGTCCTAATTAAGAACTTTTACCTTCCAGAGTTTTTTTCTTTCTCAAAGGATTTGTTAACTGGCAGCAAGGAAAGTGTCTTTGGTGATCTATTGCATACTCTGCCACTGACAAGCTAGTTGTCTTCTGAGCCCTTAACCATCTAGAAAACTGAACTTTCATGATGAAGTTGCATAAGCACATGAAATTCATAAGTACTATAAGATTCTTGCATAAAATCCTCAATGCTACATGCGACATGCAAAAATAATTTATTTTTTTAATGACAGTCCTGTTTCTACTCTTCCTTTCCCCAAAAAGGGGAGCAGTAAAGAACCTACTCATAGCTCTATTTTTACCAAGCTTTCTCAATGCTGTCCAGTTCTTGCTACTTGAACTTGGAAACAGCTAGATGGAGTGGGTCGTAACAAAAACACAAAGGATTAAGTCAAAATATAAGTGGTATGGATGGTCAGTTGTCCAGGTCTCATGTTCTGTCTTGACAGTGTTTGGTAGCAGTGCTCAGAGTTTCAGCTAGAGTGACATTCAGTGTGATACTGAACTTCAAAGTGTCAAACTTGCATCAAAATCCAGACTCTGGAGTATGATAAGGACAAAACCCCATAAAAGGCCTAGTGTTAACTAATCAGACATCTAATTTTCAAGTGTCTGGCATCTTCAGTAGGATCTGTATCTTTCTGCATAAGCAGCTCTCCACAGGAACATAAGATCAGGACTATGATGGGGTATGGTCATACAGTTTCTGTTCAGCTACTCAGAAATCCGTATTTTTACTTTGTCTTACTGGGCCTTTAATGAAGAAGAGTGGCTGGTTTTCTGCCTGATGTTAGCGATGTGTTGCATCTGTAGGCAGCAAATGTAGAAATAGAGTGTGGCTATGGTAATTATCAGGTGTCTGTACATCTCAGTTAGGTCGTTGAAGCACTGTCCAAAGTGTTTTTTGGAGCTCAAACTCCCATCTCTCACACCATTTTCTGAAGCTTGCTCAAAGACTGAATATGAGACAAATTTAGTCTTGAGCACAGAAGGCTAAAAAGTGGAGTAGTCATAGCGACAGAATATAAGAAGAATTAAACTGTGGTTTCCTGGCAAGTTAAGGCCACACAAATCATGTCTAACATTATGTTCTTACCTCTTTTCTTGAGCCCTTGTGCTTGTGTGGCCAGACTATTGATTCAGAGAGCTGATTTGGCTTAAAACTTATGTTTTTGGCAGACTAGCTTTCCACTGGCCATTCACAAATTCAGCTGTCAAGAATCCCAAGGATGCACTTCTTTCTCACTGTGATGACTAACAGAAGAGTATAACACTTCTTTGTAAAGTACGTGCAGTCTCTGGACAGAAAGATTTGTTTATTGCATTGATTTTTTTTGAAAGCTAATTTTGAGGTAACAGACCTAGGAAAATGAAAGGACCACATTTGACGTCTGAAGGTAAATTGTTAAAATACCAATATATGGAACACTATGCAGCTAATTAACTTTTACAGCCAATATATAGCCAATTAACTTTTTCACATTTACCATATGTTTATCTTCCTGAAGGGAGTATTTCCAGGAAGAAATCAAAATGGAAGATAGTTCTGCCTTTTATATGGGCATAAGAGCTGTTGATGATAGCTACAAATTCTTACACAGCTCATGGTAGCTGCAAAAGAGGGTGCTGTTGAAATCTGAAAAGTGAAATGTAGGAAATAATCAATTAATTTCATGGTTTCACAATGCTCATTTCCGTAACTGGTTAACTATAAACGGTCCTTTGTCATTTTCCTTACAGCAACCCAAACCAGCAAGTATCAGCAGTACTCCAAAAAGAACAGGACATCAATTCAGACAAGACACTAGCTGAATAAATCATCATCACACAGTGGTACAGTGTGTCTCCAAGCTCCCTGACTGCTCCTCTTATAATATAATATGTAATATAAACTTATATTACTAATACAGTAACTGTGCAGTTCTAGGTCAAGTCTCAGCCTGTGTTGGTTCAGTGAAGGCCTTTGCTCAAGCTTTTATGTGAGCACTTATCCCCTAAAGTCTTGGTAAACATGTGCTCTTGTAAACAAATTGTGGTGAATTTTTCACTTCTAGACAACAGTGGTAGTAGTGGTCAGTGCTTCTCCAGCCTTCCTTTTTTCACTGTCACCAGAGAGAAAAAATGCAGTTGTATTGCAAACACATGAAACCTATAAATGTAGAAAAATTTGGCTGGAATTTCAAAATGCCATCTTGAAACTATAAAACTAAAATACATAAATGAATTCATTGACCAACTCCAAAGTCTGTGATCATTTTTGACCTCTTTGGTAGTATAGCTATGCAGTTGTTTAGCAGTCCTGGTCTTTCTTAAAAAGAACTGTTAGAGCACAGAGAAGTCTCTTTTTTGCACCTGTGGTAGCAAAATGTGGTCCTCCAATGGCAATTGTAGGGACTATGAAAATGCTTAGCTCTTGCGTGAACACACAGTTGGAAGATGCTTGATTCATGGGTCTCATGGTGGGATTGTAAGCCTAAATGACTGGGTCACTGGTGTGACTCTACTTAGGTGAGGGAGAAACACTGTTGCTATTTGTCAGCTGAAAGAGTCTTCGCTGCTCTAACAGTAATAGTGGAAGGAGAGATACTTGCTCGGTTGCTCAGACAGTTAAGTTCTCAGATCAGAGGAAATGGAATGAAAGGAACTAATGAGGAGGAATTAACTACTGCTGTGGTGAATTACTTGTTGTTTATCACTGTCCAGAGCTCAACAGTCAGCCCATAATTAAATAAGACTTGCCAGAAAAGGTGCAGCAGTGTTTGCACACTGAGCTGATTTTATTGTGTTTTTTTAATTTAATCCAATGTAATTTCTTATACATTTATTTGATTAACAATGACATTTATCCTGGAGTAGCAGTGACAGCATATTTATTGGGAGAGCTAAGTAGAAGAATATGAAGGATTATCTTAGTTGTGTCTTGTTAATCTTTGTTCCTTAAATTGATCTGTATTATTTAAAATATTATTGTAAGTATCTTACTTGTGTTTTAACATAACTGTATAAGTAATTATTAAGAGACTAATTTCACAATTATGAATATTTTCTAAAAGTGAAAAGAAATATTCTTATTCAATTGATCTTCCAATGAAAGTAGAATATCTAACAAGAGTAAGAAAGGAAAAAAATATTTTTTTTAATACTAAATGTTTCCCCAAAATAACTGTGGGAAAAACACTTCTTGTGGTCAGACTATCACATTTCCTCCCTTTCAAAAGAAACTTGAAAACTCTGCCAACCTGACTAATGTCAAACACTTCCTTTTTGTTGTATGAAGATATTGATTTCATTTGCAGGTTATTGAGCCCTTTCAGTTTTTAGTGGAGATAAATAACCAAAAGAATCAATATATTAAAATGTTTAATTTAAAAGGATCAAAGAGAAATTATTTTTCATTTTGAAGATAGAACAACTCATCCTCAAAATATATCTTTTAATATTTTTATTTAAATTATTGACTAAATTTGCAAAGTATTTTCATTACTCCAAAATAATACTTCTTGTTAAATTAAAATGTTTTTGGAAAAAATGTCAACTAGCACTGACAATGATTGTACATCAACAGAATAATCCATTAGTTCAGCAAAGGTATTTTAAATTCCTTTCTTCCTCTGTTTTTGAGAATTTTCTCTTAAAATTTTGTTTTGGAAAAATCAATTTCAAATCTTTAGTGTTTAAATTTAAATGCTTTGAAACACTTGATGATAGAAGAGCATATATCTTTATCACCTAGGAGATACTCGAAGAACAACATTTCATATTATCTTGACAAACTGAATAAATAATCTGGGAAAAGATCCTCAGTATGAACAGAATCCAGTTCCCTAAATACAAATGCACTACTTTATAAAGATAAGACAGGTTTGGTAGCATTATGCAGAAAAGGATCAGGATCAAAGCTAAACAAGAGAAATTAATGTCATGGAATTTCTAAAATTGTAATAATCATTCTTACCAGAAAATAAAATTAAAACACAATCTTAGAGGCACTGGTTGTACCCTTTTCTATCTCTCTTTTTTTTTTTTTTCTTTTTTTTTTTTTTTTTTTTGATAGAGTTCTTTCTGGCATCATCTCAGCTGAAATGCTTTCACCTGCAATGTAGGTTAGATAAACACCATGTAGAGTGTATCCAGGAGGTTGCTTTTGTAATGTTCCTGTCATTAAATGTTCCTGTAATTCAATGAAAACATTAGAAGATACAATGGTGAATGCTGGATGTGAAGAAAAGCATTTTCTGTGTTTGCTGTAGAGAGACTATGTGAGGTTTAATTTCGGAAAGCAAAGATTTATTTTATATATTATGAAAATGTGTCAATTTAAACATTGAGGAGACTAAAGAATCTCCATTCTGGAAATTTCAAAGGACATATGTTGTTCAGGAAATGCAAGTAGATCTTATAGAAATGACCTTTTATTTTACTGAAAATCAAGACCAAAACCTTAAATATACCTGGTTATTCGTAACCAAGTTTATTGCCACACTTTTCTCCGTGAGTATCTTTTCAAAGGTAGCAGATTAATCACATTAGCAGACATTCAGAACTGCCTTGAGACACTCTGAGAATAATTTTTGACATTTAAATATGTGCTTACCCTTTTGTTTCATAACATTTACAATAAACTTGGTTTTTTCTTAAGTTTTGTACCTATAGCTACATAAAAGCAAATGCATTTGTTAATCATGCATTTGTTATATGTTTGTTAATCTTCAAAATAAAAGGGTAAAGAAATTGAATGGCTGCAATAAAGAAGTCTGCACATTAGAATTGGAGCCCTCAGAGAGCCATCTCTATATGCCAGTCAAAAGCATCTTCAGTTTTCAAAGTTGATTTTAATGTGTGTGTTAGACTAAAAGCTATTCAACAACCTAGTCAAAAGTGTTTGTATGAGAACTAAATTAGTGCTTTGTCCTGAATTTTCTGAAGTGAACAGAATGAGCACTCAGCAGTCATGGATGTTAAGGTCCAGACAGCAACTACAATGCTTGAGTTCCAAGTTCAGAAGCTGACTGCTGTTCGCTTGTCAAATAACTTGATGTGAATCTTTCTTTTATTATTTGTATGCATTTTCCATTTAGGGATTAAAATCTCTTGCAGATGTCTTCCATGACAGCTTGTTTAGCTTGCATGTTCTTGCTGCCTCTTGTTTCAAGTACCTTTGCACTAATAAATAAAATAAACAAAAATAGTAATAAAAATTGCTACTTGTGTTTTATGGGCGAAAAGCAAATTGCAAAAGATAGGAATATAGAGGGCAGATGATCAGTCATTTTGTTTTGACTGATATAGTCTCCAGTCCTTAAGTACAAAGTGGTCTGTTCCATAGAACATGCAAAAAATGAAGGATCACTTTAATTATATATTTGGCATGTGTCCACCTTTATGGCGTCAAAGTTTCATTAATGGACACATAATAATTCTTCCAGTTCACTTTTAGATGATGTCCAACCCCGGGTATTCAGTTGCATGGACAGCCTTTGTTCTGGAAAGCCTTCTTTCTGTGTTTATTTATTTCAAACCAACTTATGGTGAAACATCTTAATTGCTGGCTATCTTTCTCACTATGTTGCTTTAGTAACAATTACCAGAACCTGATCATTAAATAGATATTTGTTACTAATAATAACCAAACACACTGGAAAGTGCATCCTTATTTTCTGTGTGGAGTATGTACATGACAGGATACAACT
The DNA here is from genome assembly GCA_013399015.1 of Galbula dea. Lineage (NCBI taxonomy): Eukaryota > Metazoa > Chordata > Aves > Piciformes > Galbulidae > Galbula > Galbula dea. The sequence goes on from VWZX01008270.1 coordinate 858,849, forward strand.
TTATTCAGGAAAGTGACCTGCTAACTTTCACTTTGGAATGAAATTAAATAGAATCCCCAAAGGTCATAGCACATGATAAACCACAGGGTAATCACAGAATCACACAGAATCACAGAATCATTACGGTTGGAAAGGACCCTCAGGATCATCTAGTCCAACCGATAGCCCTACACTACCCTCACCCCTAAATCATCCCCTGAAGAAACATATCTATCCTCTTCTTAAAAACCTCCAGGGATGGTGACTCCACCACCTCCCTGGGCAGCCTATTCCAATATCTAACCACTCTTTCAGTAAAGAAATTCTTCCTAATATCTGATCTAAACCTACCCTGGCTCAGCTTAAGCCCATTCCCTCTAGTCCTGCCACTAGTCACAAGGGAGAAGAGGCCAACACCCGCCTCCCTAGAATGACCTTTCAAGTAGCTGAAGAGAGCGATAAGGTTTCCTCTCAGCCTGCTCTTCTCCAGGCTAAACAAGCCCAGCTCCCTAAGCCTCTCCTCGTAAGGCCTGTTTTCCAGAACCCTGACTAGCTTAGTTGCCCTTCTCTGCACCCTCTCTAGTAGCTCAATGTCCTTCCTAAACTGCAGTGCCCAAAATTGCACACAGTACTCAAGGTGTGGCCCCACCAGTGCTGTGTACAGTGTCAAGATCACCTCCCTGCTCCTACTGGTCACACTATTCCTGATGCAAGCCAGGATGCCATTGGCCTTCTTAGCCACCTGGGCACACTGCTGACTCATGTTCAGCTGCCCGTTGATCAGCACCCCCAGGTCCTTCTCTGCTGGGGAGCTCTCCAGCCACACCTTCCCGAGCCTGTAGCACTGCTGGGGGTTGTTACGCCCAAAATGCAGGACTTTACATTTATCCTTATTAAAACTCATCCCATTGGTCTCTGCCCATCCATCCTAAGAGCTTTTAGGTGATATTGTACATCTGTTTTCTCCAATCTCACAATATTATAAGCTTTAAGGATGTTGAGTACTGCCATTCTTCGTTAGATATGTTTCTCAAATCCTTGCATCAACATGTCACACTGTTCATATCACTTCCGCTTACAACACTCCTCAAAAATGAATATCATAGAATCATCAGAGTTGGAAGGGACCTCAAAGATCTATCTAGCTTCAACCCTGCTGCCTGGCAGGGACACCATCCACTAGATCAGGTTACCCAGGGCCCCATCAAGCCTTGTCTTAAAAGCTTCCAGGGATGAGGCTTCCACAACCTCTCTGGGTAACCTGTTCCACTGTCTAACCACCCTCATAGTGAATATCTTCATTTTATATTAGCCTTTGTTGACTCATCCATCACTTCAATGTGACAGGTTAGTCAGGACATTAGAGAGGAGTAGTTGAAAAAAGACACAGGTACATATTTTGTTGCTTTTTTTTTTGGTTTTACTAGGGAAAATTATTTAACACATGCATATTATGCATATTGATTTAAATTAAAAAATGATGAACCTAGATATAGTATATCTAATCCTTATTTCTCCTCTTTTGATTTTTAATATCCTTAATTATCAGGCTAATCATTATTTCTATTCCATGATGTTATAGCAGTTCAATAGTTAAAGACTTTATAAATCAGAATTATTTGTTCATCTTTAATTTATTTTGGTGTAATTTAAATGTGGCTATTTATAAGAATGTTACTATTTAAATTATTGTGCAATTAGTACAAATAATTTTATACTAAAGGTTGTGCAGCATTTTTGTTTTTCTTATAAAAAGAGTATGTCTATTTTGGGTTTTTTTACAATAAGTAGTGCACCACAGGAGCTAAAATCTTTGCATTTGAGTTCTTTTTAATATCTTTTTTAATATCTTCCAAACTCACAGGGAGAATGGTCTTTGCAAGAGTATTTTGAATGAGTATTTTTGTCTCATATTGCAATTTTTAAGGTAAAAAAATAAATTAATCAAAGTGAGAGATAAAAAATCAAATTGAGTTGCTTATTTTTTTTATTTTGTGAGTGGAAAGGAAAACTTTAACTTAGAAATATTATGTGTAAGAAATCTCTAAGTCATAAGGTCTATTTATTTGCTGTAACTGACATTGTACCCACTTCTCTTGCAAAATTTATGTCAGTTATTTCCAGCAGTACAATTGTATTGCTTTCTTCTGCTGCCATTTTGTACATTTATACTTAATGATTTTTATGTGTCTTATAATGTTCACTTTTGACCTTTTTATAGACCAGGTGACCTTCAAGGCTCATGGAACTAGCAGTGGCAGTTAAGCTGGAGTGGGAGCTGAAGCTGAAATGCAGCCAGGGACAGACCTTTAAGGCCAGACTGGAGCTTTAATGGGGCAGTGCCAGGGTGCTCTAGGCTGGCTGCATGACAATTGCTAGGGAATCCTTCAGAATGCATGTTCTCAAAATTTTCCTTCAGATGAGATAGGGAAGCCATTTAAAAGCAGCCTGGGAAGACCTATGGCTTAGGGTAGAAATGAAAACTCAATCTGGTCCAGGGTGTGGATTAATGTGAGGAGGAATGCACTGCTTCAAAGCTGACTGGACTGTCCCAGGGATCAGATGCCAGTCAGGGCTGTGATTAGGCAGCTGAAGTTACATCTGCAATGCTCAAGAGAGAGATTAAAGATAAGTAAAGTCTGATTTATGATTTCAGTTAGGGACATGGTTATTTATAATACAACATACTTGTTTGATGTTCCTGTCTACATTTAATTTTGTTTCTGATAGTGATATCTCTTGTTGCTGTTATTCTTCCAAGCCCTGCTCATTTTTCCTTTCCTACCATATATAATGTATTTTTTCTGAGGTCCTGCATACTTATAAATATATTCATTTGGCCAGTGTCCATTTTACTTAAAGGAATAGCTACAGAAATGTTCTCCAGAGAGAACACTAGAGCACTGTTATCTTTAAAAAATAGTTTTTGATACCATAAGAGGAAGCAGTTAAAATAATGCACATTTAAAATATAGTCAGTGCAAATTGACATCTTTAAATAGTTTAGCTGTGATGGAACAGGCTGCCTAGGGAGATGGAGGAGTCTGTCTCTGGAGGCACTCAAAACCCACCTAGATGCTATCCTGTGCAAGCTGCTCTAGGTGAACCTGGTCTGACAGGGGCTTGGACTGGATGATCTCCAGAGGTCCTTTCCAGCCCCTAATATTCTATGATTCTGTGATGGGAAAATTCCAAATTTCTTTGAATAGTTGATAGATGCCAGTTTAAGGTTATTGTGGAGAGAATGCCCTTTTCAAACAGGATGTGAAGATAGATTGTATTTTAATTGAGAGATGCAGAGATGAGAGTGTTATGTATCAAAAGCTATTTCATACATTATAGTCTGGTAGGAAAAGAAGACTGCATTTATAGGGCAAGAAAGGCAAGCAACAGAAATCAGTCTAAAAGTTATCTAGGTGACTTATCTAAATAAATTACTAAAACAGTGGGCTAGTTACAGTACTGGGAACACATAGATTGTAGAATACTTACAAAAGGGAATGGTTCTTACTAGGCTTCATCCTGGTCTCAGCAGCATGAAATCAATCAGTTCAACAAAACTGAATAATTCTAAAGGAAGCATCTGTCCCTTTCACAGTTTAGATGTCTGAAATTTAGGTGTTTAAAACTGAAGTAGTCATCCCAAATTATTTTCAGTGATGATGCAAAGAAACAGGCACCTTCAAATTAATATAGCCTGTCTTGAATTTCTATGTTAGGGTAAGCTTTCTCTGGAGCTTTCTTTCTGCCATCAATAAAAATTGATGATGACAGACTTAAATAACATTTTGGATGTCTATAATCAGGTGAGAAAAATACACATCCTTCTACATGTCCCACTCATATTCACAAAATAACAACCTGTATGCAAACCTGTTTCATTCTTCAAAGTGAAATTTTTACATCACCAGGTATATTTTGCTTTCAACACTTCCAAAGCTCCTTCTACCATGATGCAGAACTGTGAATAAAGAGCTTTGACAGGACTCAGAAGAGACAGTTTCTAGTTTCTAATTATCATTTCTCCTTCTGAGGGCATAAGTGAGACATGATGCACAGGAAATGCTCAGCCGATACTGCTACAGTCATGAACAAAACAATAGCCTATTCCAAGCAACAGTTGTCACACTTTCTTTACCATTTGAAAAAAACCCCTCCCAAGTTTATCTCAGGAACCTACTCTCTTGCCAGAGTTGGTCATTAAACCTCAAAACCTATCTCTTCCTCTTCTTCCTCTTCCTCCTCTTTGTCTTCCTTCTCTCTCTATCTCTTGGCTTCTGTGAGGTTTCTAGATGACATTATCAACAACTCAGTTACTTTGCAAAACCCTGGGATATTTTCTCTGAACTGCCACACCTGCGAAGAAGCTGAAGGAAGCTGCTCTGTCTGGCTTCCAGCAGAATAGGTTATCATTAACATTTGGCTGGCATTGTCCTTGTCTAGTAAATACAGTACTGACAGCCTGTGGTGTGTTACACTATGCACTCCCTTCTTCCTCTGTAAAACAGATTTGTTTTAAACACCAAATGAACAGATAGCATTTCAAAGGCAGAATCTCTTCACAACACAGTGTATATGTCCTCATTACCCTCTCTGATATCAGTCAGTGAGATACATATATATCATTTAAAATTCAGTAAAAAATTATTTCAAAATTTTAGTTATGAGCCATAGGTTATACTAACAAATTCTGCAGATTCTGGGAACTCCCAGGAGAGACTGAGGTCAGCTGCAGTGCATAGCATTAGGAAGAATTAATCACTCCCATCCTCCCGTTTATCAAGGCTGATGTCCATGACAGGCTGAAGGAGAACCAACAGTCGTAGAAAATACTTAGCCCCTAAGTTAAAAGACCATTTTGAATATTTACCGTCAATGCCTAAGCCTACCCCAAACTGCCTTTCCTCTGCTCTGTCTTTTGACAAATACTGATGAAGTACCAGCCCAGGTCTGTAACACAAGTCCGAATTTGTTTTCATGTAATGTCAGTATTACATGCATGCTCTTTGTTTAGACATTTGAGACTTTCTCAGTTAATCTCAGAATTACATGTCTGAATTACATCTGAAATACTATAATCTTAGACTTCATAAGTAAGGAAGACTGATGTTTAAATACCACATAATGAAAGGAATTTTGGTGGTGCTATCCAGTGCAAAGTGATCAAATTCTCAAATGTGATTCTGTGAAATGTAGTTACACTTAATCTTAACATGGGATAAGATTATAGATATTGCTTCTTATTGAATACAGCCTGAAATCTCCACAGGCATTCAGCCTCTGGGCAAGGGAATGCCTTGTACCATTAAAACTATGAAGTCATGCTATATATGAACCTTAAACTGAGCAGAAAATATATTTCAGATATGAATTCTCAAATCTTGCTGAATGGCAGGCTGTGTTGAATATTGTACAGTTACAGGTGAATAAGACAACAGATAAATCATTAACAGATTCTTTGTTTCCTTTGACTTCACCTTACCTGAAGCAGATTAGGGGAAGTTTCTTCTGCAGAAACAGGTCAAGAGTTGTCAGATGAAAAAAATGCTGTAGGCAAATATGGGAAAAAATTATTGTGTTACCAATCACAGAGTAATCCTCCCTCAAAGGAAAACACATTGCAGTAGTCATTTACAAGATCTTTTAACAGTCTTGTGTGATAAAGGTCATTTTGATTTGGTCTGGTATCCTACTTTGTTTTGAGATGATACTTCCTTGCAATTTAATTTTATTAACGTAGCAAGTTTGAGAATGATGTTCTGGATCCACATAGTGAATTATTCATTGCATTTCAAATATTAAGTTGCCATCAAATGCTTTCTGATCTGCATTACATAAAGTCATACTGAATCTCTAATGTCTGGACTGCCTGTGTAATGAGGAACCTCTCAGACAGTGTTCAATCAAAATACACTTGAGAGAAAGCAGACACAGTATCTTGATAAGCATCATGAGTACCCCATAATTTTGTTTTGTTTGGGTTTTTTTGTTTCCTAAGCAGGAAGAGTCCTCAGAGATCACCACATCTCTTCTTAAAAGTGCCTGCTCAAGCACAAAAGTTTTTATTTTAAAGCTATTACAATTACATCATTTAGTGATTTTCTATGGCTGCTCTTAGCGATGAAGTAGTCAAAATAATGTTTTACAGATCTCTAATTTCTGAGGCAGACTACACTCTCACTAGTCTATGTAACAAATGTGATACTGTGTTCAGAAATCAAAACACCTCTGTAACATTGCCTTAGATAGCAGTCAGAACAAGGCCTCTTTTCTACCTTCATAGTGGAAAATGAAATAAAAAATAATAGAAACTAAAAATATAAAAATAATTTAAAAACATAACCCCCTAGAACTCATATGAATGAAACCAAAGCTGAAAATATAAAGAGATAAAGAAGAAAGTTGAATAAAATACTTAAGAACTCCAAGTCAGAATAAGAGGATGTTTGTTATTTTTATTTATTGACTGAATTTATTTGTTGCTCTTTTGGCAAATATGCTGTCTCACAATTTTGTTTTTTATTTTAACATCTGAATGACCTGATCTCTGGTTTAGTATTTCAGTTTTATGGGCAAAAATAACTGAAGACAAAATCTGGATCATTTTGATGCATCTGACATTTTTGTTTTGCTTCTTTGTCCTTGGAGATCTGAAAGAGAAAGTGCACTCAGAAGTAAATGTATGCTTCATACTGTGCCTTTAGCTGTTTCCATGGCCAGTTTTACATCCTTAAGCATTCAGAAAAACTAATGTCCTCATAATATGCTGTAATTCCAAATCAGTCTTAATAACTTCTAAGCTGTGATTCAGCGATAGGTCAATAGCTGGCATGTGGCGATGAAGAAGAAGGGAGTTGATATTGGGAAGTTCTTGTGAGAACAGCTGATACTGGGCACCTTGGAATACACATGTTAGAATTAATGTATTACCATCTGCCTCTTTTTTATTCACTTGTTGGACAACAGACTACAGTTGTCTATTTCTCACCATGCTTTTACTCATGAATTATACTAAAATGTGTTCAAATATTTCCTTTTGGTAACTATGAAATGTTAGTCTATGTGCCTGACTGTTGTAGAAATCGAGTCTTTTCCACTTCTTCCATCCTCTGCCTACTAAAACCAAACACCATCTGTTTCTCAGTAACAATATAATTAAGGTATACAAAAGTAAAGTTATAAATTAGGGAGAAGTTGGAGCTGGGGGGGGAGAGGGAAGAAGACACTAGTATTCTAGTACATATATGGCCACGGTAAATTTAGTCACAATTTATTCAAATAATATATTGTTATTCCAAGCATTAAACTTACAAAAGAGAAGTTTCCACCCCAGCTGTACATGGAATTGAAAGGAAATGGATCCACCAATTAACACAGCTCTGTATCATGGGAATCTGTGTGAAGTTCTGCAGGTAGAAGCACAGATAGGATACATCTACCTATAGAAATAAGTTATAGGAACAGCATCCAGGTACAAGAAACCATTTCTCTTCTGCCTCTCTGATCCTGAACCAAAAGTCCATAGGCTGCTCCATAGCAGAAGTTCATGCTCCATAGTTGCTCCTTTGTCTCTGGAGCAGTCCTTGCTGCTGATCTTTTCCTCTCATGTCCATGTAAGAGCTTATTCATGTCCATTTCTTGCCACGCTCCAGGTAATGGAGCTATCCTGCCATATCACTCTCATTGCAGTAGTATCAGAGCTCAGTGGCTGTCTACAGGCTTTTGATTTCTTTTGCTTACTTCATAGGCTACTGGAATTAGAGATGAGTTGTCAACCATCTTTTCCTCTCAAGGGGAATATAAGACCCTTTTACATCATGCTGTCCCCAGTGAGCTTCTTCTCATCCCTATTCCCTCATTTCTCTGTTGTTTTGTTTGGGGGTTTTTTGTTTTGTTTTGTTTTTTTTTTTCCCTGGCCTGCATGCCCAATGAACCTAATTAAAATTCCCTCTCACTAAGTCAGCAATCCTGCTGGTAAAGATAATCTTGCTTCCTGCATTTATTGGGTGGTTATTATCCCTTCTCTCTGCAGAATTTCTCATCCCCTTGAAGAGGTCTCAACGGTCAGAGCAGACCAAGACCTGCCAGTGACACCCACCTGAGCAGCTGGGATCTGATTTTCTGATGCATCCTCTGTGATTCAGTCCTTCCCTTTTGACCTTTTGGATCAAGTATGATATGTCTGGGCATCTATACCTTTCACATTAGCCCCTAGAGCCACCCTTTGATCTGCTCAGAATCTCCCTTGGTGATATTATTAATACCCACAAGGATAATGAGTAAATAAAATTTTAAGGGACACCAACTCTTACCCATCATTTAGTGTGTGCAGATTAGGGATCATTAGAAAGGTTACCTCTAGAGCCACCTGTGTATCAGAGGTGGCAAAACTTCCCATCAATTTGGCATCATTACAGAAATAGATGAGAAGATATAGGAAGTCATAAAACAGGAGGAAAAGTGGAGCCTCCGCTAGTCAGAAAGAAAGAAAATACTTGACATTTAAGCAGACAACTGGAGTAACTGATTATTTCTCAGTACAGGCTTTACCATTAAAACAGGAAAAAAAAAATCCCTCTTGTAATGAAGTAAATGTTCTTACATTTTTTCTTTCTGGATAATTTAAGTAGAGAGTCAGGAGGTTATTTAAGGTTAAGCAAGAGGTTCATAAAACATAGTCCTGTCTACGTTGACCTGTGTCTGTGATTTTATTTTTACTTTTACTGTTTGTGTGTGGTTATTTCTGCTCTTGCTTGATCTGATACACTTCTTTTTGAACCTGACCTTGATGAACTTCCCTGAGCTTTTACAGATTACTAAAATTAAATTTCTCTTTAATAAGGTGATCTGTCTTAGCAGACATTGATTATCTTCTTAAACTAGTATTTAATCACTCTTAATAGGACTGAAAAGTATCTTCATAATATAGTGAGGAGTGAGAATTGTGGTAGGAGAGAAAAGGGAAAATGAGCTGTGTTTTGTTGTATCTAGAATTAGCAATGTATTTTAGAATTCAAATAAGTGAATTAAGATGTTTACTTTTGATTATTTGTCCAGACTGTCTTCACAGGCAGTGAGTATAACTCAAGAAGCCTGTTTATTAACTCTAAAGGGAGTTCAACTGTAGTTGTCCAAAGTTAAGTGTGAAGTATCCTATCTATGAGGACAAAACATTTCACTACTGAGGAAAGCTACCTTGTTGGTAGATACTCAGCAATGGGAACAGCCTAAACAGAACATATTTCAAAATTGGACAGGATGAGAAATATCTCCCCTGACACTTTTAGAGTGAATTCACTTCACCTGGTTTTGACATTTGTCAAAATTATATAAATCATAATTTTATAGTGTACATGTCTCCTGTACAATTAAGATTTTAAATGGGTTTATATGTGTTCTAAATAGTTGTGAATGCAACTTACATTGCGAAAGTTTATTCTCCTGATAAATTATCATGCTAATTGATCTGAGCAGAAAAGAGCAGCAGGGGAAGTTCAGGATGTCAGAGTGCAACCCTGTTCCCAGTCAAAAAGAACCACAAATCTAAACAAGGATCCTCAGGTGCTGTGGATGTGACGTTTTGCTTCTGCTTCCCACAGTAGAATAGAAACCATAGCCTGATACAGTGGGATACCCATCTGTGACCTGGCTGGTTTGAGTATCAGTTTGGCAAGTGAAACTTTCCAAACTTTGCCAATAATGACACAGTTCCCCAAGACATTTTGGCTGGTGAATCATGGATATAATGTTCAGTGAATTTGTTTTACTTTAAAGCTTGCCTATAGTAGTACTGATTAACCAAGTATGGACAATTCTGTTCAAGTGATCTTGCTATTACTGAAATGCTTATTTCCTGAAAGTAAGTCATTAGTGAGCGTCTTGACAGGTTTACTAAGTGAGAAAAATTTGTATAAAACATTTTTTTATGTATCTCAGACACAGATGATTCAGGAGAATGGTTATGGACTTCAAGTGTTTGTCTTTATTTTTATAAGAGTGCAGAATCAAGTGCCTCTGGAGAAAAATTACCTTCATCCAAAAGTAGCTTTCTCTTCTTTGTGCAATGGAGTGCACGCTCAGTTCATTTCCAAATACCCATATCACTGTCTAGAAATGCATCTGATTCCATCTGTCTCAGAAGAAAACAACATCCAAAATAGAACTTTTTAAGCTTTCCAAACATGTAGAAGAACAAAACCTACCTTTGCAGAACTCCAAGTACATAAAATCGTATTAACCTCAAATTTAAGACTATCAGCGATCTTGAAAATATTGGCCAGAACCAATGCAATTAGTTTATATTTGTTTGGATTCACTGGAAAAAGAAATTGTGCATTTCTTCAATATTTCATATCAATGCTGGATATTTAGGAAAAACATGTTCTCAGTCCTGCTTCTTTCTACACAGCTGGAATAAAAATTCAGAAAGGCTTGGCCACCTGAAGCAAGAAAATTCTTTTGCTTCTGAGAGAATCCTGAGTTCCAAAAAAGCTCCATTTTTCTCCTCACTCTGAAATATCCTGGGGTTTTTCTTTTGCATTTTATCCATGATATTGCTTGCTAAGTGTTCATTTTACACCTGCCTTTCCAACTCTGTCCCTAACAGCAGCTATCACACAGGGCTCCCTGCATTAAGGAACCACTGAAGAACCATCCTGCAATGTGACATCATCTAGAAGCATGATTCATTTAAGTGAATGGTCCTCTTAAGGACTAATTTGTGCCTAGAGACACTGATCTTCATATCTTCTTTAATAGTCAATGGAGAGAGAAAGGCTTCTCAGCTGCTAATTTAGTCTATAAAGTTAGCTTCTTCCAGAGGATGATTCAAAGCAGGATCTTTTTTTTTTCCCAATCAATTATACAAGGGACTGGACTTTGTTAGCACTACTGAGATACTCTCTGGAGACTTGCCTTTTAACAAAAGTGAACACAAGGTAAAATATGTAAGAAGCTTGTCCTAAACTTTCCCATGAATCCAGTCTTCATGCATACTTCATGCTTTTCTCTTTTCACCTCCTATTCTGGGAGATATTACCTTCATGTAGACAGTAACAGTTGCTTGTATCGTCACTGTACATGTTCATCCTTTTGATACAAAAAGGTGCCTACTCTTTATTGGGGAGTATCATCTGCAGTTATGGAAATCAAGAGGAAAAATGCTTATGGGAAAAAAAGTATCAGCGTGTATTTGAGAACTTTTCAGTCAGCCACCTTAGTCCTCACAACTCCTTCTCCCTCACATTAGCAAAAGGATTTGTACACAGTAGGATCAGCTAATCATAAAAGCAAGTTTATAGAACTAAAGCCATCTTAGTTTCATCTCCTTGTCCATCTTTATTTGCTTTCTTTTCTTGTCACACCTTTAAGTTAACTGAGGAAAGATTTTTATCTTTTTACTGGTTCCACAATTGAAGGAAATGCAAATATACAACTTAGATTGTCAAAGCAGGTATACAGAACTTAGATACCAAGTGAAGTACAACTATAAAAGCTAAACCATAATGTCAATGCAGACTGTTTAGAAACAGTTTCTCATCAGAAATTACTGGGAAGTCAAAATTTATAGTCTTAGTTTAAACCAGATGTCAGTTTGCTAGCCCCTAAGTACCTTACCACTGTTCTTTACTTCTGATCTCCCCAGTAAACAGAAGAATACAATTTTGTTACAAAAGGTCAGAAGTTTATAACATGCTACCTCTGCTATTGATGAAAATGCCTAACTCTTCTTAATCTAAAAATTAATGTTGCTTTTGAAAGGTCAGATTATATTAGATTTTCCAACCTGGCAGTAGCATCTGAATCACTTAGAGTAATAGAGGTCATGGTATACATACACAGTTAAAAACTAACAGAATAGAGAGATAAAAGCTTTAATTTCAACAGAGGCCATCAGACTCTTCATAATAAGGCATAGATTTTCAGAAGTGATTAGCATTTCTTTTAACTGTTCATAACACTTTTTAGAAATCAATTCATCATGATTCAATGTCAACACAAGCAGTCCCTTCTGAAAACAAGAATTTGTTTACAGTTGTCGGTTTGTACACCTCTCTTGTTGCTACCAGTATTATGAACAGCATGAAAAAACTGATGGGTTTTTGTTATTCTTTCATTAAGCCTTGTTAGGATAGCGAGGTAATAAGTTCAAAGGTGCCCTAAGTGAACAGCTAATTGCACATCAGCTGTTCTCTATGCCTGCAAAGATGATGTAAATGGAGCTCAGAAGAAAAATAGCTGATCTAAAGTTCCAGTGGAAAAGTTCAATAACTAATATGTTAATCAGAAAGAAAGAAGCACAATTACAAGATACCAGGACCATCTAGCTGACGTATCATACCAGATGTATGTTTTAAACAAGCACCTTATGAATATTATGTTTAATTAAATTAATAGATATTTTGCCTTAAGAAAAAATAATTTCCATCAAAATTGTCAGAACTGTGTGATTGAATAATTTATTGTACATTAAAAATAGAACAAACTCCAGGACTTTGAATTAACCTCTTACAAACCTGCTAAAATCCTACACTTAATTACTAAATTTAAAAGTAAAGATTTAGGTATTCTACTTTGGAAGGGGTAACTACCTAAAGGAATAATCTCTATGAAGGCTCTAGTACAGGCCTATCACAAGCACTGAGTGTCAGTAGAAGCTTTAGAAGGGAAATGGGTTAGATAATTTAATGGAAAAATAGTCATATTTATTTTATGAGTCATTCATGATATGAAAAAAAATGGGTCAAGTTAAAAATACATAGAAAGTGAATGTTCAAAGGACATAATTTTGGGATTATGCTAAGGACTGAAGAAGATTTAAAATCTGAAGGTAAAGAGGAAATCTAGTAGGTTACATCTACTAATCTCAACATTCCCACTCATTTGCTCAGATAAAACAGTTCATGCCTCTGTTCATCAAGGCAGGAAAATCTTTTAGTTTCACTTTCCTATCTGAGTGTATTTGCAGGTTAAGAATTTAATGCAGCTTTTACAGATGGCATCGTTTAACTTTTTTGAAAGAAAGAAATCAAGATAAATTGTTTCAGCACCTTGAAAATTGTTAATGGAAATGTAAAAGGAAAGCTGGTAAAATATACAAATATCAAATTAATCAGTGAAGGTGTAATCCAGCTCTCTCAGTGTTAACCCTATGAAAATTATGTCTTTATTTTAAGCTATATATGAAGGTTTACCTTCATAAGTGATGCAAAGAGAGAGATCCTATTGAATGAGGAATGTCACCTGTGGCATCTACAAATCACTGAATACTTGAGAATTTTCATCTACATTATGAATATAATATAATTTCTTCTGCATTTAATAAATATGATGGGTAAAATGATTACAGAGGTGGTGGGTTGCCCTTGGATGGACACCAGGTGCCCACCAAATATGTCTTTGGCCATTTTGGGTCAGTTGTGCTGGCTATGTTCTCTACCAAGACCTTGCCCACTCCCCCAGCTTACTGGTGAGAGGGGAATGTTGGAGACAACCTCGATGCTGTGCCAACACTGCTTAGCAGTAGCCAAAACAGTAGTGTGTTATCAACAGCTTTTTAGATATCAATACAAAAACCAGCACTATGAGGGCTGCTGTGGGGAAAATTAACTCCATCATAGTCACACCCAAATACAACAAGTAAATATAAACCTAAACCCAAATATTTACATTGTACTAAACAGCTCATCTTAGTGGCTTTGTTGCCTAATGTAAGGCAGTTTAGAAAATTGTCCTGATTTCAGCTGGGGTAGAGTTTATTTTCTTTCTTATGAACTGTTATAGTGCAGTGTTTTGGTTTTACTGTGAGAAGAATGTTGGTAACACACTCAAGTTTTAGTTGTTGCTAACTAGTGCTTATCCTAAGCAAAGAACTTTTTGGTTTCCCATGTTTGCCAGCAAGCAGGTGAGCAAGGAGCTGGGAGGGATCATAGCCAGGACAGCATACACAAACTAGCTAAAGGGATATTCTATATCCTAGGATGTCACGTTCAGTACATAAGTTATGGGGAGTGAGACAAAAGGGGATGATCGTTGCTGGGGAACAGTCTGGGCATCATTCAGTGGGTGGTGAGCAATTGTGTTTCACTTGTCTTATTTCTCCTCTTGCTAGATTCCTTTTCATTATTATTGTTGTTGTTGTTATTCTATTTTAGTTATTAAATTATTTTTATCTCAACCCACAAAATTTTACTGGTTTTTTTTCTGATTGTGCTCCCCGTCCCAGTGGGAGGGTGAAGGAGTGAGTGAGAGGCTGTGTGGTGCTTAGTTGATGGCTGGGGTTAAAGCATGGTGACAATTCAAAAGAAGAGAGTAGTTTCCTTTATTTTTAGGGTTTAAATATCCACTGTATTTACAGACATTCTATATTCTAAAATTTATTTTCAGCTTTAAAATGTATAAATTGTCTTGTTAAGGTGGTTGACTGGAATGTATCTTAAGTTAGAGTGATAAATTTACACTAATTTCTGTCTTCCAGCCAGATGTCTCCACCAGACTATGGAATACTTACATATTTTCTCTTATAGCTGACTTCAAAGCATGAGGTAATTGTTTTATCACAGGAGGTTAGGAAATCTATGTCTGGCACAGAGGCTGAGTCCTGAAAATAGTATGGGCTTATGTTTTATGCATCTTTTGAAGATAAATTGGCTTGTTTCAGGAATCCTGATCTTGAAAGATTTAGCTCTGGAAAATATGGTTGTTCCTTTATTACTGATTACAAGTGATGCTTCTGTTTAATATTTATCTTCCTTTTATTAGTAACTCTATTGTAGGAATCCTATTTGCCATAGAAATATAGCTGACAATCTCTGGGGACAAGCCAGACCAAAACAATGGCAATTTTACTGGCTTCTTTTGGGAGCCTTCTTTTGCTCCTCGAGTTCCCCATTTAGCCCTCAGTATAATGACCAACATGATAATCACGCACACCAGTATCATTTTGAAATTCTTTTTGTCTGTCACAACAGGAGTTAAAATCCTCCACTGCTTAGACATTTGGGAGGTCTTGTGCTCCAGATATGTCTGATCTCTAGAACCCCACTTTCTCATGTAAGCCTGCAAGAACACAAAAAAATCAATTAGGAAAAGACTCATGAGCAGTGTGTCAGTCCTCTACTGGAAAATGAATTCACTACTGACCCAGCCACCATCCTTCATTTTCTCAGTTATCATTGCCAGATCTCCCAAAAATTGCTCTCTACCTGATAGGGGTTAAAACTAAGAAAGATCATCATGCTATGTAAAACTTTACAGAAGAAACCTCAGGGCAAGGAAATACAAATGCAGATCATCCTTAAAGTATTTCCTAGGGAGTTTAAGAAACTGTCTGTCTCTCTTTTTTTTTCTAACATATTTAAATTTCAACTTACTGTTACAAGAATCTGATTCCTTGTTCTCTATGATTGGGTTTTTGGATAATCCTACTCAGTTTCTTGGGGTATTTTGGGCTGGATCCTTCAGCTTCTTTTCATTAGCATTTTCTAATTTGCATTTTATGTTGTGCTCTTCAATTTGTTTAGAATGCTCTTAAAAGTTGTAGGCTGTTTTCTCACTCTTATCTTTCTGAAGGCACATTTCTGAAACTGTATAGCTGATGTCTCAAGAAATAATAATTTTGTATCACCAGAAAAGACTTCAATATTAATTTTGCTCTATGTGTTTTCTAAAGACGAATCATTGTTCAACAGATGGTTAATTGGGAATGATATCATTAAGGAAGTGTTTAACTTCATAAACAGAGTGTTGGAGAACAAATACACCAATACTGGTATTAATACTGAATAAAAATATCAGATTCTTTTGCTAAGTCATTATGAATTAAGAAGTGGTGCTAAGTTTGTACTGGTCTGGATACCCTTGTAAGGATTGAATAGAAAATAATCTTAAATTGTTTGATTTAAATTAATTATATTAAAAAAAAAAGAAGCTGCTTAACAAATACCCTAGGCTTGAAGTGGTCAGACTTCAATGAAATTGTGGAATTAGTGATGCTGCAATGAGAAGCTAAGGGTAGTGATTTACAAAAATTTCAGGACTCCTTCACATTCAAAAAAATGATCATAATACTAGAAAAATCTTGTGGAAAGGCATTGTGGCCTTTTTAGGTACTTTCTACAAAAAAAAAAAAAGAGAGAAACAAAGTTTAAAATATAATATGAAAGTCTTGTAGAAAATGGAAAAGTCTCCTGTAAAGACAAAATACTCTACAACTTCCAAACAATAAAACAAGCCAGTGCCCCACAAAAAAGTCCCACATCAAAAACACCCATCAAGATTAAAAATAAAAAGTGAACTACAAAAAAAAAAAAGAAAAAAAAAGAGCTTACTGGAATATCTTTTGCACCTCTGAGAAAAGTACAGGGGCAGCCAGATAGAAGATTTCTGTTTCTCATTCAGAAAAAGACTTAAACCACTCCAGTCAGAAAATCCAGCAATCTGGAACAGCGTGTGGAACTGTGTTATTGTCTGGAGAGGATTGAGGTGATAAAAAAACATGGAAAGAATACATGACAATCGAAATATTTTAAATCATGGAACTTTTTTTTCTTCCCTATAATTTGCACAAATAAGTATGTAATGCCTTACTTCTTGGGTTTACAGTTACTGACTTTTTTTGTTTCATTTTCTGCATGCATTTATGCCCTTTCAGCAGTAAATCTCAAGGATAGGTTCTTGGGATTTGCTATATGGCTTCAGCTTCCGGTATTCAATAGTACATAGGCAGATACAGCCTTGACCTAGATGCAGGGATGAGAAAACAGAATGTGCATGCAGCCACAAGCCATAATGGCATTGCAGAAAACAAGTACACCATTGGATTGTAATGGGAAGCTCCTCCGTTCTCCTTTCAGTCCAGCCCCCACTTAGTCTCTACTTCATGTGGGACCTCCAAGTCCTCTACAGGCCTTGAACAATTGAACCCAGCTTGTCTCAAAGTAGCCCTAGATTTTGGATTACTGTTAGCAGTAAAACTAAATATGAGTAAGCAAAGTTACTGTTGCTTTTGCCAGACATTTTTAGGGTAAAGGAGAAGATTCTAGCCGTTGTGGGACACATATTGTTTTCCCTATTAATTTTCCTAGTTTTTCATGATCAAGTAAAAGTTTAATTATTTATTTACTTATAATAACACAATTAGGAAACATGAACCCATATATTGCATGTATGCCTTTATTATAAAATAGAAAAAAGAAGGGTGAAGGCTTTGTTCAGGATGGCATGTTCATAATGGATAATAACAGTGTTTGCAAAATCCAGTTATATCTACAGTGTTTATCTGGGTTTTAAAACCATTCTGTTGTCTTTTTATACTGCTCCGGGGAGATAAAACTGATACATTTTATGCTCAAAGAAATGTAGTGGAAACTATTTAACATCTCGTTCCTGTGTGTATCTTTTCTTGCTTACAGAAGGACAATTTTAGGCAATTTTTTGCTGTAAAACCACCAGTTTTACACTTCTTTCCAAGACATTTGTATTGACTGTCAGACCTGCTGCTACCTCATATATGAGGTGAGGCTGAAAGCAAAAATATGTTCCCTTGTACCAAGATTGTCAGCTGGTCTATATGAACATGGTCTACTCAACAGATTTGGCTTCCAACTGAACTGCAGAGACATAAGGAACTATTTGTAACACCAATTGTTTTTCAAACTGAATGCCAGCGTGAAGGAGAGCCAAGTACTTCAAAGAAAGTTTTGGAAGGTTTCTCAGGTTTTCATTCATTATGTTAACAATATGACAGAGGAGATGGGGAAGCATTGTGTATCTCTGGGTAAAGGATTTTCCTGAACTGGCTATACTTGGTTTAGATGATTGTCCATGAAACAGTTGCTTAGAGTCATTAGATTTGACAAAATAAACTATTTTCTTTTCATGTGTCCTCACTTCTGTATCATTACCTGAGGATGTAAGCTTTTAATTAAAAAGAGGCAAACCCCCATGACATTATGAAATTATTAGGTAGAAAATTTGAATATATAAATTGAGAAGACTGAAGGCAAAAGAAGAACTAACAGGAGTGGTTTTATACTTATCTTGTGATTCAAAAAGCTTTTTGAGTGCCAGTGGGCAACAACCTGGTATCAACAATAATTACAGATTCTTTCATCCTGACCTGAGAAAACAAGCACAGATCTTTAATCGAGAGTTAAAAGAAAAGGTCATAGCTCTGATAAATCTTTTTGAGAGAGAAGGTGGTCCCTAGTTTTGAATAGCGAATAAGCTGCCTGACAGGTAGCCCATCAGGGACTCCCAGTTTCTTGCCTCAGGAGATGCGCCCTTGCACTTAACCCTTAAGCCCTTGCCTTTGTTCATCGCCCATGTGATACTGCAGTTGTGCCTGTCGCCAGCCTTCAGCTGAGAAGCCCTCTTGCTCCAGAAGTCCTGACCCAGCTCATGCTACCCTGCCTGAGAAAGCTCGGCGGAAGTGGTGGGTTCCTCTGAACATCGTTGTCTCCAGCTCCCCCAAGTGGTGCCAAAGGTGACAACGAGGAGGACAGAGAAGTGGGCTTTTGCTGGGAAGGGCAACACCTTGTAGTATGTGAGCAAGAAATGCAGAGCAGGATCAGTGATGGTCACCGTGGACAGCCAAGAGTCCTGCAATCATTGGGCAAGTCTGCACTAGCCAGTCAAGTCTAAGATGGAGTCAAGAAGTCAAGTCAGCAGGTCGACATCAGGTTGGATATGGTTATAACTACAGCATAGCTCAAGCGAGGGCCATGTCTGTGAGCATAAGGGCAACTTCAGAGTGATAGGGCAGAGGACTGCAACAAGGTCTCCATGAGGTCCTTCTGCCACCAAAGCTGTTCTCCCAGCCATTTGTTGCTAGGTTAGGTGTCTGTGCCACACCAGTACTAGCTTTGGGCACAGGCAGCCTGACCTCCAGGAAGGAGAAAGCTGTAGAGACCCTATGCAAATTCAGGCCCATGATGCCAACCTTGGCCTTTCTCCAACAATGCCATTAATGAAACAATGGAGCATGTTCCTGTAAGGGGCCATAGACTCAGGGTAGTATTAAAGCACACGAAGTGTGTTTAACACCCCTAAGTGGCCAGGAGGTACTCTTTGTCCTCATTCTATGAAATCTCCAAGAAAAACTGAGCAAAAAAATTCAGGAGAAGTCTGTAGATTAAAAATGCTCTGACTTTGTTAAAAAATCTTGAAAAATTGAACTTTGTAGAGAAAACTTATCAAGTAAGAAGCTGAACTCTGACACATACACCTACAGTTATACCTACAGGTTGCTTTGAAATTATTATAAATACCATGTGACTACGGAGAGGTGTAAGGACCATTCAAAGATTATCCTCTGTATTAACAAACAAAACAGCTGGGCTAATTTTATCAAATCAGATGACAAAATTAAATGGATGTTCATCTCTATGTTAAAATCTTTAGGTTAGAAATGTTTAGTATCTACCTAAGATAAGATAGAGTTCATCTTTGGGGTTAGGAATGTAAAAATACTGCAGTGTTTTTTACAGTAAGTTTTCAAATGGCCACTAAACTTTATTGATCTTCACATTGTTAACCTGTTCCTTTACAAACCTATTAATTAACAATTATTTCCATGTGTTATGTTTAGTGTTGGTTAATAGTTATTTCTTTTTATTTTCACTGTAGTGAAGAGTGTTAATTACTCTCCTGAATGTTTCTGTAAGGCACATAATAGAGATCATGTAATGGTTTAATTACAGACTGGTGCTGCATGCATAACTGCTGTTCATTTCAGAAGTGCTAAGTGACCCATAAGTTTAGTTCAGTGCAATATTGGGACAGCAAGATCAAATACTGTATTTATTATATCAAGGAATTCCTTCCTGTTGGAGCTGAGAACTGTATTTTTACACCAGCAAAGATAAAAAAATATCCCAGACTTCTTTTTCGTTTTTTGTTTGTTTGTTTGTTTGGTTTGGTTTGGTTTGGTTTTTTGGTTTTTTTTTCTGCAGGTTTATTTTTATTTGATGCAATAATTTGAGGTAATTATTGAATTCATAATACATCTCATCACCTTCGGACTAATATTCACAAGACTTTAATCTCAGTTTTTACTGTAAAAATGCAGTTGCACAGACCTAAATGCTTACTGTTTCATACATTATTTTTATCTCCAATATTCAAAAGGGCCTCAATTTTGTCTTTCAGATGTGCAGACAATCTGTGTATGTTTTGCCATTAAGTGGCTAACACATACACTTACATGAGACCCTACTACATATCACCCTGCATATTTGAATAAAATCTGTACAAAAAATAAGTGTTAAATGTAGAAGATTGTGAGAGATTGAAACTTTTAAATCTTATTTTGAAAAAACAGTTATTCAAATATTTTTTATCCATGAAAAACTTAAACTGGGGACCATTGCAGATACTTAAAGATAGGTGTCTAGAGCCATTTTTATAATCCTAGAGCAGGTCTGCTATACCTCTCCTACCTTTCCATCCCACTGTCTATCTACTCAGTGTAAATGTTTCACCTAATCTCAAATGGTAGTAGTTGTTGATGTTTAGACATAGTGAAAGAAATTTAGCTTCCTGAAAAGCATTAATTTAAAAATGGTACTGCCTGGTATTCTAAGAAACAATTGGGACTTTGTTTATAGAGGCTTTATTCTATTTTCTGAAATTATGCATACAAAAATCTATTACATGACCATTGGTTTACATTTTTAGATTATATGTAGAAATTCCAGCTACTGGACCTAAAAGCTATGAAATGGTTCCAGTACTAGTGGAACAAAATTGATAGTCCATCAGGGTGAAAACAAATAAAAAACCACAGATAACTCTAGAAACTGAATATAACATTTAAGTCATTGTTATAAGAAACAATGCCTGAGAGTATTGAAAGTAAACTCTCTGAAATTTTATTGTTCCAATTCCAGATAAAACTGACTGTTTCATACACAGATACCATCCAAAAAACTGTGATTGAAAGAAATAAATCAAAATAGTCTTGAAATACTGAGATTGCAACTGGCCAGAACAGATAGATAACTGAGCCTAATAAAGTTATAAAATTAAAAAAATAGAAAAGGCTTTTATAGAATCTCAGAGCTGTAGGTACATGACAAAGAGAAGGCAATCTACATATTCTTGAGAAATTACTGAAATGGATTTAAAAATGTGCCTCATCTTAGTCATAGGGAAGCTATTAGTTGAGTTTTGCTTTTCAAATCCTTGTTGCACAGTCTGGAAATCACACTTGCTCTGATAGTTTTTAATATTCATCTTAACACGGTGCAAGTTCCTTTGGGAACCAAAGACCAAGATCCACAGAACTGCCATTTCTGCTTGCTAGGAAGAAATTGCATTCAGCAATACCATAACCACGATGGCATAACATTGTCATTATAGCCAACAGAAGCGACAAGTATCTCAGATGAATTGATTTCAGTCCAAGCTCTTAGGGCTTTAAGGACATTCTTACATAGAAGAATGCATAGGAGGTTCTGTGTGAATACAAGAAATTTTTTTTTCCCAGTTCAGGTGCCAGAGCACTGGCACAGACTGCCCAGAGAGGTTGTGGAGTCTCCTTCTCTGGAGATATTCAAAACCTGTCTGGACACGCTTCTGCGTGACCTGCTCTAGGGAATCCTACTGTGGTAGGGGGGTTGGACTAAATGATATTTTGAGGTCCCTTCCAACTCCTAACATTCTGTGATTCTGTGAATACCACAGTCTGTTAGAAACACCTCAGCTAACTCTAAATGATGTAATGTAGCTGTACAGTGCAGTGCCATATTACAATTACAGTTTTATATTCCACCAGACCTTGGAAGCACCATAAGCACACAAAGGTAACCCCTGCCAGGTACAGGCACAGCACAAGTGTGCCTCCAGTTTCAGAAGTAGCTGGGACTCAACCTCTGTCTTGCATTATACTACACAGTGCTGTTCAAATACAAATTAAAAAATCTCATATGTGGGAAGCTTTTCAGGAGGACTTTCCTGTTCAACTGTGTTTCAGGTGATAAGTAACACAGAATATATGCCTTTTATGCATTTGTGAACATCCTTAAAAGCTATAAGCAGCAGTGTCTATAGACAAGCCAGCACATTTTTTGTAACTGAGAAGGGAAGGGTATGAAATACTATAATTTCTCACAATTTTCATAATAAATTCAGTTTATGTTACAGAGCACAGTCACTGACATTGGATTAAGAGCAATGGAAACCAGCTGAGCTGCATCCTATAGAAAGCAAAGGAAAATAGCTTCCATTACATAGAGCATTTGCTAATAACAACTTTCCAGATTATCAGACTTAAGACTTTCTCAGGTATTATTTGGCTGAAATGAGTTCCTTTCTAAAAAAGTGTTACCTGTACATTTGAACATCTTAAGTACCTAAATCATCTCAAAACAAAGTTAGATGATGGACTTTCAAGAAAAGCACAAAAATGATCACAAAAGAAGAGCACAATTTGATTTTGAAGCTGTCAATATGACACGTTACATTTTGATGTAAATATTCTTCCATTTTCTCATTTGTTTTCCACACATGCTGCATAGAAGAAAAAGAGACAGCTGTGAATTTTAGAAGCAAACACAGTCTCCCTTTGACCATTTCATTTATATAGAGCTTTCCGTTTATTTTTCTCTTGCACACTTTGGATATAAGGATTTACTTTGCCTACTAAGTCTTTCTGGTTTCTTTTTTAAAAAAATAAGGGCACACCAACCAATTCATTATTAACCTCAGATCTCTTGAGTATTACACAGTGAGCAAAATTAAATGATATGGAGACTTCCTGGAATGCATAGCAACAAAAGAATAGAAATGACATGCATTTTGGGTGTCTAAACAATGTTAAAGGTGAACAGTAAGTAATATTTGAGGATAAAGAAAAGAATTCTCAAGGCAAAATGCTATTCAGATGTTTTAGAAGTGTGATATTTTCATTCATTTGTCTTTTGTGACCTCCTAAGAAAGCAGTTCAGTGTCTTCAAGGCAGGGTGGTGAAAATTAGCTGTAATTACCAGTGACAAGTATTATTTGTTTTACCTTGCCCCAAAGTATTTGAACTGTAGCTTGCAATTAAAGGTACTGTATAGTAATTAACTTCTATCTTGACTGTTGGTGTTAAACCCTAAGTCAATATTCTTCAACAAAAGAGTTTAATAAGGCAAAACCCCCTCTGCTTCTTATTATCAAAGCGAAATTCACACTGGGAAAAGAACCCCCAAACCCTGGTCTGCAAGACATATACAAAATACTAAACTGCCAACATCAGATAAAGTTGCTTTTTTTAAACTTCATAACTTAACTGTTTCTTAAAGTTTATTTATTTATTTATTTTATATGCATATCACATGTAATATTAATCAGGGTAAACCCAAGAATATTAAGTTTCAAAGAGAGTTTATGTATCTGAGATTAAGGCAAATGATTGAGACACACTTTTGTACTAACCACAGCACCTGCATAACGTTTTTCTTTTCAGCAACAAGGCTTTTGATCTCATCCTGCTGATTTGTCGTAGTCACACAGCAGGCAAGCATCTTAACTGGAAATTTTGAGGCTTTTTGCACAAACATGTAACATCAACACAAGAATGGCTCCTGTTGTTTGCAGAAACTTAAAAAATTAATCTCATCAAAGGAGGCCCCCCCCCCCCCCAAATCTAACCTGCCACAAATCTGCAAATTAAAGGGAGGGTGAAAGAATAGATATACTGTAAGGTGAGTGCAGAAGACCAACAGTGAGAAGGCAGATCAGTAACAATGATGTCTTCTGGTCATTTAATTAATCCTACCTATTTCATCATTTTCCAGTTCTTATTTAAGCTGCCATAAAAAACTGAACTTCCCATTAGTGTTGTGGAAGACAGTAGTAATAGAAAGAGATTTATATCCTCAATTTAACATGCTGTATTACTTTCTATATTCTGTTCATTATTAGAGTGTAGGTAGGTCATCCAATCAGTTATCACTCAAGCACCCATAACAATTTCAGAGAAGCATGTGCAAATAACAATCTGTTCCCACAGAAGGAAATTTTTCGGTGTACTCTTATACTACACAGTGATGGGGAGATAAAATGCAAGCAGATCAATGTGGCTTAGTGCTGTTGTGCAAGAGAGTAAACTATGTCCTTTACTAGAACAGCATAACTATGATAGGTGTTTTAAAGAAGAAATATTTCTATTACATTCATCATATTTTGAAATTCCAAGGGCAGAATAAAACTTAAGATTAGACCTTGCTTTCTGGGTCTGAAGGATTGTATAAGCTCTGATTTAAGTAGGGAACAGTTATTGGACATAATTTTCCAGTTCAACGAATTAGTCTTATAGCCCACTCTCCTTATAATTATTCCTCCTGATTTGCATGTGGGGACCCTTGCATGTTGCAGTAACGTATTTGATTCATACTTTCTTTACAGGATGGGTTGTTGTGATCTGTCTTCAATTAAGCCTCACACTCCTTGAAAGACAAAACAGGCTTTAGAATCACAGATCGCAAAGGACTTCTGGAGGCTGTCTTCTCCAAAACCCTACTCAAAGCAGGGTCGAGTTTTCCCAAGTGATAGTATGACAACTGTCTTTTAAAGTGGTTCATCCCAAATTGTGTTACAGCAGCTTTCATAACAGAGTCCTCATAATTTCTCCATATGTTAGGTTAGTTCATCTGCTGAGTGGGAGAGGGGAGGAAAAATTCAATTGTCTAAACAAATTTAAAATTACTATAAAAGATGCTTTTGAAACTAGAGGAATACTATTAAGATACCTTGGGTTCCAGCTATTAAGATATTATTCTATTTAATAGTCTGCATGGGAGAACTTATAAAAGGCAAGTACTTCACCTGATATTTTATTTAGTCTAACCATTTTGATTTTATGACTTCCTCTCATGATTTTCTTCCACTTTTGATTCTGTGTTTATCTAACTCTCTAATTCAGTGTGCTAGAATAAAGCAACTGCAGAATTTTCATTTGGTGTTGCTCCCTTGATTGTCCTTTCTCCTGACTCTTATAATAGCTTAGACTACATTAGAACACTAGTTGTAAAGTATGAGAAAGGGAAAATACTTTAAGCATAGCAACATCAAGCCTAAGGCTCCTTAATATACCTGTCACTCAACCTGTAAAGTATGGGTGGTTTCTAAGATAATTCTAAAACACTTTTTAGATAATTCTCAATTTACCCTAGAAAGAATTATTCTAGAATCAAGTGGACAGCTGATTAACTAAACTGATTAACAGGAACTGTATGTTAATGAGAGATCCATGAAGATTTCACTAATATGTCCCCTTGGGATATACTGACTTCAGTCTCACAAAGGTCCTAAAATTTAGAGCTAGAATTAACTTAGCTTTTCAGGAGTAGTTGTCTCCTTGTACTTGATATAATTACTCAATGTAAAGCCTTCAAGTGTTCTTTCTTCAGTGCAGTGTAGAAATTACTGACCTTCAGAAAAGATTTAGAAATTCAAAGTGTCAGACCTGAGCAGTTTTCTCCACAAAGAACTTACCAAACCTGTGTAAAGAACAGTAAAGTTACTTCAGCGATATTTCTCTATAGCTTTAGCATAAAAAAATCAGGGTCATAATGAAGATAGAAATTAATATATACAGTCTAATGGAAGGGTTATTTATTGTCCAGTTAAAGATTCTTAATGACTTGCATATGTGTGTGTATGTATATACACCTTTATTAGCAGCTGTGCATTGAACTTTGTTGGAAAAAAGATAATTATGCAAACAATATTGTTCTGATTTGCTTTAGGTGTCAATGATCAGCAGAGCACTACAGAATATAGCTGAAGAAACCTGTGGAGCAACCCCTCATAACCTCTGTGCCCCTCCTCTCTTCCAAGAGGAATGGGCTCGAAGTTACCTAAGGTAGCTTGGACTAATTTGTCTAATTTTCTGGCATTTAGACCAAGTGGATAATTTTTAGGCTTATAGTATGCTTGAAATATCTCATGTGGTTATTACCTTCTTGATTCCTGACCCTTCTCCAAACAAAACTGAAATTCTTGTAATGTGAAATGAAGTCTCAAGACTATCAGGGTGAGTTTCCTTCAGAAGAGAATATCTGCAGGGGATACTTGCAATGCTAATTCAAAGATCATCAAACATGATTCTTGAAAAATACCAAATCCAAAAATCTTAACTAAGCTAAGCAAATAATATGATGAAGTTAAATGGCAATTGTAAGGTAAAAGGAGAGAAAAGACAAACTACATCTTCTAAAATGATCAGTGGGTTTTTGGTTTGTTGGTGGGTTTTTTTTTGTTGTTGTTTTTTATTTTTTCTTTCTTTTGTTTTGCTTTGTCTTGTTTTAATTGGGCCATTGAATCAAGTGCTGTGCACTAGATAGCAGTAAAAAAAATCCCAATCAGATACTGACTATAGCCATCTGCTGCAAAACAGCTGCTGGCACTTTCTGTACTTAATCTTTTGTGATGCATATAAAGTGATGACTGTCTAGCATAATAAATAAAAGAAATCAGATTCCTATCTGCTTCCAATTACACAAGAAATTTTAAAAGTGAATAAACTTTATATTTTATTTATTTAAAATTAAAAAGGAAAATGGTTTTGCTTTTAATCCAACAAATACAAGATATTGTTGAGCATAAATGTCATAAAGCTACGTATAGGACTTCAGGGCAAAGTAATTGAGAAATTTAATGTAAAGTAATTGAGGTGGTCTCTATGTTTATTTTATGTAATCTTGGATCTGTAATCAACAGAATCTCAATTTAGATTGCAAATGAGATACTTTTATTAACAGTTTTGATTATATTTTGTTTTTTAAGCTACTATAATTTTTGTCCTTTTGATAGTTTTGTGTCCACCTGTAAGCTAATATCCAAGATGCCACTGTAGTTGTGGAAGATTTTAGACTTTATTCAGGTGCCCACTCAAAGGCTTTTGGTGCCCTTTGAGATATCATACATTGGTAGATCTTACAAAAGAGTTATGGAAATTGCATGTTCTTCTGGGTGGTATGGGCTAAATAGAATAACAGTATTTCAAATGAAGCCAGTCACCAATGTCTTATCAACGGCATTGTAGCCAATAAGGTCTACAGGATGAGGCAACTGATGACATGATACCAGCTTCCATTTGACTGTAATGGAAAGGTAGGCACTTCTTAGGTGAAGAGTAAATTTGGAGTCAGGTTTCAGTGCCTGTACATGGGCACTAGGTACTATTTTGGATACTTATGGACATTTTGGCTATCTACGCAGGGCTAGTTGATATGAAATCTATGTAAAGACCATGCACTCTTAAAGAAATTTCTGTCCACCAAAAGAAATATCCAAAAGCAGCTCAAATGACACTTGAGATCTACTTTTATTCAGCTAGATCTGACCCTAAGTGTTTGTGATTTATACTTATAAACACTTACACACTTTCAATACCTGTATTTAGAACAGGAGTTAATAAACTACTATATTAAGCACAATACATTCTTAGTATGTTACTATGAACTGATCTTATTTACCATTGATTCCCTTAGTGACTATGAGGAACTAATTTTGATAGGTAATAAAAAGGAAAAAGTACACCAATATGGCTAATATTGAAATTTTCATTCATAACCAGATAACAGCAATGCAATTTAATAAATATAATTTTATATGCAATGAATAAATAATTTTAAATTAAACTAAATATTTCCATAGATGATTTGAAAAAGTAATATACATAAGAAGAAAACCTTTTTCACTTTTTTTCACGTGTTGATTAAATGCTATTATATACATATATATATATAATTTGAATATTCACTATCATATTGGCTTGAGAAATCATTTTGTTAACAACAGAAACACTGTGTGGAGTTAACACCAATTTAGACAAAGGCAAATGAGGGCTATTCTTTCTTGCCTTCCAAAGACAATATAGACCATTGTAAGATTGATTTTATCTTCTCCTCCATTGCTACCACTCAGGAATCTATGTCAAGTCATTATAAGACTTTGAGGCAGGGGATTGGACAGGGGGATTCTGACATTCATAAGCTATTTCGCTTTTCTGAACACTATTTCACTACTCTAATGGAGTGAGAACACTATGCTTGTACCCTACTAAACTCCATCTCTTATGGAGTCGACAAGCATCTTCAAAGTAAGCTCAGATACACTGTCTAGATACTCCTTTCTTAAGAAACAAAGTGAATGATGCAAATCTGGTTTCCCTCTGAAATGACCTTTCAGTTAACTTAAAGAGAAATAAAAGTATTTCTATTCTATAGTTCACTGACTTGTGTCAAACACAGATGGTAAAGTTTTTAATCCCAAAAGCACAGAATGGTTGAGGTTGGAAGGGGCCTCTGAAAGTCATCATCACAGCCCTCCTTTTTGAGCAGGGTCACCTAGAGCTACTTGTCCAAGACTTTGTAACCAAAATTGTAAACAGAAAAAAATCTTGGAAATACTTCACCCTTATCACCTGAAAGTTAGTTTTGTGCTTTGAAAATTCTGTAGGACCTTTATTTTCTTTTTCTCTTTTTTTTAGCTCATATTTTGACATTATATTTGCATTGTGTATTATATTTTGTAAAATTAACAGAAGAAAGTTTTGATGAAAGACAACAAGAAAATCCATTTCTTCCAAAAAAATACCAGTTCAACTTGTTGAGTTCTCTTATACTCCTCTCAGCCTTCTTGTTGTTTCACAAATCCTCTCTGACACCACAAACACATTTTCAGTGATGGCCAAGTAACAAAAAGTTAAAATGCAGTAAAACAAAAGCATATTTAAAAAAGCCCTGAAACACAAGGCCAAAACCCATGTGATATTCACTTCTGTTTTCAGTAAAATTTTTCTTTTTTTTCAATATTGTAATCAATTCATCTTTATAATGAGTTCCATGGGGAATTTAACAGTGAATATTTCCTTCAAGCCATTTATTTCATACTAGTTAAAGCAGTACAAAACCCCATCTCATAATATATTGATTATAGAAAAAAAAATTATTAGTTTCTAGTTATCTATGAATTCACATGAATGTCAGTCTTTCTGCTAGCCCTGTTTACTTCAATATAAAAGTACAGTTCATTTTCCAATGAAGTCATCAGGAAAAATCCCAGGTTTCATGAGAGAGAAAGAATAATGGAACCCAGCAGTCAGTTGGAAGGGGAGCTTCTCCAGAGCAGGAGTGGAGTGGCAGATCTTGGCTCTCAGGGCTTTTCCTGAGGTAGGGAAATACCAAGGAGGTGGAGAGACCCACCAGGGGCCAGCAGCTCTCATGGGAGACACTGATGAGGTCTGGGCATTGCCAGAGCAACTGTGACCATCCCCATGACTATAAAAAACATCCTTGAGCCCCTGGCAACAGAGTAAGCAAACAGGGAGTGGTGCATCAGCCAGGGTGTGGTGCAGCACTTTGTGCAGAAGGGCATGGTCACTCAACTAGCTCAAGAAGTCTCTGCCATAATGGTGGGCACTGGCCTCAGAGTTGAAACTAGTGTTTCGACAGAGTTCTACTGAGAAATCCCCTGAGATGTCTGATGCTTCCATCCAGACAGAACTGGTAAGGAAGGAGACTTCAGTACAGACAGTAGATTGCAATGGATGCCCAGACCCTTCTCCTGTAGAAAACATTAAGGACCTGCAAGAGGTGTGCACAGGTTGATGATGAAAATACTTGCAGACAATACACTTTTAGACAGAGGATAAGTTGTCATGTGATATGAGTGATACAGTATTTAAGCCCTTACCACCTTCAGAGAGACCATTAATGTGTTAGGATTAAGCCACGGAGAATACCTTTTTAATTAACCAACTTTCATCACAATTCTGTAAAAAGCATTTTAAAATATGCCCATGTGTGCAGGTATATTTGTATGTCTGAAGATGCACAGTATGCATGAACAATGTAACAGAACACTGATCTTAGTTCCTTTTTTTTTCAGATGCTTCTAGCAAAAAGACAGATTAATGCCTAGAGATTTCGAACATCTATTATTACTCATGATCTTTCCTCTGAGTAGAAGGACTGCATAAAGAAGCTCTTGGAGCAGCCAAATCTAAGGCTGTTTGTCAATTAATGATCTCTGGTTTGTCAGTGATCTGTAGGATCTAAGCAAGCATTTCATGACATAGTGCCTGTTCACATACAGGCAAGGAACCAATCAGAATGAAAAAAATATAAATATAGTAACTAAGCATTCCATGCTTTGTTTAGCTTTTTAATAGGATGTAGAGAAAAAACATTCTGTTAACATTGCACAAGATAAGCTTTATATTTTTGGACAAGTAGATTACTTTCTGATTAAAAAAGGCTGTGGTTTTGAGGCACAGGTCTAACAATTATGGTGAAGTGTTTCTGTAGTGTTATCTTTAAAGCTCTTACTACCTTTCTGTTAACAAACAGAGCTGTATCCTGAAATTTTTGTGTTGTGAATTCCTCAGTGTACAGCTTTTATGGGAAAGACCTTGCATTTTTGCACTTTTACATACTTAGTTTACTAGAGGTTCACATTTGTTTCATAACCTCTGGTTGGAAAATAACAACTCCTTCACAGTTTCGTGTCCCTCTCCTAGACTCTCTTACTTATGCGAATTTTTCTACATGACTGTAAGGAGCATAATGAATTATTCAAGAAAGTACAATCTAGCATATAAGCAAGCTAAATAAATGCCAAATCTGCATAACTTTATTCATTACCTGAGAAATAACAGGTGAAAAGATGTTGTGCACAGTGAAATTACCCCTTCCATTTTACCTGACACAAAGAGGGGGAAAAAATTCCGACAGAGTTCATACCTTGACTGAGGAGAAAAACAAGTGAGATAAATAATATCAAGAAAAATATACCTGCAGTTTATGTGATACATCACATCCTTTTTCCCATCCCTGTATGCCCTTGTGAATCAAGGTCCTGCAGAATATTGACTGAAATCTCTTTATAAAAGTTATAATTATGAGTGCTGAGCTAAGAGGAAAATGAAATGAATTTCGTGATGATAACAAAGATTATGACTATAATAAATTATTATCTCTGCAGGACAGAGCTATATAGGATCCGAGTTTAAAACTTAAAGAATCTATTTAACAATAGTTAAAGAGTACATCATTACCTCTCTTCAGAGCTGAAGACCTAAAGCACTCTTAAATATCTTAGTGGCTAGGAAACCCACATAGGAATCAGTCCTTTATATTACTGTGCGTGTTTTAAAATCAATGACTCTTAAATGTAAAACACAAAACAGGGAGCATAATCCACAACTCCACAGCACGATGGAGTGCTTTAAGCACTAGACTGTGAAGTCAAGATCCCTCTTATCTGATAAAATTCTTCTACTTAGTGGCTGAGTGCTGAGTTTTCAACAGAAAACTCTTCTGTATGTGCAATGGTTTAGGCACAGCCACAGCTGAGTCCCAAGCAGCTGCTCACATGCTGTCCCCCCATCCCATCCTATTCCCTTCTGTGGGATGGACAGGAGAATTGGGAGAGAAATGCCAAACCCTGTGGGTTGAGGTAAGGAAACTTTAATAGAACAATGTAAAGAATGGAGAAACAACAGTAATAAGAAGGAATCCAGTGAAGTAATATATAGACAAGTGATACGAAACTCAACCTGCTCACTGACACTGAGATGCTCATGCAAAAAACTGCCCATGCCAGCCCCTCCCCTTATATAGCAGGCATGATATCACTATGGTATTGAATACCTCATTGGCTGTTTCAGTTGTCTGTCCTGGGTATGGCCTCTCCCAGGTTATTGTGTAAAAATTAATCCTATCCTAGGTGACCCCAGGACAGTATGTTTGTCTTTCTCTTCCTTCATAACCTTTCAAGTGAAGGGTGGGTAAAGGAAAGAGGAAGATTTGGGAAAACAAGAAATTCCTGAATGAATGCCACTTTGTTCAGGAACATTAGTAACACTCTGACATTACTTACTAAAGACAGCATAAATGTTGTCTTAGATATGACCTAACAGATGTCTCAGTGAAAGATTCTTCTTTCAAGAATGAAAAACTCTACAAAAGCCATTTAGATTATTCAGGTAAAACTATTATAGTGTCACTAGAACTGTATGACAGACCCCTAATCTCTATATTCTGCACTAGTTTCTCACTTGATGTCTGTAATTTTCTGTCACATATATTTTGAATAGTGTTCATGGGTTCCAATACATTTTAGACTCAGATTATTAAAGCCAGCATAGACAAGTTAAGACAGGCAGACACTGGAAGAAATCTTTGTCTAACAAGTCATAACAGGAGGTTAAAAAGACAGAGTAATGTAAGGAAAATAGTAAATTCAGACTTTTGCCTAAATTAAACAACAGAAGCAATATGTGCTTTCCACATCCATTTGAAATAATTTTCAAGTACATCAAAACCACTTGTAGTGTAATGAAGCCAGCTTAAATAGAACTATACCTTTATTTTATAACATACTCTAAAGTGGACAGTTGTGGGATTGTCATGCAGCCATCTCAGGTTTTGTTTCATTTTCATCTTTAATTTCATTAACTGATATCCCCCAGTATAGTTGTTCAAACATAACGAGACATGAGGACAAGATAGCATCTATAACAACATGTGACACTTCTGCAGGCAGCTTAGCAGAACTTACTCTGTGAAGACATTTACCAGTATCCACTTGTAATACAACGTGTCACATTCCTGGCAAATCAAGAATGCATTGGATTGGAAAGGAAGTGTCTTTGAGTCAGCTATGGAAGCACATACTTGGAATGACAGGGTAGCACTGTGGGCAGCACGTCTGCTTCCATTTACCAAGTCCCTCATCTCAAACTTCCTTCAAGTCTTTCAAATCCTTCAACAAGTTAGTTCAGTTACAGTACGTTTTTGGGAGCATATGTTTGTCATTACAGACATTACTCTGTGTGTTGTCAAGCTTTTATTGTTCACAGTCAAAATTTGTCATTATTTTGATTAATATGTAAAATCTGTCACAAATGGTAGTAGCATTAAAACTATGTTTTTCTGAGTAGAAAATGGGTTATACTTATGGAAAAGTTTGTTTGGAAAATACGTTTCCTTTTGCTTTTAGTTCAAAACTAGTGAAGATATCTGAGTATATCGCTATTGTGAATTTTGCAAAGGGAGTTAGACTTACAAAGTTGTGCTGTGTCCTTATGTGTCAAAGCTGGTAACAGCTAAGACACAAAACTGGGTTGGATCATGAGTAAGATTAGAAACTATGTAGTCAAGCTGCAAATTTATGTTAAGTGGAAGTAAATATATATTAAGGTCTGGGATTTGGGTTCAAAGAAATTATTAATTTGAATGAAACAAATCTGGAGGAAGAACTTTATTTTTTAGTGCTTAATTCACTGGATGTCCTTAAAGTGCTCAGTAAAAAAAAAAAAAATTAAGAAAAAACAATTCAAAAAATTCATATTCTTTTTTTCCAAGAAGGGAAAAGAAAAAAATTAACACATTCTTTTTGAAATATTAGATCTAAGTTTTAGCTTTTATTTTCACTTTATAAATGTATTTATATTTAAATACTGAAAGTCTTTTGCTTCTGAAGAATACAAGATAGATTTTAAAAACGTATAAAATCTTTGACAGTTACAAATCTCATTTTAACAAGAAAATTCAATGACACTCTTTTTCTAAGAGAGTGTTTCAATAAATCATGACTTTTTAAGTTGAGAAATTCCACATGAAAATTTGTGCCTATTTTCATTTATGATATTTCTTTCAGATGTCACAATATACAGTACTTCTATGAGATGCAAAGAAGGAACTTTTATCTCACTGAGTTGGCATATGCTATATTGAGCTGGACATCACCTGTTTCTCATAAATCTCAGTGCAGCATGTGTCATATATACACTGCTAACATGACATTTTTCTAATGGCATAATTATTATTACTTAATTACTTAATTATCCAAAGAAAATGGATTTTATCCTAAAAACAAGTGCTTCCTTCTGGGTTTCCTGCTTCTCTTTTCTGACTGCTGTGGGCAGAGGAACTCTCCCACATGCTACTTTGAAAGGTAAATTTATGTATTTATCTTCTGTAGTTCTCTATAACAAGTTGTTTGATCTTTCTTGTCAGGAAATATTTTTTTACCCGTGTCAGAAAGTGAGTCCTTTAAACATGTCTAGGTATTCAGAGTACACATCACAACTGTCATTATTTCTTTGAGAGTTTTGGTGTCTCAGGGTTGTAGTTTAAAGAAAGCTTATTTTACCTCCTAACCTTTCTCTTTCACTATCTGGGGTGGGTGGGGGAAAGCAAATCTTGTGAGCCCAACCTTACTATGGCTGTTACTTGCTCTGAAAAATATCTTGAAACTGAGTCATATGATTTGATTACTTACATGTACAAGAGAGTTTTAAGTTCCCGAAGAGCACATCGTAAGTTCTCAATATCAGGAGTGCTTCCTGGTTCCAAATCTTTTGACATTGTCAGTAGTCACATATATAGCATATTATATATATGTACTTTGAAATAACAATGGAGAATGCACTTTGCCATACTGTTCCTCAGATGGAAGTCAATAATGCAGACAGAGAATGAGAAATGGAACTTCTAATGTCTCAGTGTACCAGACCTAAATAGTCTTTACAAACTGGATAAGTAAAGAGTGTTCACCATGGGAAATGCTTTCGTATTTTAGAATCATAGAATAGCTTGGATTGGAAGGGACTTTAAAGATGATCTAATTCCTTTAAGACATTATGCAGATTCTCTATAACATATACTAAATTATAAGTACATAGATTTTAGTGCAGCTGCTATATTGCACCATCCTGGAGGTGAGAAGGTCCTTGAAATGAGCTGAGGTATTGATGCATCTGCAGATTAAATTTTTACTGATGCTTTTATTCCATAACTTCATTAGAAAAATAAATTGTAGGACAAGACTGTCTTTCTTTACCAATATTTCCTTTTTTTAATATATTGTTAGATTTTTGTGGGTTTTTAAAATTTCTTTTAGTTAGTCATGACATACAATGGACAGAACTTAATTGTGTTGTATTCTATTCATGTGTTCCTAGGTTACCAGATAGGGCCTCATTAACAGAACAAAGTAGAACTTTTTGAAATGCTGGTTTTGCTTTTGTGGTAGATCTAAAATGTGTCAGGAATACCTGAATTATTGAAATCTATACATCACAGGGTTTAATGATGAAATCAAGGATTTAATGATGTCCACTGCTAAGAAATATCTCAATTTTTAATTCTAATTCAAATGTATATTTCATCTTTAAAGATGAGGAAAATATTCTTTTACACTTTCCTACAAAATGTTTCTGCATAAAAGGGTTTAATCAAGACTAGCATACTGTAGGAGACTCTATAACATCAGACAGACAAAAGAGACTTTCATTTCATCTTTACTATCCAGTGAAGAAAAAAAAATAGGAAAACCAAACATTTTTGGTTTATTATTTTTTTTAGCTTGGAAACATCTTTAGGTAGGACTTTTTTCCTGCAGAATCTGAAATGTTTTCTGAACTTTCAGGAGTGTTTTAGTAAAAGAGAACTTTATAACGTTATAGCAGTGATCAATACAGGGCATTGGGGTCTTCCAATACACATTCCCAGGTAGCTCAGCTATGACCTCTGTGGTTACTGGGTCATGCAAACCAGAAATATAAGCTTGCAAATCAAGTTTCTATTTTCTCTTTTATTTACTTCAATATAAGCTGCTTGAATGACTGGACTGTTTACTCAGTCAGAACTCTTATCCTGCTCTGCTTTTTATGTTCATAGGTTTCCTACTTGCCAGTCACAGGATCTTTAAGTACAATTGCAAAAGCAAAATTTTCAGGAGATTGGATAGCCCTGATCTTTTAACAAGTGTTGCTGCAGAGAGAAGACAAAATAAATCACACAAACCAACGTTTTGTTTTGTTGAAGCTATAGTTTGTGGGGGTTTGGGGTTTGTTTGGCTTTTTGTGTGTTTTGGTTTGGTTTGGTTTGGTTTCATATATGCATCACATTTCCTTTCTACTTCGACCAATTATAATTTATGTGGCATACTTTGTCTCATTTCCTCTGCTTTTCACCTGTTATTGAATAGCTTAGATTTTATAAGCATTGCTCTTTTAAAAAAAGACATGAGTGTCTTAGGCAGCTATTGCATGAAACTGAAATTCTCTTAATAGATGTTAATCTAATCTATATTTTATCTAATCTGTAAGAACAGCAATCGGAGTGATGGTTAAAAGTTCAGATCACTCATTCATACAGTATTGTTTGTAATACTTCAACAGCTGCCAATAACTGAAGAGAGAGAAACATACAAGAAGAAAAAAGATAACTGTAACAATAATGATTTAAAATATTTGATTGAATAATGAGTTTTCTTGGATGCTTATGACATAGAAGATGGGAAAATGCATAAGGAACACATAGTATGTATATTCATTTTAAAAATCATTTAATCAATTGTTTCTTCTGTACTGACCTCTTTTGTCCTTATGAGATACTTTTCAGTCATCTTCATATATGTTTCCTGGAAACTGTTGTAAGTAGGAAGATTTTATGGAAGAAAACTTTTGAATTAAATTGTAACTGAGTTAATTTATGCTTAAAAAATTTATTGCTGCATGAATTCACTCATATTTAAGTCACACTCTGTAAACAGAACTAGTTGCAATCACTAGGACTAATCTCAATTGTACATAGTGCTAAAACTGAGATTAATGCTGGCCTTACAACGGGTGAAAGGAAGCAACATTATATGAATTACTTGAGGGGAAAAAGAAATTCTCTGTAGTGAATTTTTTTCCTGTTGAAATCTAGTCAGTGAGGCTCAAATTCTTTAAAAGGCCTGTTCAAATGAAATCTGCAAACTAATACCTATTTACATGGATTAGTATAGATGTTATTTGATTTAATTTATTTGAAATAATGATACCATGCTAAGTTTTCAGTATTCAAGTAGGAAACAATTATTTGCTTAAGAAGCCTCACATAGATCCTGAAAATGGGGAGATGCTATGCTTATATGATACTTAAGGAAGCTGCCTTCCTGTTCCTCCTACAAAACTGATTTTAACCAGTGTTATTTTCAGTCATAATAACTTGCTTTATCAGATATATCAGACATATCAGATCATATCAGATATGTCAGACCTATATGATTACTACTAATTAGCATCAGGTTTGTATTCCCTTCATGTATTGTCATGAAAAGATTCTTCATCAACTAAAAAGGGAGCACCTTGATTATCTGCTCAAAATTAGATGGGATGTATCCCAACCTAACCATCTGGAATGACTGGATAGACATTTCGTTTGTACAGAATGATCAAGTTATCACTTGGCGGTGCTTCAAGTTTCTGTACAGTGAATAGTATAACACAGAAAAAAAGATATGTTGCCTTTATAGATTTTTCAAAGCTTGACCAGGTAGGAAGATACAACTTTTTTTTTGTAGCCTGTAAATAACATTTTCAGTGTTTCAAACATTTTTTAGTATTTTATTTTGCTGATTAATTATTTGTATTCCTTATTACTGAGGAGTAAAATCTTATAGCTGCCCCCCAACTAATATTAGGATCCAAAATAAACTTTCATATTTTCTACAGTTGTCTGAAGAGTTTGAAGATCATCTGTTTTGATAGATGAGACATTTAGTATTAATGCTACAATATTTGATTCGTAGTCAATACTGAGAGGTTACATTATAACCAGTCATCAAGCTGGGTATTTTCTGAGAGACAGAGCTGCAGTGTAAGTCCCATGGGGTGATGGTACTATTTCATTGTTTGATACAGTGTCTAATACTTTGACTGGAAGCTAAGAGATTTTAACCAAATGCTTTTTTTTTTTTTTTTAACATTCACACAGATAATAATTATAGAAGTAGAATCAGTTAATAAAAATATATAAACAACCAGTCTGGCAAATCCAGAGAAAAATTTAAGCATTACTGTAGAGACAATAAGACATTGATCACAACAGAGAGTAGCTAAAAGCTTCAACAGAAAATGTACAATAGAAGTAAAAAACCAGTATTATGAATATGAGGGTATACAGTCTTTTTTTTTTTTTTTTTCAGTGAGGGGGGTGAAACACTAGAAGAAGTTGCTCAGAGAAGCTGTGGGTGCCCAATCCCTGAGAGCGTTCAAAGTCAGGTTGGACAGGGCTCTGAGAAGCTGATCTAGTTAAAGATGTTTCTGCCCATGGCAGTGGGGTTGGACTAGATGGTTTTTAAGGTCCCTTCCAACCCAAATAATTCTGTGATTTTATGAATCCTTTCTATGATTTATGAAGTCTTATAACTCATTAAATATGCCAAGCATTTGAAATACAGAAATCTTACAAAATGAGAGTAGAGTCTTGATTTAAAGAAATGTGGTCATTGAAATAAATTCTGACTTGCAAAAAGGAGATTCTTTTAGTTGTTTTTCATTTTGCATTCTAAGTAGACTGTTAAAAATGATTTATTTTGTAAGAGTTAAGATATGAAGTTATTAAAAAATATTTCAGTGTTTAGTTTAATACCAGGGCTAAATTTAAAATTAATGAACAAAATAGCCTAAACTGTAGCCCTTCATTAAAGTCTGGCTCCAAGAAGTCTGAGCTATTCTAGCTTACTTGTACTAGAAATAAAGGAAAATGCAAATTAAAGTTGTCCATATATGTATGTATGTATGTATGGAATAATATCTTCTGCTTTATCTACCTAGCAACTGCAGCATTAAAAGCAGACAATACTAAGAGAAGTTACTAATTCATCACAATTTGTTCAAAATTCTTCATAAGGCAATTGTTCCAAGAGTATTATTTGACATTTGTTGATTGTATAATAATCAAAGCCCTGGGACCTCTATTCTGTTAGAGTGAGTGGTGATCAGAGTAACTTTCTGGTGAACAATCCAAGATGCAAATGTAAAAAGCAAATGTTTTGGTTTTTTTTAACTAGAATTAAGAAAACAAAACTGCAAAAGCATACTTAGAATGTGTCAGTGATACAGACTAGGTTCTGTTCATAGAGCTCTGCATAAGGGAAGGCATTTTGGAGTGAGATAAGCAGGGGGATACAAAGATAGTTGAGGAAGCTGATCCACATGCTCTGTGAGGAAATGTTGAAAGAATGGGGCTTGTTTAGCCTGGAGAAAAGAGGCTAAAGGGGATTTTATTGCTACATACGATCAACTAATGTGAGAAAGTAGAGAAGACAAACCCAAACTTGTCAGAGGTGTAGAGTGTAAAGCAAGAGGTAATATACACAAGTTGAAACACAGGATAAGGAAATGAAATAAAATCCTTCTATACAAGAAAGCAAAAATGCCATAAAGGTAGTCAAGCACTGTAACAAGGTGCCCAGAGAGGTTGCAGTACCTGCATCTTCAGAGGTAATTAAAAATCAGCTGGACATGGCTTTGAGCAACCTGCTGGATGAGTAGGAGGCTGGACTAGGTGACCTCTGGTGGTCTTTTCTGAGTTATAGGAATCTGTGATTCTATCTTCAGTGTAAGTATAATCTTTCAGAGGCACAAGAGATTTTTCTTTCCTTTCACATTGCACTGGCTAAGTAAGGAAAAAATGCATTGCGGAAATGTCAGGCCAAAATGAGACATCAATTATTCTTTTGCCATTTTTTAGTTCCTTGAAAGATAAATAATACAAATCAGACTCCTTTTAAATTTCTGGCTATCTTAAAAAAGATTCAGAGCAACTCTAGGTTATCAGAATTCTGAACAGTCAATTGCTTCAGCATTAGATAGTCTAATTCAAATAGACTAGATCCAGGCAAATTAATTCTGACTTCACTGAAGTGAAATGTAGTTTCAGCCCTAGGTAATGACATAAACTGTCTCCACCTCAGACATAGCCTTCTCTGTCCTAAAGTTTTCTTGCTGCAGGCATTTTAAGAAGTGCTCAAGTCAGCTGCAGTTTAGCTTTTCCCAGGAAATGAGACTAGCAGTCTGTAGACCAACATAGTCAATGAAATATCCCTTACATGCCATTACATTCAAAAGCATAACTATATATCCCAAAATAGAAAAATTACAGCATTAGGAAGAGAGCAAGATGCAGTCCTTGATGAAGGAACAAGTCCCTCACTGCTTTAGCTACTTATAATTATGAAAGAATGATTTCTGAGTTTTAATTTCTCAGAGTTGTTTACCCAGATCATTCCATTTGAGCAATCTGACTTATGTGGTTAAGCTTCTAAACGAATCAGCCATCAATACTATTTTTTTCTGTATACTAACTCCATGCAGAACCTAGGCAGCAGAGTTAGATTGTCAGAATCACCACAGCTTACACTAACATCTACTTTTCAAATATGGCTAGACATAACTTAGGAGCATAAAATGGACTGCGTTAAGTTTTCATCGCCTTGGCCCATTCTTATATGCAGAAAGAGTGAGCTTTTAAATTAGTATTGTTACCGATTACCTACACTGAAATCTACAGCAGCCAGAGTGCTAAATGTACAGCCCAAACTAATTAACAGGAAACCCTGATGAGAAGAATGTGTCTTAAATGCTTCTCTTTTCACCTATATGAATGCTGTCTCAATTGCTACCTGAGTAGATCACTAACATGAGGTGAAGGACAAAAAGAATTGGACAGAAGGAGGAAAAATGCAATTCAGTTACAAACTATGTTTTTAAAACTTGATTTTGAAGTTGAAACCCACATTTAGCTTGTGTAAAATCTGAATTAGGTGATTTTTCTCACCTTCCATAGTTGATAGACTGATTTAAGCACTTTAACAAAATAGTTCTCCTAACTTGTCTTAGGATTTGGTTTTATAACTAGCTTATGCTGAGCTAGGACTGTGCTCCTACTGACAGAAGTTATTCAGCCTTCTTTTTCTGATTGTAGTCACATTTCCTTCTGCCAGCTAACACTAGTTATTGTAATACTTTGCAAGGCATCAGAACATCATACCCATTGAATCTAATTGCTTTCAGAAGAAAGAAAAAACATTTGTGTAGTAATTTCTGACAAGCTCAGCTGTTTTTGAATTTACTCCTTATGACATAAGAAGCAAGAATACAAAATTAAGGAACAGGGCAACTTCAGTCTCATCAAAGATTTTCAACAAATATAAATGAGATTAGTAGCATGATCAATACTATAGCCTCAAGTATACTTTGATGTTTATTTCTGTATTTCTGAAGTTACTGTTCAAACTCAGATTATCCAGACCAAAACCAGATTACTCAGGTCAAACTTCTGCATCAGGTTGCATAGGAACACTGTTTGGCCTCTTTCGTTTGTGAATTATTTCCTCTTTTCTAACATTTCTTCCGCATTCCTGAGCAAAACCTGGAGAAAACAGGGGTCCAGATTACTTGTAATTTTTTTTTTCCATATTCTTACCATGCTTTTTTTATTCATAACACAATAAAAGTAAACAAAAAGAAACAATTTTCTATACTGGGCAAGATTCTCAGGTACTGTAAATTGACAAAATTTCCAAATGAGTCCTTATCTATTTTGCTTTAGTTATATTGCCCTTTCAAATGGAACAGTTTCTCATTACTTGTCCATCATTTCAGTACTTTGAATGACATCTGTTTCTGGAAGATAAAATTTAATAAAAACCCAACATTCCTGAATAACTTCAAAGTAGGCATTACACAAAAGAATTGCTTTGTTTTTCAGGAACATTGACTAATTTACACAAATTAATAATCT
Organism: Galbula dea; assembly: GCA_013399015.1. NCBI lineage: Eukaryota > Metazoa > Chordata > Aves > Piciformes > Galbulidae > Galbula > Galbula dea. Next base: position 900,404 of record VWZX01008270.1, read on the forward strand.
AGTCTACTGTAATTGCATGTTGAAGTCTTTCCAGAAGAAAAGTTTGAAACTCCTCTTTCATCATCTTGAAAATGTACATACGTTTGATAAAGACAAGTTTAGGAAAGATAGGGAGATAAGAAGTTTTGATGTAAAATTGCAGATGAGAAGTCACTTATATTCCTTACATTAATGTATTCAATTCACTGGCTATCTTATTTATTTCATTCTGCACTGTATTTCTGAGATACACATACCTTGTCATGTTTTCTTTCTGCACTGTATCTTTCATTGTCATTTATCTGTAGTGATGTATCTTCCACATTACAAACAATATTTTCACTAACATGCATTTTATTACTTCTGTCATTACTAAAATGACATGCCTATTTATATATAACAATTAGTCACCAGTTCTACCTTGCTTATCAGTGCATGCAATGATTCATAACACAGGATTCTGAATCCAGTATTCATGCATACCCCTTGCAATGTATAGATAAATACATGGAAATTAATGTGGAATAAAGTTTTCCAGTTCAGCTTCTTTCTGTCACTTTCAAACCGTAAGTGGCATATATCTTTCTATCTGACTATTATATCAACAGTTTTAGTTGTATTGCTAAAATGATATTCCACTCGTGTTATGCAGTATAGCATCTGCTATAGTTTTCTTTAATCTTGTAATTCATCACACAGATGTCTAATTCATGATTTTTCCTCTCTAATGAGGTCAGTGTCTTGTAGAGTCTCAAATAGTACATGAAACGACTTTATTAGATGTCCCTTATTACATGCAGCATTCCACTGAAGTAGAATTAGAAAGCAACAGATGATCCCACAATTTAACTTTCCTTTCCTTCTCTCTCTCTTTATCCCTTTCCCTTCCTTTTTCCATTTCCTTTCCTTTCCTTTCCTTTCCTTTCCTTTCCTTTCCTTTCCTTTCCTTTCCTTTCCTTTCCTTTCCTTTCCTTTCCTTTCCTTTCCTTTCCTTTCCTTTCCTTTCCCTTCTCTTTCTACCTTGCTCACCTCACCTTTTTTGCTTTTCTCATATTGCTTTTCATCTGACACAGTTTCTCTCTACATATCCATCATCATTTCAATATTTCGAATGACGTTTATTCATGGAAGATGAAATTTCATATAAAACCAAGTTTCCTGAAGAACAGCAAAATACACAGATTTTTGCCCCCCCCGACTCTTTTCTTGTCTGCCTCTGACCTTATTTCTTTTTATTTTTTGATATTCATGAGCCTGTTTAAAGGCAAGATGTTCTTCAAATTATTGGTTTCATCAATTTTAGCCTCAGGTTCAAAATGTCTTGCACAGAATGTGATGGGCAGATTAGATCAGAAATTGATTTGAATTTAATTTAAACTCCATGACAAGGAGTGAAAGATGTTTTGAATAAAGTTCATCCAATTGGTTTGTTCTTTTCTACTTTATTAAACTTTTCTGCAGAATGACTTCAGATTTTATCTTTATTGGAGGCTACTGTTTTTTTGGATTGTTTGGGTGTGTGCTTATTATGCTCCACCTATTTTTCAAAATATTTGGTTATAGATGACCTGTGGCTTTTGCTTTATACATGTGAAGGACATTATTCACTGGACTTTGTCATTCAACCTCCAACAAAAATTATAAACTCTCATGTGTTTCAGTTTTCAACAGCATTTTGCATTTTCTGGGTAAAAGAAATTGTACTTTAGAAGATTAAATGAACATTTTCTTCCATCTGATATAATAATGAACCTTGCTCTTGAAATGACCCATTTAGTGGCAAGAAGTAACTTAAAAAGAATATCCTAAGAGAACCATTGCCAATCACTGTGCATAGTACCTAAAAATAAGTATATTAATTAAAAAGATTCATTGATAAAGGCTCTGTAAAAGGTAACATAACTTGAAATGTGGGTCCTGTGTTCTTGGTCTATTACAAGCTCCAAAATCACAAAGACAGAAAGCCCAAAAGCAAGAAAACCTGACTTGAAGGTTATTTCCCATGGCAAGTAACCTGCTACAGACCTGTGAAAGAATGGCTGTACATTTAATATCTTGCTACCTCCCTCAGATGTTACAAATCTGTGATTCTGCAGTTCTGTAGTTTCTGGGTACTACTGTACTTACCAGGTGTTTTTGCTGTCATTTCATGACTCCCTCTTGGAGTTGTCATGTTTATTAGCTGACACACATCATCCCACACTGCATGTTCTTGAAGCCAGAGAACATAAAACAGCACTGGAAAGCAATTTCCAATATTATTTTAGACACTCAGCTCTGGTACTTCCAGAGTTCATCCTTTCTAAACTGTTTCCCTAATCTACTCCTCCTGCAAAGACAAATTGACTGTCTGTTTCTTTTCAAATAACCTTCAGATTCCAGGGCAATGAAACCAGTAAACTACTGAGGCAGAAAGACTGTTAGACTGGAAAGATTTTGCAAGTAATGAGATGCTGTTTAATTGCAACTTTTCTATGGTAAATTTTAAACAGTAGACACCACCATTCTGTGTTGTGGTTCTGTCTGCAAATCTTTAATATTTACATAGAAGAAATCTTGTCTGCATAAAAGACTATTTGTAATGTAATGCTTGTTAATAAAACAACTGTAAATGGAAAAGGGTCTTTCAGAGAGTACAAACTCTGGCACTCTTAGTAAGGAGAGAGGAAAATGTGTCTCATCATTTTTATAATATACAAAATCTCAGCTTCAAACTCCTTGGTAGTATGCTTTTCTTAGTTGACTATGAGATGAATTATCCATCCATTTTAGATGCACTGATCATAAAACAGTCTCTCCAGATTTGGATGACTTCCCAGAATTGCATTATACTGAGACAGTGTAGCTCAGTTTTCATATACTTATGTGGGCCTAAAAATGGGTTGATGTGCTGTAAAGAAAAACTTATAAATTGGTGTTATGATTACTAGGTATAATTTTTATTATTATTTCAACAAAAAAAAACAAGAATGAAAAAGTCAGCTTCATTAATTTGGGCTGCAAAATCCTTTATCTTAATACTTCTACATATGTTAATGACATGAAAACCTCCTTTAGATTTTCAGTTGCATAGCAGCAAAACCAGTTTATTCATAGCAGAAAATAAGACTAGCTGCCTACTAGTGTTAAACCATATGAAATGGTGTTTAGAATAGCGTGATTATTTTTTAAGGATAAAAAAAGACTCTCAAAGTAATCTAAGATAAGGTAAGCATAAGCAGGAATTTCTTTTCATGATTCTTTCAGTGTTGAGAAATTACATTTTTTTTCTCTATAAATACTACAAAATCCAAAGAATATGAGAACAAGAAGTAAGAGCAGTGTGTTGGCAGCTGATGCTTGTTAAAGAGCTGATAAATATTAGGTTAAAAAGGCTGACTACTCATTGAATAGGAGAAATTTGGACTAGGACACAGGTATTTTTCAGCTAGCCATATTACAGCAAAATTAGTGATACAGATATGATGTTCATAGAATAAGTCCCGTTGAAATGTTTTCTTACTTGACAAAATGCATCTGTCTATTTTCCACTTTCACATATCCGGGGAACCTTCGCTAGAGAAATCTGCATTGCAGAAATACCGCAGATATTCTTGACATATTCTTTCTAGATATCAGTTTATTAATAAAAGAAGCCTTGGCCTACTGTTGTTGACTGCACTGTAGTATAGATTAAATTTTGCTGTCACTCCATACCTATTTCTTGCTTGTTTTCAGACTGGAGGTAATTAAATCTGTAGTTCCCACTATTACTCTGGCTTACAATAGCCTAAAAGAGTCTGTGTAGAAATCCTGAAAAAAGAGAATGCTTTGTGCTTTTTCAGTATTGTTCCTTGACTTCAGATTTTTATGATTGTCACTAGCCTTCTTATTGATGCATTCCTGGCCCTCATATCCTAGACATTCAGACCTGTAATCATTTAAAAAAAGTGATGGCTCTTGCAACTCAAAGGTCTACTCTGTATAACTGGGAGTAAAGTAAAGGACTATTACACACTGATAACTTGTCCTAGTGAGTAACTGACAGATTTACAGTGATTTACAGACAACACAAGTATTTCTCAAATACTTTTTGTGTGCATTATAAGTTATTGACATGCCCAAGGTCACCATGCTGGCTATTCCATTCAGAATAAATAGGTGATGATGCACTTATATGTTTAAAGAGTGAACTACCAGAAATGGGAACAAAAGGATGAGGACAGTGTGAGTGTGGTGATAAAATTCAAAACAGAAAATGAAATTATAGGAAAAAAAAAAGTCAGACATCACAAGCAAACCCCACGTATGTTGTAACCCTAATATTATTTTTCATATGCATGTTCCAATTTATGAAAAATAGGAGGAAAATATTTCGAAATTTTCAACTTGAAATAGTGTCAGTATAAATTCTGAAATATGGGCGTATCTACACTATTTTTTCCTATGTTCCTGTTATTTTCAGAGATATTATATAAACTCTTGTAGTCCATAGCAGAATTAATATAGCTAGTCTCTGTGTCTTTTCCCCCACCATCTGCATAATGGTACATTTAAGAGTTTAGTTCAATTTTTTGTAATTCTCTGAAGTATCTCCATGCTCATAAACACCATTTTAAAAGGAAAGAGTCTCCTGTAAGTCTTTTGTCATAACTTTTAGAACCATTAAGAAGTCTCAAATACCCTTAAGGCAAAATGTGATATGTGTCTTTTCAGGTAAATGTTTCCTATGAATTCTTTGTTTTTATTTTTAAGTTCGTGTTGTTTCTTTCCAGAGGTAAGTTTTAGAGTAGCTCTTCAGAACACTATCTTCAAGATGTTAAATTTCTCAGATGTGGAAGCTAGCTAACAAAGATGTCCCTCAGGTTCAGGCCCAGAAGGGCTATTTAGGACCAGGCGAAGCCCAGTCTGTGGGTGTGAAGCCTTACAAGATATGGTTTTTTTATTTTTCTGCTGTGGTTGCATAAAATGATCAAGCTAGATGTCGTTCACTTTGGTTGGTGTACCACTGTTTTCAGCCATCTCCTCTGATACTAAACTGGGTTATTATAATTACATCTCTTAATGAAATAGGTCTTGTATATTGATCCCTCCTATTTTTCCCTGTCAATGAAGTACACTAAAACTAGGGAATTTTACTGACTCAGCAACAGAAAACATAACAAAACACTATAACCACCTTATTTCATAAGGAACAAGCTTGAGTGTTCTGATTTCACATCTTATATCTGTTTGGAAATTGTTTCCCTTCCAGTGATTGCACAGAACAGCAGATGTTTAAAAAGCACATTGCCATTTTCATTTTCAATTGCATGCCAAAAGAGCTAGTGTGTCTTTAATGAAACAACACACACAAAAATACAAAGCTCTATTTGGCAAAATACTATGTCACCATAATTCAGATCTTCAGACATTTCTCAGTGCTGCTTATTAAATTTATTACTACAAATGAAGTTTGTACAATCCCTGTTTGGAATGCTGTCTTGTCTCACACATAATAGGGTAAGAAATGTCTAATGGTGATGTAATCCCACAGGAAGCATCTTTTTACTTTTAAAGTAATGGAAATAATATTCTTTGTTGCTTTAAATTAGTGTGAGGCTGATAAAGGATAAAACATATCAGCTGTAGCTTTCCTAATTTTACTGTTCACTGCTAGTGCTAGCAGCTGTAGCAGCAAGTTCAGGGTGAATAAACCTTAAGAAAAAAAGGTCTCAATAGAAGTATATAGCTAACAATAGTCATGTCATGCCAGGAGACCAAGAAAATGTAAATAATCTAGTAAGTGTATTTATGTATTCATCTTGATTAAATAAAAGGTTGAATTTGGAAAAACTGCCAATCTTTAAACAGTACCTATGATAAACATATAAATAAAATTGTATGACATGTCAAATCTCTTGACAGTTGTCTAATAAAATAATGGAGTGTATTAGAGTTGTTTACAGATAGCCTAAGTGGACTGTTTCTTACCTAGTTGGTCTAACGACATAAAAATATTCCATCTGCTTCCAAAAGTAAGTGAACAGTTTGGCAGAAGGGATATTTAATTTATTTGATACCAACACTGTTTCTAATAAAATCATACTAAATGGTTCTTCCTTCCTTTTAAATTGCAAGATGTAAAAGTTTTCATTCTTTTTTTTTTTTTCAATTATTTCATTCTTTTTGTTCATATAGGCTGACAAACAGTCATGAATTATTTATCATCCAGCAGACTCAATCTACTTTTTGTAACAGAATGGGAAAGTGTATTAGATTGGTTTAGGTTAGGTAGATGTCATGTACCTGACTATGTACAGAATAATTTGGTTGTCTTTAATTGATATAAATGAATACTTTCTTTGATCAAGCAGTCTGAATAATAATGATGCACTTCTCAGTGACTAAAGTCTATTTTCCCATATGATTTCATCCTCCAAACTGGACTAGCAAAATGCTTCACTGCTCTTACACCTGACAACTTTATTTTCACATGTTCAATTTAGCAAAACTCAAAAGGAATTCTGAAAGTTGTCTGTCTCATAAAATGTTAACCAGATCTCTCTCCAGGAAATTTTTATCCACTATAATGTTCCAACAGAATGAAAAATAAAATGAAGAAGGAAAACACAGTGATTTGGATAGAAAATCATATTCACCAGAGATAGCTTATAGGCATGGTACAAGAATTTTTATTTTACGCTCAATTTAAATAAATGATTGCTGTTGTAAACAAGGAAGAAGCTGTCTTATAGTATTGACCTATTGCTTAAGCCTGATCTTACATTGTTCTGGATTAAGTACAGTTTACTTTTGGGCTTATTTTAAATTTGACAAAACATCAAATAAAATAATTTATTCTAGTATGGAAGTTTTCAAGGAAGGAAGGTTTATCAGGTGCTGGTCCAAGCCTTGTTAAAATGTGTATATGAAAACAAGAAAAAACCTAATATAAAATAAATCTTTCTCAAAAATGCACTTAAAAGAATTTATAAATACTAAAAAATCATGGGCATATAGTAGGAACAGCTATCAGGCACAAATCCTTTGTGGTTTTTAGACAGTTCTAGATGATGTGAGCAGAAATTGTAACGTCTGAAATGATGATGATGATGATCACTCATTTAAGTAATTGCTTAGTTATGGAATAGTTATTAACATTTTCATTAAATAACTATTCTTTTCCTTTCCTGTTTTTTAATCCTTTCAGTGTTCTACTGATAAACTTCTCTTTTTTTCTTGGTGTAATGTTACAAACAATAGCACTTACTGTAGTACCATCAGTACCAACACTTAAAATAATACCATCACCTCAATGAGCAGATGAAAAGACCCAGGGGTACCCGAATGGTCTATCAAGAAAATTCTTAACTTGTACAGAAACTCTTCTATTCTAATGTAACTGCTATTAATTTGTCTGATATTAAATTTTACCATCAATTATTCTTATTAACCATGCCGCACTTCTTTGTATTCTAAGACCTTTACAAACCTTCTGCAAGTTTAACCATTTCTTTAACAGGGTGTCATTCAAAATGTGGAGAGAATCATTCCCTTTGCTTCTCTTTTATTGAGGTAACCTACCCCTACTACACTGGTGAAATGTCCAGTGTTTAAAAGCATGTTGAGTGAAAATGTCATATGCAATGACAAGGCACTGTTCATGAAAACTCAATATATAGGACCCTAATTCAAAGTCCATTGAAGCACTGATTTCAGTGACCATGGAAAAAAACAAGAAATGCAAAAATTCAGTAAGTACTGCTGTATACAATCCTAAGGTACATTCATGCCAATGAATGGAAATTTGGATGGACAATGGAAATTTGTAACAATGTATTTAAGACAGAACAACTCACACAGTGTAAGTGGGGTTGAGGGAGCAACTTGACAAAGAGAAAGGTCACATAGCAGATGATTATCAGCTTACTCTTGCAACACAGTGTTATTTAATAGAAAAAGCATGACAGATTGTGTCAGGAGGAAGATGCTCTACTGTTAATAAAAGAAACAAAATGAGAGATAGCAGAGAAGGTGGAGCTATATAGTGCTTTAAAGAGGGTGAATGTGAAATTAATTTAGGGGAGTAAGTGACCAGATTGCAGAAAGGTAGAAAACAAGTTCCGAATGATAAAACAGAAGATAATTTTAGTGGCACTTTTTCAGATCTCAAAAGATGGATGCTGATGAAAAAAATTACAATTCTTAAGACAGAAAATAATTGTAACATCATTGACAGCTTTAGCTGCAATGTGTTTTCCTCCCTCAGGTTTTGAAGGAACTGTAAAAGAAAATTGTATCACATTCTAGTGAGGGACTGATATAAAGAATAATAAATGAAACAAGTCAAGGTAACACCAAGTTATTGAGTCTGGGAGTAAAATAGTCAACTAAGGATTCAAAAGTTCTCTATAACACCTGACACTTAAGACTGCAAGTTTTTTTAAGTCATTAATTTCCCCATATAATATACACGAAGACCTCAGATCCCACACATTGTACAGGGAACTGCCTGGTAGGAATGATGAGGGTAGAGATATATCAGAAATCACAGTGTCCTGTAGGGCTGTAGGTGTTTGTGTGTGTGTGCACTTTATTCTCTTCATGAACCACAGATGATAGGAATATTTTGGGCACCATCTGGCTTAAATAGCTTGTGGCGATGGCAGATCTATTCACTCTTAAGTGACAATGAAGTGGTTAGAATGATTGATTATTGAAGGATTCCTACCTCTATAGGCCAAGAGAGTTCAATTTCACATCCTTTAAGATCGTGGAGATTGTCTTCGTCACCCTAATTTTCAAGATACAGCCACTTCTAAAATAGGGATACTGTGTATTTCTTGATCTGAAGTGGTGCTTCTGCAAGTAGCTGCTGCTAGACCAAGTGACACTGAGACTGAAAACAGCTGTTGACTTTTTGCTGGATAAATTTCTAGCAGGATTAACAGATTGATCTGCTTCACTGCATAGTTAGCTGAAATGCAGGAAGCAGTGTGAATGTGCAGTTACAGACATGGGGGAAGGGTGGCACTCTCAGCATAGCACTGTCCCACGTGGGCTTGAGACACTCAGGAAGACTCACTGCAGATGCTAGAAGTTGGTGTTTTTTGAACAACATATTTAACAAAAATATTTTGTATTATACTTTATTGAAGAGTAACAGAACTACATGAGGAAGCACATGTAGGGTTAGTGGATAGGTACCAGAAAAAACTGGTATGGCTGCAAATAAGCGTAAGCAGTCACACAGCTTGAAATCTTTCAGTAAGGAAGCCTTACAGAGAAAAGGAACAAACCCCTTCCAAAAAACAACCCCAGAGCTTTTTATGTTTGTGCATCAGAAATTGAGAAATATCTGCAAAAGTACATATCTTGCTGTATTCTGATAAATGAATGAATGAAAAGCCAGAGAACAGACATCTCCTTTTACAGTGTAACAGAGACACCCAGAAGCAGAGTGTAGGGAAATACACAAATATGAAGAAAACCAGTTACATGACATGATTTGTACCAGACCCATGAACTCCTGCTACCCGGGACCCTTGTATTTCATTATTGTTTGAAAATCAGTTTCATTTGATTTACTATGATTGATTTGTTTCTTCTATTAAAGAATAAAATCACAGTGTTCACTGTTCATATTTTACTGATGGCATTTATTTTTTAAATCCCAAAGAAATAAAGGCTTACTTGTAGAAACAAAGGTGTTGAGCTGTAGTTTTTCCATATAAAATGGACATTATATGACTGCCTAGAAGCCATTTAGGTTTTGTGAAATGAGTCCTTGCACATAATTTAAATATATCACAAATTGGAAGACATGAAAGATATGAAAGGCATGAAAGGCATCTGTCTTGGAAATCCTAAGTATGATATCTGCTTAGTTTTGATGGAAGACTTAGTGTATATTCTGTCTAATATTCCATTTCTTTTTAATTTGCATTTGCTTTTAACTTCTGGCTTTATAATAAGAATGCAAGTTTTCTTTCTGAATGATGAAGGAGAAAAACTGAAAACAAAAAAAGGAAGAAAAGCTAACAAAGACTAAATGCTTTCGTTGGTTGCCCATACCATATTTTGTTTTATGTTTAATTTATTTTCAGGATCACATAGATACAGATGTGTATCAGCAGAAAAATATAGTTTGTAACAGTGAAAGTCAATAATACGGATAATAGAGATTCAGAATCTCTGCAAAATGTACACTGTACTTCTTGTCTGGCCCAGATGTTTGCAAAACCAGGAAACTGTATTATAAAACAAACAAACAAACAAATAAACAACTTGAAGGAAAGGTTAGGTTTATTAGAAAGATCTTTAATATGCCATATGGTGGCTCGCTCTTCCATTAAGCGGAGGTCTCTGGTTGAGTGTACTGAAGTGTCCTCCCCAACATTAGTGGAAAAATGGATGCCACCCAGGAGAAAAAGTGCTTTCAGCAATATTTTTCACTAGTGTCATTTCTGATGCATTTCCAGGTACTCCATTTTGCCCCAGTATGCTTTCAATCAAATGAGTGATCTTCGTTTAACCTGCTGTTTAGAGGAATCTCTAGACATCTTGGTTGTAAGAAATGGAGGGCATTTATAAGATTCATCATCTTATCTAACACACCTTGCTTGTATCAGAATATTCCTTGCAGGAAATACAAACAGAATGATCTACAAAGGTTTAAAAGCCATTATTCAAGTAAATTGAAAACAAACAAAGATTTGTTATTTAAAGTTTTGGTCAACTTGACAGATATTTTAATTTTACCTGAAAATAAGTAAATATAGGGGTTTTTTTGCCAATCATCCAAGTATAATTCTTTTATTGCAGTGATTTCTGGCAGAGCTTTGTTCTTTCTTTTCATTAGGGAACCACAGGATTTTGTAGTTACTTTTTACAGGAGTGTGGAATACGAAATGTAATACAGCTGCTAAATTAATCCTAAATATATTAAATATAGTCTTAGCCTCTCTACAAACTGCTAGACCTTATTTGTGTTAAGACACCTTTTTATTTATGATCAACAATATTCAGAATTCTGAAACTGATGGTCAAAATAAATAAAATCATCTTTCTTTTTCTTCTTTCCTTCCTTCCTTTCTCCCTTTCTCTCTTCCTTTCCTTACTTCTATCTGTCCTTTTCTCTCTTTCCTTCGCTGCCCAGCCTTTCTCTGAATCTTCCTCTTTCTCGTCCTCCTTCCCTCTCTCTTTCCCTCTTTCTTACCCCTCCTCCTTCCCTTACCTCCACCTATCTTTCATTTGCCAACAGCTGTTAATACATGTTGCAAAGAAAAATTCTATGGAGATAGAATAACTTTTATAAGTACACACTGTCAAGTGTACTTTTTTATCAGACATGTTTCTCTAAATTTAGACTTTAAACAAGGTGGTTTGATAAAAAATCTATACCTGACTAGGTATCATTAAATTTAGAACATGTTTGTTATCCCAGCTGATCTTGAGTGTATTCAGAGAAAACTTCTTGGAGATAAAATACAAATGAATGCAAATAACTACAAGGCTCCTTTTACTGACTTCCACTGTCATAGTAAAACAACAACTGTTCAATACAGCCAAAACATCCTGCCATTAATTTTTATATTCTTTTTTTAAGAGGGCTTCTCCATCAATAAAGATAATAGTAGTTGACAAAAATACGTCCCACAGAAATAAATATTTTATTTACTCTTTGAGCATTATTAGAGGATATTTGTATAGCACCATTTTCAGGAAAGCTCTTGTGTTTAGATGTTGGCAAGCCATTTGCTCTTCTTCCTCTCAAGCAACCAAAACTAGGAATCACTTGAAGATATTACCTCAGTCTTTGACTGTTTATTGTCATGTAGTCCTATTTACTGTTTATTTTTAAATCTAAACAAACAGATTTCCTTTACTCAATATTTAGAAAATTTTGACTTTCATATCTTCAGAGATACATGTGAAATGCAAATATTAATAATCATGTTAAAAAAGCACTTAATGTTAAGACATTTTCACATACGTTTTTCATAGTAATTGATATTTCCCTAGAAGCAACACTATGGGAATTTATGAGCTAGTGAATGAAGAAAAATAATCAGTAAATTAGTAGTGATATAGACTTACCCCTAGTTTTGCCACTGGCAAATAATGTTTTCAGTATTATCAACAGGCTCATTAGCTTTTGTGTAGGCTATCTGTGATACTGAGTCATACTTCACAGCACTACTTTATAGTCTTGCATTCAGGAAGAACTTTACCAATAAAAGCCTTTTCTTACAGCTTTTATGTTGTTAGTTTTTTGTGGTGGATTTGGTGCTTTTTATGTTATGTTTTGGTAAACAAATCTTCAGACTGCAGGCCAGTCTTACTGGTCAGTTTTAAATACCATCTGAAACAATCAAGGGACTCATCATTCCTTTGGAAATGGACTGCTAATGTAATATTTAATCCATTAGACGTTATGGCTTTGTTCATTAATTTCATTAGCAAAGATCTAAAATGCACTAACCTTCCCTTTTAGGTCCAGACAATCTCCTTTAATATCCCTTGGAAATTGCTTTGTTGTTTTTGAAGTTTATAGCTAGTAGCAGAAAGCTGAATTTATGTGTGCTCACGTCAAACTGAGTTTGTAACAACGCTAACTGTTAGCTAGAAAGCCAGGTTGTGATACTTTCTGCTCTCTAAGAATTTTTTTTCTCTACCAGGTCTTATCATGGCCCTATGAATATAACTAATCCAAAACCTATTATGAGCTCATTCCTGCCACAGGGCTGATATAGCTGTATTGTTAGTTGGTGGAAATCAACACATTGGAAAAATAACTGTATTGGTACCTATTCTTTTTATTTAGTATCTAGACTTTGTAAAGGCACAAAAAACTTTAATCTCTGTATTTAACATCAATTTAAGTTCCTTACATAATAATAATAATAATGAACCTTCTAATAAAAATTTTCATAATCATAACTGTATTTAGAATTTCTTTATTTGATGGAAAAAGTTGGTTGATTAAGGCAATATTACTTCTCTTGCTCCTGTTGGACACATGAGGTTGGAATGGGTCTTGTTATTTGATATCTGAACGCTTAGGTAATTTATGTAATTTAGTCACCTAAGCTCTTTTTTTAAAGTTGAGGAAGACATGCCTCTCTGGGTGCTCCAGAGGACATTTCACAGAAGCTTATATTGAAATAATAGCACTGCAAATGTCTCATACATGACTAAGAGAGTGTCTGGACAGGCTTGGACCAAATAGTTTTATTTTGGAAGACAGCTTAAGTGACATGACCTCTCTTTTCTTCCTACAAGCTCAACTTATTTTACATTCCTAGGAAGGTCTTTGACTAGATATTATTTCAAATATTTCAAAATACAAGGTTTATTGTGACAGTTTTCTGTGAACTCCATTTTATCTTTGAGCATGCGTGTATCTTAAAAGAATTGAACCTCTGATAGTTTCTTCTCTTGGAGGAGATAAGATGGAGTCATTTAGGAATTCTTTCTACTAAAGGTTCTCTGCACAAGACACTGGCCATTGTTTACACTGCACTGTAGATTTTCTATTTTGAGTTGTTTCATTCTTGCTATGAAAGACAGAATATAAGATCTTACAATGTACTTATCGTGTAATAAAGGGCAGGGCAACTTTTAGATGGGATATTTGAATTTGGCAAATTCAATTTCATTTGAAGACTCACAGTTTTGCAGCTTTTTCAATAAAGGAGATACAGCCTGAAGGGTAGCAAAAGAAAGCCTTATTTTGAAACCTCCAGTTAACAATTTCTGTACTGAATTATTTTTCTTTGAACATCTCCAAAGAATTAATCTCCAGAGAAGGAGACTCCCCAAGCTCTCTGGGCAGTCTGTGCCAGTGCTCTGGCACCTGAACTGGGAAATTTTCTTTTCTTGCATTTACAAGGAACCTCCTATGCTTCAGCTTACAACCATTGCCCCTTGTCTTGTCACTGGGCTTCACTGAGAAGGGCCTGACCCCATCCCCCTAACACCCATAGATCACAAATCCTCAAGAACATTTTATTTAAACCAGCTAGCACTGTTTGAGAAATGATAATTACTAACCTTCATGAAATGTAGATTTAATTTTGCTTTAACATTTGATGTCTTTATGGGTCTTTTGTACAAACCATTTTTGTGTTTCTGAAATATGTCAGAGTGACAGTTCAAGAAACTTACATCTTTTATCTAGACACTGAACAAACAACATCCACAGAAGCACTGCAGTCTTCCTGACATAGCCCTATCAAAGTGTCATCTTCAGCTCCACTTTGAAAGAATCGGTGATTGAGGTTGGTGCAGTTCAACTTCTGCTTGTTCATACCTCAGTCTCATGCGGAAACTGCCAATGAATAGTTGCAACATGCCTAGAACTGCAATGTTCTTCAATATACTCCAACAAAAAGTTAATAAATTAAACAAAAACCATTGTTGCTAATTTGCCTGAAATTGTACAAGAAGACTAAAACTCAAACATCTCATAAGCACCTTATCGGTCCCTTGGCTCATCCAGCTTCTGTGATAATAGGGCTAAACTCCCCGGAAAAGTCTGGCATACAAGTAAATTTATCCTTACTTACTAGTAAATTTTAAAGCATAAATTTTTGAAGTAGGGTTTTCAGAGCTGAATAACATTGAGAACCCCCTTTGGGAGGCCATGAACAAACCTACAAAGAAACATATCTACTCTGCAATTCAAGTCAGATTAGAAATAAAATGCTAAAATTGACAAATATACAGAATGCTAAATAAAATCATCATACAAAATGAATGATAAGGTATAATGTGGCATCCATCATTGCTGGAAGAAGGAAAAGACATCTAAGAAAAACACATCAGAAAACATTTGTGAGTATTGAACTATGATTTGTACACAAAAAGCCGTTGTGTATGGTCATCCATATGCAAAACAAGCCAAGGAAGACACTTAGGAAACTGAGGGGAGAATGAAATTTAGTGGTGAAATAGGAGGAAATTATTTCAGAACTCATATTGTTTATAGCAGTATTAACCCTGGCAGAAACAGATTCTGAGCAAAAATTTACAGATTCAATTTGTAGTACTCTTCATTAAACTCATAGGCAAGTGTGGCTAAAACCCACTCAGAGGAATGGAAAACTCATTTGTGCTGTCTGTGTGCTGAGTGAACAACATTTGCCTGCTAGAGAGAAATAAATTATATAAGAATTTACTTATCTAGGACTTTAATGAGATCAGGATAGAAACAAAACATAAATAACCTGTCAGTTTGGCAAACCCCAGAAATCTTTGAAAGGCAAAATTACTCTTCTACAAAGTATGCTGTTAAAGTCATGTGTGATGACCAAGGAAGGGAATCACTACTGTCTCAATCCATTCCTGTCTTGTTCACAATTTATTGACCAGCCTAGTTCTCTAACCATTCCTCTTAGCAATGTCCATCCATGAAGCAAAGGAGTCTATTTACTGCCACTGAAAGAGGTTGTTTACAGGACTCACCTACCATTCTCAACTTCAACAGTGTCTTTTTTTCCCACTGTCTAGAGAGTTCTCATGGGTCATAGCAGTCTGAAATGCTTATATCCTCCTTTGCTAGCATGGTCAATGTTAACTGTTCATTAGATGAGAGCTATTGTCAGTAAGTAAATTCTGTAGCACCCTTTCCACCTAACTTACTCACTTTCCTTCTGGCCCAGGACTCACCAAAGCCATGTTTGGCTATACAGGCCTGTGCTGTCTTCACATCTGCTTGCTCCCACAGGAGCTTCTCTATTTGTCTCTTCCAGTACTGCTAAGCTCTCTCAGTACTCTGCATGCTCCATTCTTCTTTGAGAAAGGTTTAACTGGCATACAGTTTTATTTACCAATATCGACATCTCCCCTCTAGCTTTCTCCCAAAAATTAAAAACAAAGAACCACTCCCATAACTCTTTCTACTCAGCTTCATACTCAGATTGCATAGTTTTCATAAAGAGGTCCTTCACATTATGCCTGTTCTATGCTACTGTAGAAGTACAAGAGCAAAAGCTAGATCTAGTCAGTGCTTGAATATCAGGTGGTGTAGAAAAGCAGTCCTAGGTAAGTATCCACATTCCTTGTGCAGCTAATGAAGAGAGGTAAGATTTTAGAAGTTGTTTCTTCTAGAAAGAGAAGCTGGAAGGAATTAGCTGGATTGAATACCATGCTAAAAGTGAAATTTGTCTCTTGAAACTTAACATATTAAATATTAGATACCCTTGAACTAATCTCTTCATTTTCAGAACAGACTTATGTGACCATAGACACAGAATCACAGAATGACAGAATCATTATGACACCTTTCTCACTTTCCTTCCACTTGAAAAAGAGGAATCACTTTTTCAGGGTACTTCATTGATCCTGAGGGCTCAGTTCAGCCGGTTACACAGAGGCTGTTTCTAACTTTTGAGATGGCCTAAAGGCATTTACCAGGAGCTGGCAGGATCAACACAGGACATGGCTGAGAAGGTCACTTCCTCTCTGCAGCACCAGAAAGGGACAGGTGTCACAGACCATCCTGCTGTAACTGCATAGCCTTGTAAAATGACACTGCCACAGCTAGTAACCAGACATTGGCTTTTTATGGAGTTTTCAAAGTCCTCTGGACAGATGCTAATCATACTTGCTGTCTGAATTTTTCTTTACTTGCCTGAAGCTTTGTTTTGCTTGGTTTAGCTGTGACGGAAGGGTTGTGTATTATTTTTAATTGACCAGGCGGCTAGGGCAAATTTGCTTTACTTTTGTTTATCTTTGCATGAGACAACCATAGTTTTATACAGATAGGAGTTACAAGCAGTTAGTCTATGTAGAATGAGATATTTATGACTTTAACACAACTATGTAGTGTTGAGAAATACAGAACCAGTGCACTAACAGAGGCCTCAAGAAATGGAGATGCAGGATGTGGTGCAGAGGAGCACAGGCATAGGATGGTAAAGTGAATTCTTCCCTTTATTTGTGTGGTGTATTTCCTCTTTGCCCATAAACAAAACTTTAAGCATAAAATTAAGCCCCTATGTTTCAGAAACTGTACCAATCCAGGGTTCAGAAAAGGGTCAGTCAGTGAGAGTTTAAGTTCTAGATGCATGATTTTAAACTAACATGTTCCTCCGCCTAAAGAAACAGAAAGATCTAAAGTAATTTTCCTTTATATTGTTTATTTTAATCAGCAGATTTGCAGGGGTTCCTAGAATTTAAAATTGCATGGATACTTACAGTCTCCCACAAAGCTGAACTTTTCTACATTTTACTCACAGAACACCATAACTAACGCGATACACTTTAGAAATTATAACATTGATTTTTCAGAATCATGTTGCTTTTTATTTTTTTGAAGGCCTGGCATCTCACATTTTGTTTTACTTGATAAACCTCTGATATTTTCTTTTTTAATAAAAAAGTGATAAACAGGGATTTTGCTAATACCTCTGTCTGCCAAAAAGCAGGAATGTGAACAGACATGGAAAATATTTTTAACAGCCAGTACAAAGGTGTTATCTATATATATAAATAAACTATAAGTAAACAGAAAAACACATTCTCCTGCTATACAATATAAATCCCCTACAGACATAGCTATAGGGGACAAAGAAAAGGGAATGGCTCAGGGTAAGTTATATTGCTGTATGCATTAAGCAGTATGTTTTTTTCCTGTTGGGAAAAGAAATCTGTTATAGTCTTTCATGTGTGGCATGTGTATGAATAAGGTCAGACTTTGCTATGATTTTTTAATGGCCATATCCTACTTTAGATACTGAAGTATGAATCCTTGCATAAGGTGCAACTATGAAAACATTTTTTTTGCAAGATATGTTTATGCTACTAAAACATTTTGCTGTACCTAACATTGTGCCCATTTGCTGTAAATAGGGGACTAAACTGACATGAGCATTATGGTCACCTCATTCATTGTACCAGTGTTGCTGTCTGTGAAGATGTAAAGTGAAACGGATCAAGGAAATCATTTGGGTCAGAAATTCTCCAACCAGTTTCACTGCATGGTCTTGTAAAGTCTCATACCAGCATGAGAGTGAAAGTGCCACTGAGAGAAGCAGGAAAATCAGAAACTGACACTGAGAAAATCCTCTGTGTGACTTAACTTTAAGAGACTAACAATTGATTTAGACCACCTGACAAACCTAGAGAGACTTAGTTGGGACACCTAAATTAGGTATGCACAGCAGGTAATCTTAGCATAGCCCTCTGCACTGTAAGGGATGATGAGATGAATTGACTGAGTCCTCAGCATGATATTCCTCTTCACTGTGAGCTGGTAAAAGAACTTCATGGGGTACCGGGTACACTGTATTTAGGATTTCGAGTTTACAAGTTCCAAAATAAAGTGAAAAATAAAGTTTCTAACTGCAAGACATGCAGATTTTGTCTGGCTGTATCTGTAAAGATTTTTTATTCATGCATCATCAGGAAGAAAGAATTAGGAATAAAAACTTTATTAATAAATTGCTGAGATTTGCAAGATGAGGATCTGTGTTTTACTAGAGCTACATTAGGTTTTTAGTCTAATGGAGTTAGAAACAGCTTTTTAAAAATTCCTACTATAGTCAATTGTGGGAACATAGAAAAAAAGCATTATTTGCTGAATAAGATTCTCGTTTACACAATTATTTCAGAGTAAAACTGAATTAAAAACCGAACAAACAAACCAACCTAAGCAGAGATCGTTTCAGACGCTTATTTTAAATCATGATCCTGAAAAGAAGATGCTGTGGAAATATTAAGATTAATCTGAAATCTTCAATAGGATAATCTAAAACCTGTCATAATCTAAACAAGAATATTATCTTAGTAAATATATAAAACCACAAATACAGAGAAATAAACAATGTATATGTGTATCTCTCTATCTATAGAAAGATAAAGATATCCTATTACATGGCTATAGTTTCACTTCATCATATTAGTCATGAAAGGAACAATGACATTTGCTTCTGAAGGAAATAAATGCTTTTTGTTCTCTTTCACCAGTTAGACTTAAGAAAGCTGTCACCTTGAAATATTTTTTAAAGAGCTAGGGTATTAATTACAAGAAAAAAGTACTTCAGTACTTTCCCCCCCAGGAGATACAGGTACTTTTAAACATACAGGTATATCTTAATAAAATAAAAGTTAGATGCACAAGAAGAATAACTTGATTTTGTCAGATAAAAATACTGTGGATTTTTGTCATGTTGTATTTTTTTAGACTTTTTCAGAAACATTGTTTTACAAGTAACTACACTGTCCTCTAAGAAATTATTCTCTACAAAGCTCTCTCATAGTTGCTGCTTTTTTTTTAAATTGTACTGAGCCCAGCTACACAACTTCAGTAGTGACATCCATTCCACTTCTAGTAGAAACAGTATTTGAATGAGTGTCCCTCTGAAAAATGATGTATGTTGAGTAAAGCATTCCTACTTTAAACCGTATCAGCTCTAATACATGAAAAGCGTATTTAGAAGAAAACAAAACAAAACAAAAATCTCATTCACCAAGGGTGAATTACACAAACAACTTTGTTAATATGCAGGCCTAAAATCAGAGAGGTTGATAGTATTGAAGCTCTCAGAAATATTGCTATACCCACCAGATACCTTATTCCAGGCTTGTGAGTAGGGATAAACAGATGACAATGAGATACATGTATCAAGCCAGAGTTAAGTTACCAAACTAATCAGCATACTTGTTATAAAATCAGCTACTGTTGTACATCCTCCTCCAGTTGTGTCTAAGGTGCGGCTGTCACTGGTCTGATGGTTTGGCTTTACATCACTAGAGGTTCGTCTTGTCTGGCATCCCTGCTGAGACAAATAAGAAAATACAGTATAATGTATGCCTTGTCACTACTGGCAACATGTTATAGCTAGAACAAATTTAAATATCCTCAGCACAAACTGTCACAGTTTGATTTCTAATTCTCATGTTACTGCCAGACTCAAAACCTTTATAACTGCATCTAGAAATATATACTATACTATACAGGTACTCATCATTGAAACTAGTTCAGAGGTCTGCCAGCTCTGAACAAAGGTGTTCTTGTAGAAATATATCTTAACAAACATCTTAATACATATCAATACAAATATCTTAATTTGCAGATTGAAGTGAACAGTTTTTCGCATCCCAGCAGTCCACTGCTCACATCTTTCTTGGTTTTGAAGGTAAAGGGAAACAATTCAATGTGAAATTGCTTGTGGCTGGGTCCCATTATTGTTCCAGAATAACATCTACCTGATGTAAGGTATGAAGCAAGGGATACTTGTTGCTATATAAAACCTCAGCTTTGGCACAATTTAAGCAGACTTTATCACATTATAATGCAAAATTGTAAAGCTAACTTCTTCAAACAGGAACCCTCTTACTGAGTTCCTGGCTGAATATTGGTATTATTTTTTGGACCAAGGTAAGTATTTCTCCATGTCAAAAGAGCACTTTGTAAGGAACAAGGACGTAATCACCCATTATATTTCCTCTGCTTGGCTAAACAATAGGACGCAGAAGGTCTTGGAGACACATTCAGATTTGGTATCATTATCAGCTGTTCATATTTGCTGTACATACTTCTAGACTAACCATCTTACCCCATATAATAACTTGTGGTATGCCACTATCAATCAAAATTAACGAGTCCAAATTCAGTGTTATTACATGCAACAAATATTGACATTGTAATTAAACAGAGAATGAAAAAGGCTTCATATAAAGCAAGTCAATATTTATGTAATTAGGTCAATACATATATAATTCAGAAGGCAAACTCTACTGTTGGAACAGCAACACTAGAAAGAAGCTCAGCTCTACTGAGCTGACATTGATTTTACAGTCTGAGTTTCTGCACTGTTGTTTATTGTTTAGGTACTTTTTTCTTCTCTGTATCATTACAAAGATGAATAAACTAGTAATTTTTTTATTATTATTCAAAGGGACTGTGATGAAGTATAAATGAGCCATGGTATTATCCTCTTTGTTAAGGTGGTTTAACAGAAACTACAGAGAATCTGCATTTTTAAAAGGAACAACTTTTTTGATGTTTGTGTTAAAAATACTCTTTTCTCTAAAAGCAACTTGAAAGCTGCTCTTTGTGAACTTGCTGTATGTACTCAAATTTCCTTCCTGCAGCTTTGAAAAAATGCATTAAGGAAAGAGTCAGCTAAAGTCAATCTTCTTGTCTGAAAACCCTGCTAGAATGAATTTGTGTTCTCTGCTGCTGTACTGATACAACAGAATGTACTGCTATCTTGTGTAGATTTATCGACCCAACACTTTTGCTTGGAATTTGTGAAAATTAACTCTGTAAGTATAATGCAAGTGGACATACAAGGCAGAAAAGTGACAACAGATGTTGAGAAGGAGGGAACACAACTTCTGCATATCATGCACATTCAATAAAATGTCTAGAAAAAGATCAGACACTCAGTGTTTCAATGAATGAAATTTGGTAGATCATCAAAGAGGGTCTATCAAGGTGTTTTTTCAGGGAAATTCTGGAAGTACAAAACCCAAAAAATGGTTGGGTCATTTCTCCAGAGCATTAGTTAGGTTTTCTCATATTTAAAAAGTCTAATTTCAAAAGGCAGTGAAAACTTCAACTGTAATGTATGCAAAAAAGCAGTTCGCATCCGGGATATCATTTAATATAAAAGATAATTAATGTAAAACCAAAAATGTTCCTAGATCTTGTAGTTAAAGAAATAACCAGTTTCAGTTAGAATGTGTGATCTGAATCTGAAGGCAAGGTGACTAGGTACTGACTATAGACTGGAGAGTCAAGTTTAATTTCTAGTGAAAATTTCATTGAAAATATTATGAAAAATGGGGAAAAAATGGATTTCATTTTATGGGAAATGTTTGTTGTTTGGGTTTGTTTGTTTGTTTGTTTTGTTTTATTGTATTTCGAGTCTCAGATTGGTGAATTTGGAAGTTCCCATGAAAATAATGTTTTAAAATGTTAAAAGTTACCAATATATTTTCATTTGATCAATCAAAATATCATATAATACTTAACATACTTTCTGATGTTAAATCAATACACTGTTAGGATTGCAGTGTAAACATACAGAAAAATTTTCACCTTTTTAGCCACATCGGTATACACTGCAAATTCAGCTATATTGAAATGAGAAGTTAAAAAAATATACTCAGACATGATCTTGTGAAAAAATCACCGAACAGAAAAACTCGTTAAAATTAGCCTGTTTGAACAGAGTTTTACAGATTTACAATAATGAGATAGCTGGAAAATGATGACACATAGACATATTGGTTATGAATTTACCATTGTCTGTAAGGAACAATAATATTTTGGAGAAGTAGAAGTTAAATTTGGATGCAACTGATAAAGCAAACCGAAGAATTTTTGCAAAACCAAAAATAAGAATAGCATAATGATTAAGAGAAGTGAAGGAACCATGACATCAGAACAATGAGTTCAAGGATTTGCAGCTAGAAAGAGCTAGGGCAATTTCCTTACTGTGTCAGGTAAACATCAACACTGACTAACATCAACATATTTTTGTAGCATGAAGTAAGACATAATATTAGTTTGATTCCTGCAATTCACAATAATAAGATCTCAAGAAAGACTTCATGCAGGTAAACATAAAAAAAAATAGCATTAATTAATAAAAAAAGAGGACAAAAAAATTGAATTGTCGTTCCGTAAATTGAAATGACACATTAGTTACCAAACCTTTTATTTTGATTGGCCAATGTTTTGCTATCTGGAACTTTTAAATCAGGGATCTTCAAACTTTTTAAACAGGGGGCCGGTTCACTGTCCCTCAGACACTATTGGGGGCTGGACTATAATTTGGAAAAAAATGAACGAATTCCTATGCACACTGCACATATTTTATTTGTAGTAGTACACAAAAAACCAGGAAAAAGAATGCAATATTTAAAATGAAGAACAATTGTAATCAACAAAAACCAAAAAATGGTGTCACAAACCAAAATGCTTCCATTTACTTCACATTCTTAAGAATCAGAAACAGATAACATTGTTAACGGTTAATGTGTACTTTTTTAACTGTAGGTGAGTTCCAGTGTATAACAAAGTATTAGATACCTGAAAGACTTGGTTTGATTTTATATACAGAAACTAAAACATAACTATGTTTTTCCTCTGAGGTAGAGAGAACCACAGCAACCTTCATTAGATCTGTTCCCATTGCTTTCTCATGCAATAACTCCTAAATCCATGTTCATTATAAGACATATCCATTATAACTTCCATGCTCTAGGGTGCTGAAATCAGCATTGTCAATAATGCCTGTTTTAAATGAAGAAATCTATCTTTTCAATCCTGTTCACTATTAAGGAACTTTTAACCTTTATCATTAACTTATGCAAAGTCTTTGTAATCAATACAAAATGATAATAAGGCCAAAGTCCCATAAATCAGACAGGATAAAAGTAAGCAAATTCTTCATTCTTGAATTTTCATCTGACCAGTACTAATCTCCTTAGTATGTCAGATGTCCCATTTAAATTGCTGTCCTTTGAAACAATTTACCCACTTTTTTTTTTTTTTTAAATTTGTTGTACAAGATTGGTAATCAACAATTCTGGTTTATACAAAGCTACTACCTCGAAGAGAGAGATAAGTTCAATTGAAAATTCTGAAATTAAGCTATGAATTTGGATTGAGGTGAAAAGTTACCAATTATGGCCATTATGAAAACGATTTTTTTTGGTAATCATTTAGATTCCCAAGATTTATGTCCTAATTTCATTGTAGTAGTTTATTATTCTATTGTTTTTCTGGATGCTGTTTTTAAAATGAACCTATAAACTAAGTCTTTTCCAGAACAGAAATCTGAGCTAAACCAATTTTCATTGTTAAGATAATGAAGTAACTTCAGTAATTTTTTCAGGTCAGGCTACCTAGAATTCCAGTCATTCCACTTTCTGTTAAAAGAACATTGCCTGTAGATCAGCTTAATCCCCCAAACCACTGATCCATTAAACTATCCTTCTGAATTTTTGCTGTAGAGCATATTTAATGATATATTTCAACAATTCAAGCTGATTTGAGGCAGAACTTCTTGGCATCATTTTCTCATCATATCTGCCAGATAGAGGCTATAAACCCACCTGTTACCATACACCAGCATGTGCAAAATCCCCATAGTGAACCTGTTCCCAGAGGTGGGTGATCAGACACATAATTTTTCTCACTGAGTTAGTTTTACTGCACCTTGAGCTTACTTTTAGAACCACCCCACGGGGATAGGCATTGGCAAGAGGAAAAAGGATCATGCTGTTATAATCTAAGAAAGGACTTAAGCTGTCAGCTAACCATGACATTGCAAAGCACCCAGAAACAAACTGAGAAAAAAATGTATAATCCACTGTTGATATCTGACCTGAACCCACATGAAAGACTGGATTACTGACAAAAAAAGGAAGTATGGAGCAGTAAAGAAGGTAGATATTCCTGTCTCCATTCCTTCCCTGCACAGAAGAGCACAGCTTTTTTCCTTGTAAATAAGAATTCAAGACAAAGATTCTTTTCAGTTGCAGATTTCTCTTCCTTTCTAGAATTACTTTTGTTTTGCCAAGTTTTAGTTCAGTGATTATGTTAAAAATGGATCAAACCCACATGACTCAAAGAATCTAGTTCCTGATGTCATCTTAGAAATGCATTTTTTTATCAGATTTTGAGACTTAAGAAATACAATTTTTCTTAGAAATTTTTGGTCTCATTTTCTGGAAGAGCATATAAGTTTCTTTCAGGCTGGATGAATGCCTGATAAATACTGTGATGCTTGCTGATTAATATTGATCTGCATCCCCAGTGTGCTTAGTGTTATGAAACATCATAGAAAGTCTTGTGTCTCAGTGCATCTCACAAGTACAAGATACGTGATGTGAAATCACCAAAAATTGATAGTTAAACATCCAAAATAAGCATATTCTTTAAGTTCAGATAACTGTCAGGCAATTAAAAGATTAAACCTTTTACCTGTGGCATTTTTCCCTCTCAAAAAGCTCTCAAAGCTGGCCTTGCAAAATACAAGTCAATATTCAGGTTTCACACAAATATAGGGTTCCCATTCGGCAATACACAAATAGCACTGGCTTTCAAGCTTCTGACCATGAGCAGCAAAAAACCTGCTCTCCGTTTTACATTCCCACAGCCTAACAAGGCTGACCATTGACTTGATTGGCTCTGGTTGACTGACTGGGGAAAAGTAGTTTCTAACAAAAGCAAGATACCAGTCTCCAGGGTTGCAACAACAAAAGTGAGTAGTGTAATAACAGGTCTCAATACAACATGTGGGAAAAAAGGAAAATGAAAAAAGATGTTTTCATTGTCTGGTTGGTACTGTGGAATGAGGGAAGCAAAAATAAAAGGAAAACCTTTATGGTTTCAGGAGTTTCTTCTTAAAAAATAAATAAACCATGTCTGCTCCTTACTCCTAACTGAACGGGAATGTCCATCTAACTTTAACTTACTTAGCTAACAAGTACAAAAAAAGAAACTGAACTACTATTCTGTTTAATTTGGTAATTTACATATATTTTCAAAACAGGTTTTTAGTCACAACACAGCTCATCAAATAGAACAGGAGTACAGATGGGTGAGAAACAGCTGGACTTTCACAGTTCAGGTTTTTAGCCTGAAGATATTGATCCAAGAGAGAAAGAATTGAATAAACAATGAATTAGGGGTGAAAAGCAAAGAGAAGAGAGAAAGGTGACCTCTATTTAAAGTAACTTTGTGTGGACCTGTAAGTTAAAGACATAAGTTTGCACTTTATTTTTGGTTTGGAGTCACTAATTTTAGCTTTAGAGCTACATCCAGTACATCATGGTAAGTTGAGTTGTACCACTCTCAGTGATGAGGCATATGAAAATGTTAAAGATACTAGTTTTTCATGCATGGGTGAGTCATGGGAACTGAGGGAATACACCACAGAGTTGTTCTATGAGCTTTCTTTTCTTTTTAAGTTCCCTAGTTCTTATCCTGACTATTCACTGTCCTTCAAGCAAAAATATTCTTCTTAAGCCTAAGCAAGTAACAACAGACCAAGACCACCTCCTCCACCACACTGTTGTTCTCTGTTGAAGTATTAGCATCTGGCTGGAGAAGGAGAGTTGATTACAGAGTGACCTTGGCAGACATTACTCACCTTTTTCTTCTTTTAGATGAAGAGATGAATCTTTCAGATTAGGCAGTGCAGCAGGAAAGATTTGCAAGGAGCCTGTAACCCCAAGCTTATGAATGTATGCCAGACAACATGAGAACAATAATTCACATTCCTGTCCCTAGTATGTTTCCTACATTTTTTTTAAGTTGAGGTGCCTACCTTAGCACATCTGTCATTTCTTAGGGATTAGTAGAGCAGAATCCCTTCCAGAGGAGGATATGAGATGGTTTAAAGCAAATGATAGCTCTTGGTGCCCTGAAACTTTTTTTGTTGTTTCTAAACAGTCTTCTTCCAGAAAATGGCATCTGAATAGTGAGGTGACTGCTTCATAGACCATCAGAGGTCTGGTTTTCAGCCTGACACCAGGAACTAATATCATCAAAATCTACAACCAGTGTAGAAAACTGAGACCAAAGTTACACAAACTAGAAATTTTCATGAAAAGATGGACATTCTTGCACAACTGAAAAGGCAGAATTGGAGCAGAATAAGTGAATGCATTCAGAAACTAATGCAAATTAAATGACAAAGGAAATTCTTCAAAAATAGTTCAGCAGAATAAGCAGATGAACAAAACTGCTGAAAAGGCAGACTCCAGGTTTTTAATAAGTCAGTAAAACTGTAAGTTTGGGTATGTCATGTAAACTTAAGTGGTAGTCATGACATCCCTTTCCTTCTTTGTGATGTGCCCTCCTCCTCCTGTGTGCCCTGTGACTCATACCATGTCATGATCCTCCTTCACACAGTTTCAGGACATGTGCAATACACTCCTGTCATGCTCCTGCAAGAAACATGGTTATATCTCTGTAGTAACTGTCTCAAAATAGTTCTTTATTTGTGTAAGTTTTGCAACACCCCAAGGGACACTCCAAGACCTCATCCACTTTCCATATGGGTGCCTACTGTTGCAAAAGCTTCTTATTGCAGTTCTTCCTCTGAGTATGACACGGGCATACAGTTTGGAAGACTGATTGGTACTGCATCCCTCATACAGCAGAAGCTTCCCTTCATTCCTTTTGTTGCATACACCCATCTTACTCCTTTCCTTCTGCAGTACCAGCTGCAGGGTTTTGAATAGAAGCAGGTTGTTATAGCCAGCTCCAGGGACTTCTTGCTGGCACTGGGGGTACGTGTCAGTAGCTGGCCAGGCATCCTCTCGGGATTATTTCCAATTGTTTTTCTAGAATACAATCTGCTTGCAAATGGCTGTGATCCACTCATCTATATACTGCTGTGAACTTCAATCTCCAGATAAAGATAGTCAGAGGAAAGTGAGAAAGCATCTAGGTACAGAAATACAGTAGTAAGTCATAATGAAGGACTTACATGCTGATTTGAATTCTTCAAATATATATGGAGAGATCCTGTATTCAGCTGTCACTGGACTGCATCTGTGTTCCTAGGCAACATTAAATGGAGGAGCCTGAGGAACACAGTCCTCCCAAAGAAATGGAGGCCTTTGAGATACTTGTCTGCTGTCAGTGTGCAGTGAATTAGTCTCTCTCTTCAGGAAGGTCTGAAGGTAGGAGGAGAGAGACTGAGAGCTATTTCTGGTCATCTTGAACTCTTCTAAAGAACTTGTTAATGGGTCTCTCTCCCCACTTCCTTGCACCCAATACCTCCTGTCCATGTATTCCTGAGGAAATGTCCACTCTCACCATGCTAGATGTCAGCCTTACAGCAGGATGGCTGTGTTGGGACTACACAGCTTTGAAAAAGGACTAGTCAGGGCCTTTCTTTTTAAGTGGATGGCCAGGTTTTTATTTTCTGTCCTAAATTATCCATTGCATATATAAAACACTCAAGAAATTTCAGGGATGCATAACTATTCCTCTATGGGAACAGAATGGAGCACTTTCTGTGTGTCTTTGTTGTCTGCTATATAGACTTGATGTGTGGCAAAAGGATTTCAGCCTTAGTTACTAGACAGAACCTTATCTGGGGGTGACCTCAGTATAGGAATGTAACAAATAAATGCAGATAGCTCCTCTGACAGGAACCTGGGCATAACTCTGCCCTCTGGAGCCTTACACTGACTTGCTGATTATTGTAACCAAATGGGCAGAGGAAAACAATCCTCTAAGAAGATGAAAATCCTTTTGAGCAAAAACACTGCAATTCTTCAGATTTATGCTTAAGAAAAGATGATTTCAATAGCCTGACTGTTTAGCCAAATGTGTGCTGATACTGTTACTGAAATGTGCACCTGCCACTTGATCCAATCACCCCATGCTCTAGTCTTTCCATTCCCCAAGTCTCTCTATAAACTACTCAGTCTAGATCTGATGTATAGTACAATATAGCTTTGCTTGAGATTAAAGGTAGATTAAAATATTGCAAATAATATAATGCTTCTTGCTTGACCAATCCCAATCTTTTCCATGGGAACCTATTTCATACTAAAATGTAAGGAACTGAGATCAACCTTGACTATGTAGGTTTCCACAAACACTGTTTTATATATGCTATTATCAAGCTGAAAGTTATTGTAAACAAAAGAAAACAAAACAAAACAAAAATCACATTTTTTTCAGCATAATCAAGAATTACATCCCTACTATAATTTTTGATTTATGAAAATCAAATAACTCTTAATATGATAGATAGGTACTAAGTGGCTTTAAAAATTCTTTTGGGGGAAAATACTGTCTGAAATTTTGTAAGTTTTCTGCATTCTCCATGTTTTTTGCTTCCCATAAAACTTTTTCTATGACAAATATACTAAAAACACAGTCCCTTTTCAAGGCCAAAAAAAAAAAAAAGGTGTGGCAGTCATAATGCTTGAAAATATTGAATGATTTACACATAATGAAAATAGACACTCTGTATTGCTAGACATTACAGAAAGCAGAATTTAATCCTTTTATTGTTTCAGTGATCAACCCGACAGATGCAAACTATTTTTAGGGGCTTTCTCTGCATATGGACTGTGAAAACATAAATAAAGGATGATACAACAGTTTTTTCCACACAGGTGGTCTGATTTAGAAATAAGCAGTGGATAACTGATGTATTTTATAGTTTTAAATTAAAATAAATTAAAATCCTAAGGAAGTATGATTAGGCATTTTTACAAAATAGAGAGATTAAGGGCTGATTTTATTTTGAATGTAAATAAAAAATAATTCACTTCTACATTCAGCAAATTGCAACCTTAATATTCTTTAAAAATGTATTAGTAAACCAGATTTTAAAAAAAAAAATTTTTAAAAAAACTGGTACACAGAATATTTAGGAAAAAAAGTATTATAGATGAGGTCTATTTTGACTGTGTGATATTTAAAACTGCCTGCTGGTTTAAACTCCTTGAACTGCAGTAGACAAAACAGCACATTAGGGACAGTTAGTCAATCTCACTCAAATTTTTGTCTGACAAGAAAAGAAATAAACAGGAAAATAAAGACACAGATATAAATAATTAAACATTCTCAAACATATTTTTAGATGACACATCTGGAATGTGTATGAATCTCTCAATAAGTGTGAAGCTGATGAAATTCAGTAGCCTGTATTATGCACGACATCAGACTAAATGATCAAAATGGAATCCTTTTGGCTGTAGAACTGTTAATCTATATTCAGCTTGAAATCCACTTGAACTGGAATTAATACTTATTAGCCAGACTTTCACATTATCTGTCCAACCGAAAACTCTCTTGTTACATGAAATCAGATATAGGTGTTCATAAATGGGATAACCTGGCCTGATGTGCTTGTCTTGAGCAGAATCACAGAGTTCATTTTTAATTGTGAAGTACTTTGAAACAATTTTCTTTTTTAAAAAATTTAAAGCAATGTAGAATTTTAAATAATGTTTACCATTTATTTCTCACATTTATTCACATTAACATATTTTGTTGAACTTCTATAATTTGCAAATGAAAATCATCTTGAAAGATGAATCTTGAGTAATCGAAATCTATACGATAATGAATTTCTCACATTACCTCATGAAACTTGCACCAAGTTCTCCTTTCCATGCCAAACCATAAGACAAATACTGCTGATTGAAACTTTACAGCAGAAGGATTTTGGTGTTATTTGTAAAGCCTTTTTTTTAAATGACCCCTTCATCTACAAAATGAGATTAATATCAAAACCTAAACCTAGAGCAAATATAACACTTGAAAAATTCTCTTTAGCTTTCTAGACAAATAGACTTGCTGCGAAGCTACCAAAATACAGATTAGTGAAAGAGAAAACTTTTTGCAGATAAGTTTTAAAAAAAATTGTCTGCATTAAATAGATTTCATAGTTCCCTGACAAAATTTACTTCTGGTTTACATGGCAATGACTAGCTGATGTGCAAGAATTATTAACAGTTGGTATTTATTTAATTAATTATTTGGAGACTGAGAACTTTCTGTCTTAGATTGATAATCAAGAGAATTTCCTAACCATAATATTTGTGTTAGATGCTAATAAAAGATGAAAAGTTACTTTTAAGAAAACTTTTATTTATGTGTAACATTCCTGTAATTATTTATGAATTGACAATGTTGAAAAGTAGTCTATCAAAGAGAACTGTTGTCCTGAATATCTTCTGTTCTTGAAATACTTTCAATTGCAGTACAAAGTGGACTTCTCTCCAAGACTGCAATTCTTTTGTGACCTTTTAAAAAATGCAAAGTGTAGAAAAACTCAGTCATGTTTGGAGGTTTTCAGAATCCATTTAGTTATTCAGACAACCATGGTTTCAAAAATATTTAGATTTTATCAAGTCTGCAGTAATAATATCTAGCTTGAGGCAGTACTTTGTCCCTCTCTTACTAATGCTATCCAAACCACTACACTGTACCAAAGGGAGAAGAACTGCAAGAATAGAAAACTGTCATGAAGCAATTGGGCAAACTGCTTCATATCCATGTGTTCAGCACATCTATTTCAATTCGTTTCTGGCGCAGAGGAATATAAAATCAAGGATTCACACAGACAAAGAAGCAATCAATGATTTCAAAAGCACATGATAGACCAATTTAGCCAACAGAACAACTGCAAATACTTTCAGCTGAATGTAATTATGTCAGAGTATCTGAAGAAAAATTCTGGGGGAAAAAGGGAATTCTAACATTTAATCCAGTTAATTGTGTAAATTTATGCATACCTTACCTCCTAGGAATATATATGTACATTAAGAAAATTATATACCTAGCTAAAAGATAAATGTATTTGGGGAAAATGTTTACATATGTTTCGATACTGAGTGAAACTACATATAAAAGCGCTCCAAAAGAAATACCAATTTCATAATTTTTCAACTTAAAAAAATGCTGCATTTTTGTTTGGTTTGGGCTTTTTGCTTGTTTTTGGTTTTGTTTTTCTTGAGAAAGATAGGGTCTCAAATACTTACAGACAGCAACTTAAAAGTTGCCTGGGACCTTGCTGCTGAGGATCTCTGTGCAGGGAGATTGTACATCTCTACAATCAAAGTTAGACTGCTGGGAAATGAGTAACCAGGAAGACTATGAACAGTCCCAGTGCTGCCTGTGGCAGGTAGATAATATAGCAGAAGTCCATCCACACTATGAACATTACAGAAACTAGGGAGACAGCTGAACAGCTGAGAGATTCAAATCTATAGACCTTCAAAGATATCCTAAATCATGGGATCAATTTTTCCTAGAAACCGTGGATATTGAAGGCACCTTTACAGTTGATACTAAATGGATGTCTGCATGGTGGAGTTGCCTTGGAGCCTTGGCTCCTGACTACTGTTTTTTAAAGAAATTTCATTGCAGGCTAAGGTGGAAAGACTTCCAATAGAACTACCTCCAACTGAAAAAAAAAAATCCAGCTCAGTACCTGTGAATTTACTAGGGAAGTTTGGTACAGGCTAAACATATTTTGGGTACTGTTCAAACAATTTACCGGTAGATCCTTCCATCTATAATTGAAATTAATTCTACCTAAAAGGTCTGGAAAAGAATGAGTAATCTGAAATAAGTCCTTTCTTTTTAATGCTAATCAAAATAAACTGATATGTGGTGGAATTGGCAGTGTTTCTACCAAAAAAATTTGCAGGAACTGTTGAAACATGTATCTAGGTCATAATGATCTTCGGTCAAATTGACTGTCTGTTATAGCGAACTGGAACATACATGCTTACATATCAGTCCAATTCCACAATTCACATGGCACATTAATGCTACATTCATCCCCTTCTGCAGTTATACCTTTCAGAATGTAAAAAACACACTTCTTTTGCAGGTGCTTTCAATCTTCTTGTTTTCATGAGTACATATCTAGGGTTATACAATCCTATCTCATGAAAGTTCAGAACATATGGTGTAGCAACAAGACTACACTCTTTAAGTTACACTTTATTACGCATTCTTTGCTAGTTTTATAATCCTTTTGACTTTTATACATTAAGAAACATCTGCTTCTTTTTTTTGAAGTACATTCTGATGCATGTATTATAGTAACTGATGTACTTCATTCTTTCTCCCTCTGTAGTGCATGTAAAAATATTGTCTAGATCAAAAAGAGTGGATAGTAACTATTAGGAGCAAAGCGAGCATCTGAGGGTCTCATTTTGTTTCTGCTCCAATTGCTTCAATGGAGAGGTCAAAGCTATATTTATAGTCTTTTCTTCAATATTTCCTGTAAATTTAATCTCTGCAGGGGGTACAAGTTATTTCATTTTCCACTGTCTTGCACACTCTTTTTCTAGATTCATGTGCTGATTTTAAGTGTATATGACATCTCAAGTTTAACAGAACTCCTTTATTGAGATATTGAAATTCACAGTTTGGACTTGATGATCTTAAAGGTCCTTTCCAACCATGATGATGTTTCTAAGTTTCTATATTTTAAATAGTTATTTGAATATGACTACCCTGTCTTGGCAGGCAAGAATGTTTAAATTTTCCATGCTGATTGTGTTTAGTACTATGTAAGAGTCCTGTACACACAATAAGTACAGACAAAGTGTTATTATCTAGCTAAACAGATTTTTAAGTTCAAATTCATGTGACACTTTTTCCCTCTGCCCAAATTCAGTTTTAATTGTCTATTATTGTAAGGATAAGTAATATTACCTATCTTGAATAAGAAATCAGTTGTATATTCAGCTTACCACAAAAGTGCCTCTAGAGTTTTCTTTGTTAACAAACCAATTCAAGTTTATTTTTAACAATGGAATATGCTCAGAAAAACAAGGAAAAGTATATTTACAGTGGTACTGATCAGACTAGTTTTTCAGATGTGTATGGCAAGTATGAAGAATCCTAAAGAATCAGATATCAGATCAGATGTGGAATTTTAAAGTTTCTTTATAATACTTAGAAAATACCTGCTCCTCTATTGTGTGCCTTTTGTAACAGTCACCTGCATACCATCACAAGGTGACAATCAGTGACACCAGTCTGCCTGAAAAAACTGCACCCAGTTTGAATATGCCTGTAACAGTGACAGAAAACATGGATAGGGTACACAGCAAACTGTAGAAATTGGATGAAAGCCTTTTTCCAGACTCAGCAAGGAATAATTTCTCATCCAACTAAATCTGTTACTTTAGGAGAAAAAAAATCTAAGAATAGGTTTGTAAAATGAACAGTAACTCTCCCCTACAGGCATAACAGAATATAGGCATCTAAATCACAGAATCACAGAATATTAGGAGTTGGAAGGGACCTCGAAAGATCATCTAGTCCAACCCCCCTGCCACAGCAGGATTCCCTAGACCAGGTCACACAGAAGCAAGTAAATGCTTTTAAAAATCTGGCCGTATGCTCAAAGTGGACACTAAAATGCAGGGCAGGCTCTACAACCGGAGTATTATTTTGGTTTAAAAGAATTCAAGATTAACTTTGTTTCCTTACTGTGCTATGAAAGAAATATAAAGGGTTTGGGGATCTGGACAGGCTCCATAGATGGGCTCAGGCCAATGGGACAGGTTTCCATAAATAAATCACTTTGTTTCTGCTGTTCATTACAGCTTTAGGAACACTTAATTTCTCAAATAAATATATAAAAATATTTGAATGTGTATATTTCAAGCTGGTGAAAGGGTTGGAAGGAATGTTCTCTGAAGAGTGGCTAAGGTCTTTGGGCTTGTCTACTTCCTCCTGATCACAGGTTCTATGATTTTAAAGTTCAACTTTTGCTTTAAGTTTTCTAAATTTCTGAATATAATGCTTCATGAGAATGTCTAGTTATTTGCCTGCATTAATTTAATTAAGTTTTGCTGGCCAGATTTTTTTTCACTTTTTGGAGAGGAAAGTCAATGTCCTGTTTTCAGAATATATTCTCTTTTAAATGGGAAAAAAAAAATGTTTTCCTTAGTTTGATTTTCCACAAAGAATACATAGGTTCTAAAATTTTTATTTGAACTATAACAAATATCTAACCCATATCAGTCAAAACTGAGTTTTAAATGATTTCCAGTTTCATTTAAAATGTTTTCCTAGCTTTAATATTTGTCATTGTAATTATGATTTTATTGAAATAAACAAACTAATAGAATAAAATCAGAAAAAGAAAGTATGTTGGTTGAGAACTCTATCAGTTTGGGCATCATTTCAGAAAAGCACTTAAATGCATGCTTAAAAGGAAAGTAACTTCATTGAAGACAGACAGTAGACAGTGCATGAGACAATGTAGAAGACTGTCTCAAAAAGTAAAAGATCCCAAGACAGTTCAAATTTGGCAATACAATAAAGCCTCCAAAACCAAGCAGATGGAAATTGGCCAAAACTGAGTGAGCAGTTTTTGGACAACAAACTTGTTTGGAAAGTTGTAATCGAACTTGCCATATCTGTTTCAAAGTTTATACAAAAATTATTTCTGGGATATTCTAGATGTGGTCATTAGTATCCTGATGTCCAGGAGTCTTAGTAGCTGAAGAGGTCACTAGATAATAAGGCAGTCTCGAAAATCATGGTTAATTGTTAAAAAAAAGAACAAGACAGAATGAAATAAAGTGAGTAATTGTTGGATGCAAAATATAGTAAGATGACTGAGGGGGAGAGGGGGGAACTAAAAAAAAAAAGAAAGAAAAGTGTGTCCTAACACAAAACATGCATGAGCCATGTAGAACATCTTGCCACAAAATATCATCTATGCTTTTAAATATGTGAAGGGTGGGTATATGGGCATGGGGTCAGGCCCTTCTCAGTGAAGCCCAGTGACAAGACAAGGGGCAATGGTTGAAAGCTGATGCACAGGTGGTTCCATGTGAATACAAGAAAAAAAATTTTCCCAGTGAGGGTCATGGAGCACTGGCAGAGACTGCCCAGAGAGCTTGGGGAGTTTCCTTCTATGGAGGTATTTAAAACCTATCTGGATGCAATTCTCTGTGACTGGTCTAGGGAATCCTGCTGTGGCAGGGGGGTTGGACTAGATGATCTTTCGAGATCCCTTCCAACTCCTAACATTCTGTGATTCTGTGAGGGTTTTGGTTTGGGGGTTTTTGTTGGTTTGTTTGAGGGTTTTTGTTGGTTTTGTTTTATTTTTTTCCCAGAAATTGTTTAATCCACTCTTCAAGCAAAGCTTCAAGCTACCCTGAGGTAGCTTGAACATATCACAGGTTTATTATCATTTTCTCTTACCTTTGTTATTTTATTGCGTTTATTTTCACATTTATGTTTTAACCATCTTCTATGGCCAATCTTACCATAGGCTTCATGTGGTTAAGTCAATCTCAGCGTCAATACAAAACCCCACTGTGTTTTCTGTGAAGTAACTGATTCAGATGTAGATCTTATGAAATCTGCTGCTGTAACCTCTCCCCACAAAGGCAGGCAGTTTTTAATAACAGGTGCATCACGATGCAGAAGTATTTCCTGTAAATAATGCATGAGTTCTCAAAAAAGTGTGCACCAAGAAATGTTAGAGCTTTATCTCTAGAAATATGAAGAAAAAACTCTGTGTGGAAACAACATATTTTTATTCTTTTCTCATAAATTTTCTTACCCAGTGATGTCCACTGAAATGGAGAAGAAACAAATCCATGCAGTTACTATATTACAACACCAACACATGCTCTGGGTTCTATGTACTAACACGTACGCTACAGTGAAAAATCTTGTAAGTGTTCTGTTAAATAGACTGTCATGCCTGTGAATACTTACATATTTGAAATCATCATGGGTATATTTGGTAGTAACAAGAAAAATTTGCATTTCCAACAAGTTTTAAAGTACAAAGAATGAGGTAAACTCTTAAAAACTTGACATAATTAAAGTAAGTTCTCAAATTGTTACTAAGAACAGTCTCATAAACCACAGGTTGTTCACTCAAGACACTTGGGAATTTGTGGTTGGAACACATATGATACCTATATTTAAATTCACAGTAAAGGACCTATTATGTGATCATTTTATTTTCCATAAATTGTTTTTCTAAAGTTCCCAGCTATGTGCAATGATTTCTGTGGTCTTCTCTGACCTAAAGGAGAAATGTTAACAGGGTCTGTGCTTGACCCTGCATGTTAAGTGATTTGAACTATATCTCACATGATTGCATGTAGCAAATATTTCAGAAATTATTGTACACAGAGGAAGTCACAATCCTTTTTTCATCTGTTTTTTTGCCAAAAGGTGTTTAAGCTATGTGCAGGCTTTAATTCAGCAAGGTCGACAAGCTCATACAAAGGAAAAATAGCAAGCAGATATAACTGAAATTCAGAGTCATAAAATCTCAGTGAATTGCAAGTTGACCTTTATTTATAGTACCAGAATAATTTTCTTTGAGAAATTATGTGGCTAGACTAATTAAGTGCACTTTGTATCCACAGGGATCTTGGATTACTTTGCTTCCAAGGAAACAAACATTTTAGAGAGGCTTAACATTTCTTCCTCTACAAAAGCCATGTTATGGAAAAAGAGATTTCAACAAAAGGAGAAACAGTGAAAAGTAGCTAAATTTAGAAAAATACCTGACTGGTATTTTCTCTAGAAAATAAATAAAATAACAGGAAATTTGGAGTTAAGGAGCATTGCTCATAATATTCAGTTGTATTACTGGTGTAACTGACAGGTAGGCTACAGTACAGAGTGTTTTACCCTTTAAAATAATGCATTTAAATAATGATACTTGGTGATTTCTTTCTTCCATGTGGGGGTTCTTGGTAACAGAACACCTTTTAAGTCAACAGATGAGTGGATCTAAAATGAGATAGAGTTGAATTCCAAAGAAAATAGAAAACTTTAATTTACAAAAAAAGCTTAGCAGATTATATGCAAAATTGCTTTCACATTTTTCACCACAAAACATAAAGAGACAAAATACAACATATTATAGGTAAAGTGACATTAATTAATTTGTCATATATTACTTTGTATAAAGATCTGGATGTTACTCATAGAAAGAGATTTTGGGGATGAAAGTAATCAGTGAAAACTGATAGCATGTATGCATGTGTCAAATTAATACACAGGTAAACTATGTTTGGACAGAGCCACCTCTCAAGCATGTTAAGATCTCTCTCTGGATGGCATCTCTTCTCTCGAGTCTGCACTTCATCCCACTGTCCATGTCACTGACAAAGCTGTCGCCTGAGGGACACCACGTGTTACCAGTCTCCACTTGGGCATCAAGCTATTGACCACAAAGCTTTGAGTGTGGCCATCCAGCCAATTCATTATCCACTGAGCTGTCCATCTATCAAATCCATGTCTCCCAATTCTACTTAAGCAGATTATTACAACAGATGATTTTAAAAAAAAAAAATTATCATATTCTAAGCTACTTGCAGACCTAAAGTGCCATAACATCTCAAAGGTTAGTAAAGATGTTCTTTTTTCCACTTTCATGAGTGAAAAGAATTGCAGAGCCTTGGATAGACTTTTGTGTTGTCATACAATAAACATATGTTCACACTGAACCACAGTTAACTCATTCCTAAAACAGTTTTACTCTAGGTTCTTGTTCATACTTCAGTTGTTTCATCTGGACAGTATTTCCCTTGATTGTTTATAAGGCTGTCATGTGATAACTTCCAAAACTCTTCTACAATAAAAATGTATGGAAACTTTACCCTCTATCTACATGATGCATTAAAATGTCATGGAGGTTTAATAGGAGAGTTCCAGTTTCTGCCCATATCTATACTGTTGCCAGTTGCAGAGTGGCAGAGTTCAGTATTTCTAGAAATTCATGCTTTCCAGAGGTATTTAATGTAATTCTAAATTTTACCATTATTTAATGTGGTAAATGCTAATTAGAAATACTGCCTTTTTTTACATTAAAAGCAGTTTAGCAGTAAAGAGTGCTGATACCACTTTAATTCTCTTCATATTCATTTTTCACCTGCAACTAACTGGGTTCTTCTCTATTCTTTTTTTCCAGAGTACTAGAAGTAAAGAATACCAATAATTTCTACTGACACTCTGTTGATATCAACACCCAAGGATAAACCACCATTTATATTAGATATGCTGTAAGAAAAGTAAAAATACAAAAGACACTTTCCATAGGCTCATTTAACTGCAGAATCTTTGACTAAACTTTTTTCTAATACATTAATTTCTGAATTGTTATCATATAATAAAATATCATATTCTGAGAATTATGAGGTCCTTTGAGTCATTCTATCCAACTGCATTAATATTCCTGAAGATTCAGTGGCATGACATGCCATAGCACTTGATGTCAATTCACAACGTTAGCTGTAGTGCCTGTTAGATCTCAGAAGCAGCTAAAAGAAAGAGCAGGAGGGTGCCTACCATCTTTTACTTTATTATTTGTGCAACGCTGAAGGTGACATCAGTAGAAAGAGAGAAAGGGAAACTGTTTGCAAGTCAAAGCAACATTTTTCTAAAAAGGATCCGTAATCTTTAGAAAACACACAAAAGGTGCTCTAAAGCTAGGTGTTGATTCTAGGCAGAGCCACAGGTACTGAGTAAACTGCATCATTACTGACACAGCTATATTTCAGGGACACTTTATTGAGGCCTTTTTTTTTTTCCCCCACACAAAGTTTGGCACAGAGAAAGACACAAGGAAGCAATTTCTTTTTGTATTAAAACAAAGGGCAGAAGGAACTGGGCCTGATTATCCTCTGGTCTTCATTCCTCTGATTCCCTGGCCTGCTCCATGTCACTTTGGTAGGGATCTGAGGGCATCTTACTCCCAGATGAAGATTTTATAATGAGCTGACCCTCATTGTCCAGCAACATTGCTAGTACATTTTGCCGGAGCTCCAGCTCTGCTAGAGCCATCTGCAGCTTACCAGAACTGTGTCCTACCCTGTATTGCTAGAGTTTCAAATGCTGCAGAGACTGGGAAAGGATACTGGCAGGTAAGATAAAATTCCTTACCTTCCTGCCTAGGCATATCTAAATAAGTGTTTCATGCTTTCAAGAAAGGCTTTCTGGGGAAAACTGCCATCATAGAAAGAACAGGATGAAAATGTTACCCTATGCAACTAGTGATAACCTACCTTGTCTGAAAGCACAGGATTTCCCAGACTTTATATGAGGACTAGACTTGTCTCTGTGGTAATGAAAAACTGTGAGAAGCCGGACCCTAAACATAAACGTTTTTTAGAGGAATGGTGGGAATTCTGCTTGTAAAAGTACCAAAATGAATGGTTTATTTTAGGAGATTGCTAAAAAACATGTGAGGAGAAGAGTTTAATTTTTCATCATTACCAGTCTGTTTCTGTTTAAGGGTTGGCAAACACAAGACTACATTTTTTTTTCTTAATTTAAAGAACATAGATACTTCTGTGTTTACTTTCTCTTCAGTAAAAAAGATCCTACAAGAAAGGAAGAAGATGCTCCTTTTACTTAATTTTCAATAGATGGCTTGCTTATGCTTTGCTAGGAGTAGGTCAGTGCTTGCCCCAGGGAACTCAGTCTCACAGTGCAAGAAACATGATTCTGAACAAAGTGGGTAATAAGGGCAAAGGTACCTAAAAGAATGTACTTTTTTTCTCCTTGTAGGATGCATTTTGCAGTTCAGCATTCACATATAACAAGGTGCTGACATCTATAGTTATTCAGTTCATAATGTGGGTTTTTTAAAATCTCACTGTTAGACACAATGATATACCAAATAAACAAAGAGAATTGTTATTAAAAGCCTATTCTCAATGTAAAGCAAAAAGAAAAAAAGTTAGAGATACAGATCTGTTTTGTACTGTTCAGTATCTCTATTAACAGGAAAATGGAGAATGCTGCCATGTCATATTTGTTAGGACATTACTAATCAGCTGCAACAGCTGTAAGCATTTGGAAATAATCAGAGCCATTTAAAATTTTATGCAAATGTATTTGAGAAGATGAGGACACAAAAAAGTACACCACTGAATTTTTCCTAGTTGTTTGGGAAACCACAATGAAAATTCTTGTTCCCTTATTCTTCTCCCATCTCAGTGCTTGGTATATTTCTGTCACATTAATAACAGGAAAACCTCTGAAACCTGTGTCAAGATATGAAACCAGATCCATCCTCCAAGGTCAGGTGCTTCTGTGTATTCATTCCATAAGACACTCATTCACCTCGAGGGGTCACGAGCAAGATACAGCTCTGAAGGTTAGTGAAAGAAAGTTCCATTGCAGAAAAACACTTATATTGCGCATTCAGCTATGAGCCATGAGCACAACCCAAGGCAGACAGGAAAAGGAGGCATCCTTAGATGGCACATCAGATAAGTGGCATGTCTCACCCTGTAGCTCCATCTTGATTTTTCTATAATCAATGACACATCAGCATAGGCTGAGGTTACTAATGTCAGAAGACTGAAGGTGAGTGAGGTGAATCTGCTATCAATGTCATGGAGCCAGCCTTTCTTTGTGGATCTTACCCTAACTGTTTAACGCTTTAACTATTCAACTAAACTTGGTTTGAATAGTACAGAGCTCTCCTTTTTAAGAGCATCACTTGCAAAGCCTGAATTGTTATTAACTTCTGTTTAAAGACATGTTTAACATGCCAAGCCAACAAAACAGACATCTAAATATAGAAATAACTAGTATCTTGTTATCCTTCCAGAAGTTCTCTATGACTGGAGTCATTCTATATTCACTCATCAAATTTTAAATTCACAGGAAAGAAACAGTTTTGAGAAAACATCAGATTAGGAACTACGAAAGAACAATAAAGTGAAGAGTTTGCTGGCAATGGTTAATGGGCAATGACTGGAAAAGCTGACAGGAATAGGAAAAAATATGAAGAAAAAAAAAAGCTTATATAGTGATAATTGTAGGAAAAAACCCTGTTAGATTTCTAAATATACCTGAGAACTAAATAAAGAAGGTTACTTAGCAAAGTAAACTCTTAAAGCGTAAGGACATTGGATTTTTGGCAATAAGAAAGATGTCAGGATAAACTGGCTTCATACCATGGGAAAGGTTCCTTATTTGTGGAAAGGTGGGAAGGGCAGAACGATGAATAAGTCTCGCCTCTATTTCCATTTAAAAAACATAACCTCTCTGTAGGCAGATGCAGCAGAAAAATGCCAGGTGGGCAGTCTCCAGTGTTGCTAACACTCATGATGCTATGCAACTGAGGTTTGATTCCTGCTCCCTATTACATACACTTAAGAACAGAGTAATTCCAGAAAAATTCACAGCTGCTGTTAACTCAATTTAGCTGACTCAGGCTACATTTACTGAGGCCTAAGCCAGTATTACTGTACTGCTATTTCTCCTACACTGCTAGAATTTTCAGCTTTTTTTCATCAAATCATGGAATGTTTTTGAGATAACAGAGAACTCTGTGGGTTAGCAATGTCTATGGAATTGATACTTGCTCCCCCAAAATAAGTCATAAAACCTTCCAAAAAGACTCCTAAGAGAAACTGTTTGCTCCTTTGAAATTATGTCAGTTTTCTATTCATTTATTTGGATTTCAGTCCCAGGTGTTATCCTTTTGGATTATCTTTTCCACACTTGCAGAATCTTTAAAAAAACTGTTAGATTGCTTAAAATGATTAAATTAACCTATGATCATTAAAATTGGATATCGTAAAAGTAAGACTATAGACTGAGATTTTACTTCAGTGACACAGTACTTTTGCTTCAGGAAATTGTTCAGAATGTGAAGAGCTTTGCCCCAGTGTTTCAGGAAAGGCTGTGTAAATATTTTTAAATAACAAATGATCCTATGGAAAATTAAACATCCCTGAAAACTGCTTGCCTGCTTTAATGAAAACAGCAAAAATTCTGAAAGCACTGTAAAATGGCATCTGAAATAGCCAAGAAAGAGCTTCAACTTATCTACTCAAGTTATTTAAAACTTACAGATATTTTGTTCCATCAACACGAATTATCCTTTTTTTTTAACCTTTTATCCTTTGGTCTTTTGTCTAGTCTGCTGAAAACTGTTTATTTTAAACTAAACCTTGAAGTGATTACTCAAGATTCAGATCAATTACTTCTAATTTCAAAGCCAGTATAAAGCTTCTTTCAGCACTGTGAGACAAAATTGAGTTTTGCTTTCCCAAATATGAAGAGAAAATAAGCTTTTTTTCTCCTTTTCTTGGAAAAATACATATCTGTGGCAGCAGACCTGGCGTAGAGTTGAAGTGGGTGGGCACTGGCAAAGGATGACCAAAAGGAACCTAGTAGATTTTGAGAGGCCTTTGGCTGGGCTGGAATCAGCCCCCAATCCTTCCAGTCAACAAAGACACCCATCAAGACACTCATGTCTTGCCCTTGGCAGCAGCAGCAAAAGCAAAGTACAGTGCCGGTTAGAAATAGAGATCAGATTTTTAGGCTGTGTGCAGTGCTAAAACATATAAAATACAAAGCTTCTGGCAAAGGTAAAAAGGACAGCTTTGGGTTAAGGTTCCTGCTATTGACAGCACATATGTCTCAGTATCAGTTATATGAATGTAACCAGGGGAAAGTCAACACTTTCAAAAAAATGTTATATGCAGTGTTCATATTAGAAATAGATGCTGGCAGGAGAACTTCTTAAAAAGATATTTAACAGCTTATTTTTAGTGGTAACTCATTTATTTGATGGTAAAATGCTTTTATGTAGTCTGCTTGTTTTCTGACAGATACTTCCCTGAAGGTAGAAGATTTATACCTATGTTCCCTGTAAACAGTGTTTTCTTAATCAGCCTCCTGCTGGAGGTGGGAGTGGGGAAGGGTGGGCAATGCAGGGAGGGGAAAAATATTGCCTGCTTTAATGAAAACAGCAAAAAAATTCTGAAAGCACAAAACCCATATACTGACCCTACTAATACTAGGAAAACAAACCAAGAAATCATACCAAAAGTGAACAGAGAGAATTAGCTCTCCATAATATCAAATTAAATCCACTCATAGTATTCTTAATTGCACATTTAATCCCAGATCAAAGAAAGTAGGATGTTTAAACAGGTATATTATATTGCAAGTAATGCTCTTTGCTTAATTGATTTGCACTGATAAAACCAACATTTCTGTAAGTATACCTCTTGTGTAGGATGCTTAGTCCTAGGTAACCTTAACATGGAACTTGAGAGCTGCCTTTGCTATTTAGATTTACTGACCACTGAGGACAGTGCTAAGAAGTGAGAGGATGCAACTGCTTGCTAGTCACTGCTGGCGTCTCCTTTGAAGGCTCCCACCGGCTCCTTCCTGACCACAGTTATGAAAGTCCTCTGTTACAGATTGTGCTGCTGTGGTGCTTATAGTGTGGGCTGTGTGTCCTCTCCAGATTTACAACTTTTATCTCCTTCAAATTTAACTAAAATAATAATGCTTAATATCTCCTCAGGTCATGTCGGTTAGGCATTTTCTTTTCAGATGTCAACCCATATGTCAAAAATACTGGACGTGGATCATGTCTTGTTTGAGCCTTCTCAAGGGGATTTCTATACTCCATCCTCATAATGCGTAACAGGTGAATAATAAGAATACAGCATAACATGCCTACTATTATAGTCACATACATATTTGTTGTTCCTATTACAAGCAAAAACTTGCATTAGTATAAGCATTTGTATCCCTATCAGTCTTAGCATTATAAATTAAAAAAATTGCAAATAAAACCGTGTGATTTTTATATTGCTACATAATGGGAGAAAAATAAGCATCTATCACAGATTTATGTTCTATATTTATACTGCAAATGTCTTTTAGCAGAAGCTGATTCAACTTAAAGCACAACATTTTCAGATACATTAATGCTGGTTATGAAATCCACAACAGTTTGTGCTATATTCCTAGTGGA
The DNA here is from genome assembly GCA_013399015.1 of Galbula dea. Classification (NCBI taxonomy): domain Eukaryota; kingdom Metazoa; phylum Chordata; class Aves; order Piciformes; family Galbulidae; genus Galbula; species Galbula dea. The sequence continues at coordinate 944,596 of VWZX01008270.1, forward strand.
GACTTTCATGAAACTGTATCTTCTTCAACATTGCTGGATGAATTTGCCTGGATATATATTTTCTGAAGCAATCTCACTGTATTACTGTATTTTGATCAGATGTGAATAAATTCAGACATTTTTTGTTTGAAATGTATGTAATAATGTATGATGCCATTGTTTTTCAAAACAATGAGGCTGGACAAATAGAAGAGAAAAATAAGTTCCCTGGTTCATATCCATAGAAAGAATTATTTTATATAATCTATGTAAACATAGGAATAAAAGCATATGTATGCAGAGGAATGCTTTTTGGTTAATCTCCTTTTTTAAATACTATGTATGAATAATTTTTATACGAATATTTTATTATGCTAAAAGCAAGATAGCTGCCATAAACTTCCAGGCTAAAATCAAAATGTCATTGGACATCTGCTTCCTTGTCTGACTGGCAGTGTGTGTTGAAGCCCATCTTCTCTTATCTGAAGGATTGCTTTATATTCAGGAAGTTTATCAATCATCTTAGGCTGTTAGGAACTTAGCTCTTCCTTTCTTTTCTAAATAGATATGTTTGGCAAATTATAAGCTGCCCAGAAATATCTTGTTAGTAGAAAGTAGTTGGCAAATGTACATTCAGTTCCTCAACCAGAATGCCATTAATACTGTTTAGTGAGAGTGACAGTATAGCAAAATGTGCTGCATATTCTGTTCTTTTTGAATGCAGCGAAAAATCAAGTTACTCAGCAGATAACTAGCCATACTACACGAATAACAGATAAAACCCAAATGGCGGAATTTGAAACGGTCTGGTGACCCATTTTACTTGTGATGAGATTGTTTGCTTCTCAGTACCCCTCAAGCGAGCTTCCAAGAAAGTAGAGAACAATCCCAGTTTAATTAGTAAGTCAACATCACAAAGGAGTAAGCTTTTTAGATGATGTATAAAATGAGTACTTCTGATCCTTTTGCCAATCTATTAATTCTCCAATTAAAAAAAAAAAAATGCCAGGGTAATACTTCATTAAGAGCTTAAAAACAGCAGAGAAAAGAACTGCCAAAGGAAAAAAAAAAGCAACCTTGCCTTGAAAATCAAAGACAAAACATTAAAGCAGTTTTGTAAAATAACATTAATGTTCATGCAATATGCTTAAAATGGAAATTACTTTGGGAAGCTGGGAAACGTTCACATAGTGCTGGATGTCATACATGAGGTACAAACCACCAGATTTAAAAAGAGACAGTGGGTCAAGAGTAGAGTTAAAGTAAGCACAGTATTAAAAAAGCGTGGGGAAAAAAAAGCACTGAAAGGCCCTGAACAAGATATTTTACTTGGTCACTACAAGATCTTTTTCCATTTTCAGTATTGCCTTTAGTAACCAGCCCTTTTGACCTTTTTCAAAACAAACAAAAGAATTATTTTAATCTGGGATTACTCAGTTAAATTTATTTCAAGATAGGTGTTTTCTGCTTTGTTTCTTTAGGGAAGGAAGGTGTTTCACTAGGATTTTCAAAACGAATAATATAACCTTTTTTTTTGGTGAAGAAATATTTTAAACATCTTCCCTTTTACATTAGTTGTAAGAATTTGAAATTAATATGGGCTGGAAATTCACAGATTCTGTGAAATAACTAAAACTCAGTGACTGAGGACAGCTTCTGTGTTCTGGTGTATTTTTCAGCTGTAGCATCTGGCATAATAATAGTTATTCCCCTCACAGTCTTTCTTGCATTTATGTTTATATTATCGCAGCTAAAGCAACATTATTATTAGGAGATACTATTGTGCCAAGGAAATTATTCATATCCTCCCTGTTGTATGCTATTTATGCACTAGAAAGCAACAGGCACTGGTGTAATTTCACCAACTAAGGATTGCTTTTACCTGTTGAGGGCCTGGGCCAAAAGGGCTCTCAGGCCCTCTCCCAGGGGACACCTGATCTACCAGCAACTCGAAAGCCGCATCAGCTCTGTAGTGAACATAAGGGTAACACTGGCTGGAGGCACACGAGATGACCTGATAGTCATGTCAAACCTTGCCACAGCTCCTGCTCATTTCAGAGCAGCCAAACTCCTGCTCTTAGAGTCCCGTAGCCCCACCTTCTCAGTGGGGGAAAGTGCATGCAGGTCCTGCTCCTCCAGCCTTTAACCAGTGCAGAGGGCAAAACTAGTGTGTGATGCTTGAGTATATGAGGGTAGATGGAACTCTCAAGTCTACTTTAAAGTTTTTAATTACTGGTAAATTATAAATTATTGATAGATCATCTGTTAATTATTCGTAGCTGCCCTGGCATAGTTTTGGCCCATAAAACCAGCTGCCTGTCAGGAATGGCTAGGCACAGGAAAAGCTTAGATTACCTGTTCCTGATTGCAGTTTGGGTGCAGCCATCCACTTCCGATAAAGAGCTACATGGGATGTGAAGCACCATGGCACTTAACTCAGATACAATCCTCAAGCAATCCAAGTGCAGCCAAAGATAGAAGTACAGGTGGATGAAGAGGCTCCAGGTTTCCATAACAATAATAAACCCCCCATGCTTCACACTACAAAATTCATGCTGTTTTAACACATGCTGGTTTTAGAATAACCCTCTCTCTCTCATGTGTACAGCACACATTACATTGTGAGACAAACTTCTGAAATGTATGGCTACACTGTGCCACCTGGAGTTTTAATAAACCAAATAAAATTATTTTCTCTCCATCTCATATGATTTTATTTATGAATAAAGTATTCAGATTTTGAGAAAGTGTTTACTTCCATAAATCATGGATAAGGAATTTACGAATAGAGTTGCAAGTGTTCTGAGGAAGGCTCATCAGCTATCCAGAAAGCAGTATTAACTGTTTAATTTGTCAGTATATTTTGGATCATGGGAAAAGGAGGAAAAAATGATGTACAGATGGGTGTGAGACCATTACAGAAATGGGTCTTCCCAAATATTTTAGAGTGCTAATTGTAGGCAAGGGTCACAAGGAGTTCCATTGCAGAGAAATCCAGAACAATGACAACGGGGGCTTTTGACTCCCTTTCACCTGCTCTGCCTGCTTGAACAGATTTTTTGGCTGTTGCACAGTTTTACCATATCTTTGGAATTCTGTCTGACTCAGGTATATTTGACTAGATAGATCTAAAGTTGAGGCATTGCTATGCTGTTTCTGGTGCAACTGCCCCTCTTTAGAGAGCACTTATTCTTTTGTCCTGCTTTTTTATCTGGGGACACCAGTAGCTGAGAGGACATCTGTGGTGAAAAAGCGACTGTAGACTTTTTATAGCTACAGCTATTTTGTGAGTTAAAATACTTCACAGAATCACAGGATCAAAGAATATCCTGAGTTGGAAGGGACCCACAAGGATTATTGAGTCCCACTCCTATTTAAGCACAGGACAACCCCAAAGTCACACCAAGTGTCTAAGAGCATTGTCCAAGTGCTTCTTGAACTTCATGAGAGTTGGTGCCATGACTGCATCCCTTATACTTGTACTTTTACAACATAGAGTTGTAACAAATAGAAAAATGCCAGTATAAATCACATTCATTTTCTTAATAACAAACTGAATATTGCCCTTTTAGTCACTGGAAGAAAGATTCTTACTTTAGCAATATGAATAGCTTCTGAAATTGATAAAGGCTTTCCAAGACAAGAAAATTTCCAGCTGAACCTGGAAGTAAACTATCTGTTCAGAAAATGAGCATAACTTGCAGGTTTGCCTATCTAGTAAAGAGAAAGAACTACACAAGTAGGGTAGTGGGGATCCACAAGCATTCAGCAATATATTCTTGCCAATGCTGAGAATCAAAACCTCTCACTTGAACTGTGGGTTTACATATTTAATTCCTTTTTCTCTTGTGAAAGCCAAGTTACTGCTAGTACCAGTACTTTTAGAAGAAATTGTAAAAAACCCACTAGATGGATTTTAATTTCTTCCTACTAAAGCAGGTGATTAATTTATGTGAAAGTAAATGGGAAAAAACCTCATACAAAAACCACTTTCAAGTATGGAAGTTTTTCCTATCTACAGCAGCCATGGAATAGTCTAACCAAATCATGTATTGCTGCATGTAGACAAAAATTTTGAACAAGAGGGAGCTCTGACAGTGTGCCACTGCAAATTCGCACAGTATTGGGTTTGCGTGGTGGTGTTTTTGTAGCAGGGGAGGGGCTATAGGAGCAGGTCTTGTAAAAAGCTTCTCGAAGGTCCCTGGCTCTGAGCAGGACTTGCCTCTGGCCGAGGCTGAGTCAATCAGAGATAGTGGTAGCCCTTCTTTGATAACATATTTAAGAGGGGAAAAAACCTGCAGGGAAAGATGGAACAGAGAAGAGTGGCACTATGTGAGAGAAACACCTCTGCAGACATAAAGGTCAGTGAAGAAGGAAGAGGGAAGGTATGCTACAGCAGAGATTCCCTTGCAGTCTGTGGTGAAGACCATAGTGAGGCAGCCCATGAAGGTTATCAGTGGAGCACATGCCCACCTGCAAGCCATAGATGATCTCATGTTGAAGCAGGTGACTGCACCCAAAGGAGCAAAGCTGAATTGGGGAAGAAGGGAGGGCTGGGGGGAATGTGTTTTCAAGTTTGGGTTGTATTGCTCGTTATCTTACTCTTATGTGATCTATAAATTAGTATTACTGTTGTTCAAATTAAATTGATGTATTTTTCCCTAGTATTTGGGGAAGGTGAACACACTGCCTAGCTACTGTGAGCATCTTCTAGTAGTGCAGAGAGCCTGCACAGACCAGGAACCCCCGGTTCTTTGGTTTCTCCCCTTGTTCCTTACTCCCTTATGCCTGGATCCAGCTGAACCACTCAGAGATAGGAAGGTAAGACTCCCACTTGTCCTCACCTGGGACCACCTATGCTGCTGATGCCACTGCATCAAGGCTGCTGTTCCTGCTGAGACATTGTCCCCAGTGAGTCCTGTGACCTGCTGCTGCTGTTTTCTAACATTAGTCTCCAAAATAGTTTCTGCGTTTCCAAAAACAATGCACAATTTTAAAATCCCCACCTGTAGAAAAAAAAACATTGAATGGTCAACTTACTGGTTAGGCATTATCACTGTTGTGTTAACTTCAATTTCCTCCTGTCACAAAGCAACAATTAAAATATGTTATTACAAAGGGTTTCAATTAACTTTTTCAGCAGAACAAATTTTATTTTTATCAGATACATTTAACAGAAAATAATGTTTTTTACAATAGGTCAAACAAGATACTGTTGTCTTTATTTTAAACACCAACAATTACCTACAAAGCTTAGTGGTTTCAAACAAAACCCCAGAAATATCCATTAAGTTTTCATTGCCTCCTAATATTAATTTAATGTTATTTTCTATGGTGTAAGATTGATAAACCATTTAGCAGTCAATAAAAGGGCTTGCTTTTAGTCTAGAAGTAAAAACAAGTTAATGAATGTGAAAATATGGGAAGTCTTACCCATATTTTATTAATGAATGTGTTAATACACCTTCTTCAGGGAATTTCTCAGTGTGAAAATATGTAAATGACATTATTTTTAAAAGCACAAAGAGAACCTGATTTACAGTGATAAAAAAATGAAACCTTTCACAAAATAACAGGCAACTCACTGGGGTATCACTGACCTATTCCTTTTTCACTTATTAAATAAATCTGAGGACTGTTTCAGGATTGTATTGATCACATTTTTAAAATGACAGGTGACCTCCAAATCAGTTCACACCCCAACGTCTCTTAGTGGAGAACAGAGCAGCTTGTCAATGGTGCCCTCAGAATTGAAATAGACATTGATGGACAAGACCTTCAGATGGCCATTTAAAACATGCAGATTTCCATGATTAAACTGATCTTTTTTGTTGGGTTGTTGTTCTTGTTTGTTTGGGGTATTTTTCCTATTTTTTTCTCTTCTTTGATTTTTTTTTTTAATGAGCTTTTATTGATTAGGTGTTTGCTGCCAGAGTAAATTAATGTTTGCAAAGCCATAGTTAAGAATTTGTAACCACTGGTATTATAATAAAAAGGTTTTGCCACAGGTTTACAAAAAGGGTCATGTTATTAGCTATGTCCTTCTCTAGTATTAAGTGTACAAGCTTGAGTCTTTTTCTGTTTTGAAAAAGTATATTTGAATTTTCTATATGTTAAAGAGGGTATGCTGTTAAATACAATGAATATTTTACTCACAAACCAAGCAAGATTAGTTTTAAAGGTATTGGCATAGACACAGTACCTCAAAAATTTTTAGTATTTGAAAGGTGAATACAAAAAAATGCGATCTATCTTTTAAGCAACATCTATGATACTGTTAAATGTGCATGCATGTTTTACATTAAGCACAGCAATAGTGTAAAAGAAGTGCTTGCTTCAGAAATGGTAGGTATCGTGCATTATCTCAGAGCCTGATTTTGTCTTTGTGCTATCCATCATCTACATAGTACTTCACTATTAATTGCTATCAAAAAAGAAACCCTGACCATAATTACAGCAAATGTTTATTGAACATGAATGAATGAAGGAAATAAATCAGATTATTTATTGTGTGCTTCCTGTCATACTCTGCAATGAAATTTTCCTGTACTTATTATTTCTTTAAGAGAAAAGTGAATGTTATATTGTAATTGAATCTAAGTTCAACCACATTAGTAATTCCTCCAGCTTTCCAAGATAATACTTTTCTAAAGTTCTGTCATCAAAAACGTTTGCTTTAAAAGTATTTTCATTTTCCCTCAGCTTCTTTCCTCTTCGAATTAGATTACTCTCTTCTATGTTTTACCCCAAGAAGCTGTTAATGAAAATAGTACTGGACCCAAAGCGGGCTCCTGTGTGAAGTAATAGCACAGCACTTTCCATCTTGACAATTTTTATGTAACAATAATTCCCTATGTGATTCTGTCATATAGCACTTACACATACCTCGTTTTTCACACTGTGGGTAAACCTGAACTATTTTAGTACATTTTTCCCCATTTTAAAGTTCAAATTCCATGATTTCTGAATGAAATATTTCACACCATTTGACATGAACTGAATTTGTCCTTTCTCAAATCTCATACTTTTAAAAGTTTAAGTGAAACCATGGGTGTTGTATATTAATTCCATGAAGGGAAGAATTTAATCTCAAAACTCTAGAGGTGACATTTAGAATATCATATTCTGCCAGAGACTAGTATAGGTAGACTTTGGACACATTTGACTCAGCTACAGTTAGCTTAGGAAGGTCACAAGCTTCTCTCTGCAGTTTGAGCTGAACAACCACAGGCCAGCTCAAAAACCACACAGTTTCATCTATCTTGCCTCTGATCTTATGCATCTTACCTCTCAGTCATGAATATCCACTCTGTTACAGCATGCTGTTTATGTGTGTGGAGCATGAACCAGAACTAGTTTAAGGTCTGTCACCTTAGAAAACAAAGTAAATTCAGAGCTGCAGAAAACAATTCAGACTATTTATTTTTCAGATATCACCATTAGAAATATTTAAATCAGCTGTTACAGTACCCTCAGTGTGATGATTTGACCCTGGGTGATGCCCAGTGTCCATCCAAGTCGTTTTATCACTTTCCTCCTCAACTGGACAGGAGAGAGAAAATATAACAAAAGTCTTGTGAATTGAGATAAGGACGGGGAGAGATCACTCACCAATCACTGTCATGGGTAAAACAGACTCGGCTTGGAGAAATTAATTTAATTTATTGCTAATCAAATCAGAGAAGGATAATGAGAAATAAAACCAAACCCATCTCTTCTACCCTGGGCTTAACTTTTCTCCAATTTTTCTCTAGCTCCTCTTCCACGGCTGCACAGGGGGATGTGAAATGGGGTTGTGATCAGTTCATAACACATTGTTTCTGCCACTCCTTCCTCTTCAGAGGAGGACTCCTCACACTCTTCCCCTGATCCACTGTGGGGTGACTCTCATGGGAGACAGTCCTTCATGAACTTCTCCAACATGAGTCTTTACCATGGGCTTCAGTTCTTCATGAATTGCTCTGTTGTGAGTCTTTTCCACAGGGTGTCATCGTTCAGAAACAGACCTTCGGGTCAAAAGTCCTGCCAGAAAACCTGCTCCAGTATGGACTTTTCTCTTCATAAGGTCACAGGTCCTACCAGAAGCCTACTCCATTGTGGGTTTTCCATGGTGTCACAGCCTCCTTAGGGCATTCACCTGCTCAAGCATGCTGTCCTCCATGGGCTGTGAGTAGGTATCTGCTCCACCACAGACCTCCGTGGGCTGCAGGGGCACAGCCTGCCTCACTAAGGTCTTCACCAGAAGCTGCAGGGGATTCTCTGCTCCAATACCTGAAGCACCTCCTCTTCCTCCTTCTTCACTGACCTTGGTACCTGCAAAGTTGTTTGTTTCACATATTCTCACTCCTCTCTCTGGAGAAGAGAAGCAATGGCTGAAGTTAACATTGCACTGTTTTATTTTTCCCTTCTTAAATACATTATCACAGAGGTGCTACCACCACCTCTGCTGGGTTTGGCCTTGGCCAGCTGCAGGTTTTTCTTTGGTCAAACTGACATTGGCTCTACCAGGCACAGGAGAAGCTTCTGGCATCTTATCACAGAAGCCACCCCTGTGGCCTCCCTGCTTCCAAAACTTTGCCATGAAAAACTAATACACTCAGACAAAAACTCAGATGCTAATTTTCTAGAAATAGAAAATCTGTGTTCTGCCCCAACTTTTCAGCTTACAGAATTTGTATTCGTGGTCTCTGAGATGATGTTGAACTACAGGTACAGAGCCAGAATTCTCCCATTTTCTTATTTGAGACATGCAGCATTTCAGCCCAGGAATGATGGATGACCATCATAAATAAGGAGTCTGTCTGTCATTTGATGGTTAAGATATGTTATTTGGGAGAGGACAGCAGCAGGTCCTGGCCTTTTTACAGGTACATTTTGCATTGCCATTAGCAGGCAAAAGATTTTGAACAGGAATGGGAAACATGCTATTCATTCTTCTTACTCTACTAGAAAATACTATTGTTTCTGGGTGACCTGAGAAGATTATTTCCTAAGTGAAAGAAATAAAATTACAAAAGTATCAGAAAACAAAAAGTACTGTAAACTCAATGATTCTTTACCTGAATGGTATTTGTGATGTATAGCTGTATCATTTTCAGTCTGTAAATTTCTTGCTAATCTCATAAAGAAAGCAAAGAAGCAAGTTTGGAAGTTAGAAAATAACTCTGAAAGCCAAACTGCTTACAAGCTCATTGACATAATTGTAGTACCTATTAAGGTTGCCCTTCTGATTGCAACCTTCATATTTATTAACCCGATGCACACTTGTATAGGAAATGTACTGTATAGATAAAACTGGATGTTGGTTATAGTCATCTGTTTGTTTCCCACAATAAAATATTTGGGAGAAAAATTCTGCCCCTGTATATCCAAGAGTAAAATCTCCATTAATCATAAAGCAGCTACTATTTTACGCTTTACTATTGACCTTTTAAAAGTCTCGTGTTATAAAAACATAATGAGAAGCTGATACAGCTGTACCACTAGCAATGTAACCCTATATCAGAGCTTTATGCTAATACAAAACTTTGTGTTGACTTCACTCTTGAGGTTTCCTTGCATTTCAGTGAAATAGTATATTCCACTAATAAAAATATACTATATCCTAATTAGGATGGTGGAAAATGAAACCTGCTTCTGTTATTTCAAGGCCTCAAGCACCTTTTAATTATTCTAGAAATACAGTGGATACATGATTTAAACAGAACCTGACTGTATAACTTGATGCACTGAGACCTTACATACCACTTTCTGTCTTCAAAGTCTCGAGCTAACACTAAGTACAGTAGGTATGCTGATAAATTTGCAGTAACTGAAGGAATAGCTTTCTGTCAAGGACTAGGAGGAAAATTGCCATGGTAATGTGAGCTATGTATAAGGGTCAAAACTGGAGGCTCTAAAAAAGAAAGATGCAGAAGTTGACTATAGAACAGGAAAGAAAATATATCCAGGCAAGAAGATTATACTATTCATAGAGTTTGTGACTATAAATAGTAAAAAACGAGTGGATAAAGAAGTGTGAAAGAAGTAGTTTCAGCAAACAGGAGGAAAAAATCCTATTTAGAATTTCAACACTTCTATTGATAACAAACTAAACATCTGAGTGCAGCAAGCTTGAATTCCTCTGTTTCATTTACACTACTAGCTCCTAATGTTTGTTTGCTTATTTTGCTTTTTTTCTGTTGGCACATCAAATATTCAGGAAATTACTATTTAATAAATAAATATGATGTCTCTGTGCAGGCTACCATCTCATTTCTGAGCTGTTAAATTATACTTACTTTATACATTAGGCTTTTTTCATACTCATGAGAGCTCTAAGCGTATTTGAAAAACAAAAACCCCCGAACAAACGAAATATGAGATTCTGAGATTACTAAGTCAGCAGCTGAGATTTGAAGAAAAATACTTAATTTTGTTGTCATTAAAATCGCTGGTGTGGATCATACAGTTTACTGAAAAAAATAATCTTGACTTCTCTGTAGTTCTTTAAGATACTGAATATTTTTATAGATCAAGAAACTTTGGCTAACAGCTAGCCAAGTGCATTGGTTTGAAATGATCAATGTTAACACGTACTGCTGAAAGTATCTTGTCCTGAAGTTATTGTATATCTGTGGATAATAAAATTCTAGTTCTCACTGAATATTAGCATATTAATATAGTATTCTTGAAAATTATGAACAGAGACTATTTCAGCAAGAAATGTTAAAATAATATCTATTATGTTACACTTTCTAGCTAACTTATATTTTGGCTTTGTTTTGGTATAGTTTTTTGGTTTTAGTTTGTTTTACTTTTTATTTTCCTTCCCCCCATTTACAAAATCAGAAGAAATATTACTCTTTTAGAGAAAATCAGAAGGCATACTGCATTCCAGATTACGTAATTTCATCTATTTACATTTCATAGAGCTTAATAAAAATTGTTACAGGTTGTAAAATGTAAGTCCTGAATCCTCTTGTGATGAAAACTGCGTCATAATGCAATGCATAATATTGATCCATGTTAACCATTTACTTGTTTATTTAAACAGCTATATGCATGGATTCAGGGAACTAGTTATACAACCTATGGTAGCTAAGAATTACTTGACAAGTCTCCATTTTCAGGCTGGTGCAGGCTGCAACAGCTTGGCAGAAACCTACATTCTGTGAACAATGCTCACTGGACAGTGGTTTCCTGAAAGGAGCTGAAATTTTTGGTTTTGCTCTGTAAATCCCTAAGTGGATTGATATTTACCATTTCAGAACTTGCTCCTTTGTGCTAGCAAAAATGCCAGAGATTGATTAATTAATCACAGCCAAGCTCGCTTCTACTTGTTAATGAAAGCATGTTCTATGCAAATAACTGATTCATTTTGCATGTTTCTTACCGAGGTCTGCATTTTTTTTCCTACCAAAACAAAAGAAAACATTTAAATTTCACTTACCATGCAGGCAACTGAATGTAGGGATTTCTTTTTATCAGGGAAATACAAATAAAAATTATGCTCAGATTCTCAGTTGAAAGACCAACAAAAGAAGAGTTCTCATCTCTTTTTTAATGCATTCATCCCTTTTACTTTTTTCCATGTTGAATATACCAAATGTTCCTAGTAGCACTGTGGCAGCACAATCTAAAATTTATCTGAAGCCAGAACCTAAATAAATAGATGTAGTTTATAAACATCTTTAATATATTTTTGAATTTAAATTTTAGCTTACATAATTTATATCTCATGTATGATGCATCTATTTACCTATAGTAAAACCTTCTTTATAACATTAATTGTAGGGGAACATTTCTCTATAATAGACTTCTATTTCAGATGTTCTTTGAAGTACTATATGGTTATTCAATTTAACAGCACAGAACGCAACTATTATAAACACCACAATCCATTTAAGAAAAGTTTCTAATCCAGGAAAGAAAGCTGTGAGTGACCAAATGGAACTATAGACTGAGAGTTAGGTACTATAGGTCATGCTATGTTAAAGATTTACTGTAAAAAAAAAAACACAACAAAACAAACAAGCAAACAAACAAACCCCCAAACCCCAAACCAATCAAACAAAAAACCCCAAGTGGTTTAGATATCAGTTATTTCTCTTCAAATATTCTGCCTGCCAGGAAATTTATCTGGGGAAGCTGAGCACTTTCTCAGTTAAGCTATATGGGCACAATTCCTATCTTTTGAAATAAATAATCTATAGGAGTGTCTTTGCAGAAAAAAATCTTTATGGTGATTAAAATGTAATTGCTCACTGGGAACTTGTTGCATAATTCAGTACCTGTCACTATAATGGGAACAAACTGTATGGTTTGAGCATGCTTTTAGATGCAGATTGGGCTCTTTTCTATATCCAAGATGAAAAGCAGCCTTGGACTTGCCTGATAACTGCATTTGATTTTAGAATGAAAGTAGACAGACAAATTGGGAAAGTAAAATTTCAAGATCAAAGCTCCATCACAGGATCTTTTACAAGACTGAAAATCAGAATACAATTGTTAGGGTGCTTTTATTTAATGATGTATCAAAAGTGGATGCTTGATTTTAAGGACAGTTCCTTTTTATTCTTGGACTAGCACAGAGTAGATGCAACCTAGAAGCTAAAAAAGCTAGATTAGAAGAGAAAAATAGCTGTTCTCAGAGAAAACTTGCTTGCCCATTCCTGAAGTTATTGATGTAAACTTCAGAGGACAGTATTTATATCCCTTATACTTTAATATATTAGTGTTGTCTTTGTAATCTATCTGCTGAGGGTCGTGGCCCAGCAATGCTCAAAGAAGTTCAATTAAACAAGCAAAACCAAATAAAGAAAGCCAAAACCAAAACAAGCAGACAAAAAAAAAGGGGGAGAGGGAAAGATTAGGCTCAGTCTCAGTCTAACATCTTTATTTTCTATTCCAAGACTTCAGAAAAGTAAAAAAGCAAAGATAAAAGGGAAAGGTAAGGGAGCTCCAAGAAGTCCTTTTCACCTAGGTGATCCATATCATGATTAAGTCAGTGTTTAGATAACCTTAACCACTCACTTTTACTGCTATTATTCCCTTGCTAGACAGTTCTACTGAACATGAAAGAATTTCTTTCATTCATATAAAAATGAAATTGAGAAATAAAATTTCAAAGAAAAGAATATTCAAGATCCTAAGCATGTACATGCCATATATTGATGCAGATCACAGCCTATTGGACCCAATGCTCTTGTAAAATCCCCAGCTTCTGAGAAATAACGTGAGATCACTAAAATACAGACTAAAACCTTCAACTTCGCATCCACAAAGACAACTTTGTCACTTAAATTCTACCCATGATCAGACACTACATATTCTGAAAAACCTAGTTGTTCATGTGCAGTGTCTCTCCTGGAGCCTTAGGAATTCCTGCTCGCATAGCTCACACTCCATCATATTTCAGTGTTCGGAGAAAGCAAAGATAGATGAGAGGGTTGGATGGGTTTGCAGCTGCTGGTTCATTTGGTGACACAACATGACATAAATCCTGAAGCAATAGGAGTTTCCTACAGGCTGATGGTGTCATGGCCAGATATTCTAGGCTCTGACTAGATATAGTACATTCTTATAACTGCTGATGTGTCTCAACCAAGAAGTCCTCACAAGATCATTATGTCCATGAAACAACTATCTGTAGCTGCAAGCACATCCAAATATTTTCTGCACTTGACACAGCCTCTGCCTTCTTTGCCCTCAGTATCAGCTGCTTGACTTTTCAATCTTGGAACTGGTAAATGCTAAAGACTGCTTTATTTTAGTAGGATCCATTATGTTTGGTGAAGAATAGACAGAGGAGTATTTGTGGTGCACGAGAGATGTTTACACTGGAGTCCAGAGTACTTCACAATGCAAATTATGTAAGATGTTGTATGATCTACACCTGCTCAGGGCCCAGTGGTGTTATCTGTAGCACCATGCCATGTGTGTTCATGCTTGTGAATACAAATATTAACGGGTATAGAGAGCCTTTAAGATGATGAAGGACCCATGCAACCACTGCTGCCTTCTCCACAGAAAACATTTGAATGGAGCATGACAAATAAGCTAGGAAGAAAGAAAGAAGGGAAATCTGTTCTTTTCATAGCATTGATCTTATGTGGGGAAGATAGCAACAGAATATATAGCCTTACCACGAGAAACAAGATTCAAGCTAACCTGAGGGAAAGGAAAACTAAAAGAAATGTGAAACAATAATGATCAGATAAATCCCCAATGATTTATTTGCTGTACTATGCGTTTTCAAGGCAAGTGATAGTTATTCAGGCCACCTACTGGTAAATTTTTAAACCTCTGAAAAAAATTCTAATGTGACTCTGCAAAAGTCAGTTGTGTTAAGACACTACTAGGGTTATGAGCATTTCAGAGAACTAATCATAGCTAATACTGGCTTAATAAAATGAACAATTTATTCAAACAAACAGAAAATGTGGTTTAGACAATACAGAAAACAATGTAAGAAATCAGAGGTTTTGTTGCCTAAAGCAAAACTGTCATTAATTTTTTGACTAAATCACAGCTGAAGTATGTTAGTTACTTAAATGTCTTCTCTCCTCTTAGGTTTACTCTTTTCCATGTAACAGTAATGATTTGAGTCACAGCTGCTTCATTGGAAAAACCTCCCCCATTTCAATGCAAAGAAGTAAATCTGTTTAAAACACTTTCAGTGGAAGATTAAACTAATCTATTTCACTTTGCACAGAAATGGACTGGAAATTAACATGATCAGTTATGGCATCTCAGCTGTGAGGTTGATAACAAGCAGCTGTGAGGGATAATTTCATAAACTATTTCAGCTAGAGGCATAAGGGCATTTCTGCTTGTCCTGACATATTGAGAAGTCCTGTAAATATTTAGTGTGTGGGCTAGTTACAGGGAATATGAATTTATCTATGTCAACATATAATTAATAACAAAATCATGACAGACTTATTGTGAAAGTGGATTACACCTTGCAAATGACTCCAGGTATTTGGATACTTAAGGAGAGCTTCTGCAATAAAAGACGTGGCTACAAATAAAGAAGAAGAGTATAAGTGGCAGAGAACAAGATTTGTTTGTAAAAAATATAGAAGTGTCTCTAACAAGGCAAAAAACTGTTAGCACAAGGAGTGTGACAGTGTGAAGCAAGAAAAGCAAAAATCAGTGAATGATCTTCTAGTAGCTGTTGAATCTGCAATTTGACAGCTGTTTACTTTATGGTAAAATGAAGACCCAAAGGACATGTCTCAGTTATCATCAGATAACTGATGTCTACCCACAGACGTTTAATGATTTGAGATGCCTTAAGATATCGCCCCCTGGCTTTTCAGCTGCTGCTTGCAAAGCATGCAGAACTCCCATGGTTCGCATGTAATTTTTGACAATCTTGTGTAGATATCTTCGAAATACTAAGACATCTAAAATGGGATATTGCACATCCATTTAGGTACCTGAATTCACCTACATGCCTCTGCAAGTTGGAAATACTAGATTAAACCAGTAGAGAGAAATGCGAAGTAAAAAAACTTTTGAACCTCAGATCCTGGCAATAGTTTAACTTTGGTAAATGTTTTATCTGAGTGATGACTCAGCCCTAAGCAAAATGACCTGACAGACTTTGGATTGTCTTTTCTGTGGAAACAGTCCAGGCATCTGCAATCTATTATTGTGAGGAAATATTGCTAAACATGCAAAACTAAAATGAATTTATGAATTTCCAGCTGTGTGATAAAACTTGTTTGGTTGCTTAATACATGCATAGAACAAGAATCTCTGAAAGCTTGGTTTATACAGTGTGAAACAAATGTTAAAAAATTAAACTTCTAAACAAATAAAAGATCTGGCATAATCACTTCTATCTTACAGATAAAAGAAGAACCATTGACATGTACAGGGTCCCTATTAACATATTACTAAATTGTTTATCTTAAGGTGATAATTCTTGTTTTAACATAGAAAAAAAGAGTTTGCTGGTGGTGACTAAAATTTATACTAGAATCAGAAGAAAATTAGTTGTTAGGAAATGCAAGTGGTCATATAGACCATCCGCTCTCCCCACACTAGGCTCAGATATGCTTAAATCATTCTTGACAGACTTGGCTAGCGTACTTCCTAATGATGGAGGCTGTACAGCTACCTATTCCAGTACTCCACTGATCTTAAAATTCAAACAGATGTTTGGTTGTTTCTTCTAATGTGTCTTTCTTCATTTTGTGTTTAATTTGCCAATTATATGGGAACAGAATACTCCCTCCCTCTTAGCTTGCTCCCTTCTGGCTGAGATGATGATTTTTTCCCAGTAGTTTAGTGCTTACTAAGCAAACGTGACCTTTTCTTAAGTTTCTGTCCTTCAAATATGACTAGTAAATTTTGAAAGAAATACCTGTTCTTACAGGTTTTCTGTATTATTTTAGAAGGCAGTAGCCTTGAAATTGTATAATTCAATAGATGCATTTTAAACCTATTGAGACCCATTGGAAGAAGACTTGAATACCATGTAATAATCAACTATTGTTGTCCAAAATTTTGTCTTGAAAATTGGAGGTTCAGCTGTCTTGAGCAGTTGCTATAAAAGCAAGATATTGCATGGACAAAACTGCATTATCCCAAAACATAAGGTATTATTTGGACTCAAGTATCTGTGGTGGGATTTAGATCCACAGTGGATATCATATGAGCTATTCAATCAAACCAGGCATCTCAAAGGTTCTTCAGCATTCCCAAATTTGGGGGAATTTGGTAAACTGACTGTGGTGGGTTTAAAGGCTCTTCCCAGCCCCCACACACGGCAGTTAAAGGGGAGACTGGATTGGAAGTTAAAAACTAAAAACTGCTTTAATAACAACAGCAAACATAAACGAAAAGAATATAAACATATACAGGACCCAAACACCAGAACCCGCTTCCCCCCCCCCTAGAAGTAATTACATCAGGACCGAGGCTGCAGAGCGTCTCGGGGCAGGGCCGCGGTATCAGGCAGCCCAAGCAGCTTCACGTGNACTGACTAACTCACCAGATACTATTACTTATATTAATTAGACAGCCATTAGCTACAAGGGCATTTACTTACTTCACTCATGGGTAGGAACCTACATTTATGTGCCTACAATTTAGAACTTCATCTTATCTCTAGAGGGTGAGTGTGGCATTAAGGCCTAGTACATCTGAGCTAGGTGCTAAGTCTTGGAAATTATGAATTTGCTATGTTCATAGAAATAATGACATAAATAAAGATATGACATGTTTAAAAACAAATAAACA
This sequence comes from Galbula dea, assembly GCA_013399015.1. Classification (NCBI taxonomy): domain Eukaryota; kingdom Metazoa; phylum Chordata; class Aves; order Piciformes; family Galbulidae; genus Galbula; species Galbula dea. Next base: position 961,810 of record VWZX01008270.1, read on the forward strand.
AAACAAAACAAAAAAGAAACAAAAGCAAAAGCAAAAGACAACTTAAGGCAAGCCAAAACTTACTTTGAGAAACACCTTGTTAAAAACTGGAAGCTTAGAATATGAATTTTCTACATCCAGTATTTAGTCCTTAAAAAACTTGAAAACCAGAAAATGAGATCTGGAGACCCAGTAGATTATTAAGATGTGAAAGTAATGCTCAGAGGAAAAAAGGCAGCTGAGAATCTAAGTGAATGCATTAGATAGATGTTCATCATGACAGAAATATGACTAACGGACATATTTTCATCTTTTCTTTGAGTAAAGACAGAAGTTGGTGAAACTGGAGAATGAGGAGAAAAATTTTAGGCAAAATTGACAAAATGAACACTAACAAATAGCTGGGACCTCAGAATGTTAATCTACTTATTGACTGCAGTGTGTAACTTAAAAATCTAGTTTGGGATTAGAAAAGTGGAAGGTGATAAATGAACATATTTTTTAAACAGAGATGATTCATAGTTATCAATCAGTACAACAGAATACTCTTTCAGCCTACTTGTAAAAATCACAATAAAAACTATGTTTGAATAGGAATATGTCAACAAAGCTTTTCTAGAAGGAGGAGATCTTGCATGAAAAGTCATATGAATAAAGATAGACATTATATATTTTAAATTTTTAAAGAGAATTTTCAGAGAGTCCTGGAAAGGCTAGTTAAAAAACAAACCAAAACAAAGCAAAGCAAACACAAAAAATATTATGTCAGTCACAGCAGATAAAAAATTAGGGAACAAACCACAAAATAAGCAGTCTTTCTCAAGAGAAGACATTTAAATTAGGTTGCTCTTTTCCTAGTATATGCTGTTCAGCATACTCATTAATGACCTGAAAGAGAAGAATAAAGAATAAAATTTGCTGATAATCTTACATTATTCAGGATTGTAACACTAAACAATTACTGTGAAGATGTGCAGATGCATGTCAAAATATTGACTGGCTGGGCAATTAAGTGACAAATGAAAATCAGTGTAGATAGTGGAAATTAGTACACACAGGAAAACAAGCCAAACTATATACAAGGGCTAATTCTAAACACCTATTGCCACAGAGGGGTGTGAGCTATGATTTACTAAACATAGTTTCATGGACATTTTGGTTCAGTGTTTTTTTTTAAATACTAAAGCATATTTTAAAAAATATTAGACAATTAACAGAAAAAAAACTTGAAAGCATCCTTGTATCATAATGTACTGAATCTTGAATATATGGAATTCTGATTCCCCTTTGTGAAAAGATTACAATAGAAGAGACATAGAGAAAATAGATGAGTTTTATTGAAGATTTCTACACAATGATTTCTGTGTGAGGAAAAATTAAATATACTAGAACTCATTAAAAGAGAGAGCTGGAGAAGAATGTGAAATAGAATTACCTATATGAGAAATGGAATTGGAAGTGCTTATTCAGTTGCTTACAGTGCAAAAAGTGAGGTCAATGTCATATTCTTGGTTAGTGGATTTTTTAAAATAAAATCATTACATAAAATTAAACCCATCATTCCAAGATGTTAAGAAATTGTTGAAATCATGATAGAAAAACACATTAGCAGGTATTAAATATTAAGAAACAATATTGGACTCTGTTTCAGACCACCAGAAGTGGGGATCGTTTCATGAAGGCAAGCATCACTGTACCTTCTACTGCTTCACATTTACCTCAACTCTGCATAGGGGACCCTCTAAAGAGATGAATTATTGCTTTAGATTGGCAAAGCTATGAACTTGGTGGAACAGCTACAGAAGCTCTTGTATTCCCACATCTGCATTCAGAAAATAATTCAATTATGGTAACAGCAGGGTTAGACCAAAGATCCACCCATCACAACATCCAGTCTCTGAGGAATAAGTTCCAGGAGAGGGAAAGGATGAAAAGGATGCTGCTAATGAAGTGGTCACTTTTGCTTCATGTGTTTTGTCACATATCTGGGCAAATCCAGTACCCTGGTGGTCTTAGAGGAGCAGAAGGCAACTCTGTTCAGTGTCACCTTCAATCTCTCTGGTTTATCCTCTTCACTGCTTGAGCCTCATTCCTTTTACATTTCATGGCACAACAGATTTTAAAATGCTTTCATACCCCAATATCTTGGTCTGAAAGCATTTCTAGCACACTTGAGGGCAGCTGTAGAGCATTAGGATGTTCTCCAACATCCATGCCAGTGCTGAGCCTCAGGGTATTATGCAGCCTCACACTGGGAATAGAGCCCCCATGAGAGGGCTTCACTAGTGCTCTTATGAACACAAAGAAAAATACTAAAGTACTTTGGCTATAAGAGTTTTCTCCTTTTAGAAAAGGTACCAGAATATGTGTTGTATGTAATGACCTCTTCCTTCTTTAGAGGATGGCATGGTTTGAAGAAAGCAGTCAATAACATCTTGCCCACTGGAAGCCTCCCAGATTACAGGAACAATGACTTTGGAGCAAATACAACAGAAAGCAGACTGCAAACACAGTAAGAAGTTGCTTGTATTTGTTGTTACTTTTAGTGAAAAGCCAGTTTCTTTTTCAGAAAGAATGAGTGCTCTCACATCATTAACCAGGAACTGGTACATATAGCAACACTACAACCTAGGAATGGAGAGAGAAATATTGTCTTTTTTGCTCTGTAAGAACAAACTGTGGATCTTCCTTTCTGCCTGAATTTAAACAGGAGAAATACATTAATTCAAAATTGCTTTAACTGTACTTATTACAAGCAGAAACCAGAGCAGGAAGCATTACTTTTTCTTCTGCTTTAAATCCACCAATTAATTCCTCTATTTCAGTGACTCAATTTTGTTATGCTTATTATACAAACATTGTTTTACTTCAACATTAATGACGTTCCATTTTCCTAATTTTCCACTTTAGGATTTTTTTCTCTGCATTTGATTGTTGAAAGAAACACATGGAAATATAAAGTGAACTGCAAGCAAATGAAACTCCAGGTAGTAAATCCACGTTTGCATTATATCAATGCTCTACATTGGACTGCTTCTGCAACACAGCTGTGGTACAGGGTTGGTCTTACCTGCTTTTTTCCTGAACCAAATTTGGAGATTAAATTCTATTACTTCTATTACTTCACAGTTGGCAATTCCTAGGAAAGCAGCTAAAAAATCCCTTTCTTTGGATTACATCTACTTTGGTAGCTGAAAACATCTGCCACAAACTTAGAATTTAAGCCCTTTTGGGACAAGCAGTTCCTAAAGACAAGATCATTTACATCACAATAATTTTACACTGAGGCTTGGTGCAAAGCTTTCACATGATGCTTCAGTTTGGATCAATCTGTTTATATAGTCTTACCATCAAAAAGTAGAGGAAGACACCGCAGACTGGACATATAAACCTGGCTATGTAAAACCCACACAGTTGTGCAAGCCAGCTTTCATCCAAACATAAGCTGTATATGCAACATACTCATTAACATGGTAGTAGCTTGGTGAAGTGCCCGGATAATAATGAATTCAGTGTGTTTCCCAGGGTGCAGAAATAGGTTAATACAGTGAGCATGCATTTAAGTTGCATGTTGCTAGGTCTACCCGGTGCAACACTGAGCCTGGCAACTTCAGTCTGGCCTGCATTAGCTCAACTGCTGCTGTACTCCTCTCTGTTACACACTGTAAGCATGCCTGATGTTTCTTTCCAACAAACAAGAATTACTTGTTTTTAAAATAGACAGTAATGTACTTCCACATTCTTGGTTTTTTGCACCATCTTGCATTTATGTTTATGTTCCTACTTTATGTACTGCCATAAACCTTGTTCGTGTTCTGAACCAGTTTTGTGCACCAAATTCCTTGTTTATACATCATTGATGATACCTATCTTACAGCAAAAGCTCTTACTTTTTTTTTTTTAATGTTACAATATGAAACTGAGACAGACATTCTATATGTAATATACACTTAGTTCAGCTAGGCATGCAACATTTCTGTAACTGAATCTCCTGTACCGATATGGCAGTAGCAAACCACAAACACTCAAGAGAGTACACACAAAAATACTGTGTCAAACAGATGCAGCAGAGAGATGTTTATAACATATCAGAGAAATAAAGAAGAGAACTTGTTACTTTATTATTAAGAAGAAAATCAATATAGCTTCAACACTAAAAGCTAATTATTGGAGGAAAGCAATACTTTAAATAGTTAATCCTTTATCTCTGCTCTTTTATAATGTTACCACTGTTTGGGCAATATTACAGATTCATGACAAAATAAAATTAAGCCCAGGGAGGTGTATAAATTCTTATCCTTTATGCTTCATATTTCACAAGTACTTTCACACTGAAATGAGCAAGTTGGTACACCTAAAGGTAGGATGAGGAACATGGTCATATACAACCCCTGTATATCTTGTAGGGATAGCAACACTATGCTCAAATATTGAGGCTGATATTTGATATCTCCTTAATGCTCTAGATCCATAATCATGACAATCTCACCTTTCATTAATACCTAACTTTGATATGATACAGCTTCTTTAAGATCAGAAGGATCCTTTAATGAGGATTATTTTAGTTTTTAAAATGTTTAAGAATCTAAATTATGGTTATCACATACTGTTAGTTTAACAGTACATCTATGTTCCATTTGTTCTCTGTTTAGCTTTTTAGCTCTTCATTAGTCATTAGAAAATAAAGCTACTCCTGTGTTTTAATTTGAATACAATCCCCTGTGCTGACATAGTCTTTGGAAGCCAAACTTTGTCTCAAGAGAAATTCTACAGTTGAGTTGGTTGCAAAGCAACTCTAATACAAATGTCTAGATGAAATAGATACATACATTCCTAACAAAACCTGCAATAACTGAAAAAGAAAGGACAATCTTGACAAAGATAATTAATAAAATGGAAAACTCCTGGTGAATGAACCACTTTTCCCACAAAATGGCAGATACTCCAGTGGTTCGTGAAGCTCCTGAATAATTAAATAATTATTAATTCAAATCTACCAAGAAAAAGGATAGGACATCCTTCATGTAAAAAAGGAAAAAAAGGAAAAAAAGAGACATTCTTTGTCAAAAAGGTACTAAAACTCAGACTATTAACTTGTCATTGTTTTAATATTAATTTGAATCAAATCTGGAATAGATAGCATATATCTATGACTTACCAAATCCTCTAGGAAACCTTTTCAAAAGGTTTGAAAACAAAAGCTATAAATTGTTCTCAGAATTTACAGTTAAGATTAATTTATTGAGAAACAGTGTGGTGCTTTTATCTGTGACTGCCTTACTCTAGCTGACTTCACTAAAACAGGCTTATGAGAGTGTTATGGAGAATAACCTGGAAGTTAACACTATGTAATGCTTCTGATAAGCCCTTAAATCTTCCAACCAAGATTTAAGTAAGCTGGCACTAGAAAACAGGATTTAAACAGAGCTACACCCGAGTCTGCTCATCATTGACCTTACCTTTGTATGTGCAGCAGAAGGTGAGTAAACACAATTATGTGTTCCCACTCTGGTTGTGCAACAGATACTCTTAATGACAGTGTCTCACTGCAACATATTATTGCATGTTTGCTGAAAGAAAAGAAGGTTCTATAAGAGGAGGTGAAAGGAAAAAGGAATTGGCTCATGCTGCAATATTTTTCCTTAGTTCACAGGTGAGTCACAAAAGGGTGTCAGGCTTCTCTGCAGGATGAATTCTCCTTCCCCGTGCTCAGTGCATTCCAGCAGACAGCATTGCACACAGACTTGGAAGAACTTTCTCTTAAAAACTGTATTCCCTCGCTCACAGTGAGATAGCTGACTGTTTTATGTCTGTTAAACTGTGACACAATTTCCTGCCCTTATTTCTCAATGGGGTAAAAGGTTTTCATAATGCACCACATAGTGTTAGGGCAGTCTCTACCACTGGGCTCTGTATTTTGCATCCCAGAATGGACTCTGGCAAATGTAAACAAAGCAAACAAGCAAACAAAACCTCCTTTTATCCTCTAGAATTCTTCACTGGATACAACATAAATACTACCTTTTATTCAAGCAAAACCGAAAACAACACTGTCAGTAAAAGACGCTGTCTGTTGTAAAGCTCATGGTGTTTTGAGCTAAAAGAAGAGACAATTAAAACCAATAAAACAGTAAAGGAAAACATGGGAAAATTTGACATGAATATAAAAAGCAGTGCAGAACTCTGCATATCAGATTTGTAACGGAGTTTGCTTTATCTTCAGGGGAATAAAGTTAGCTATATGAAGCATTTACACAATATGCTGAAATTCCTCTGTAAAGATATGTGCATTGCAAGAGTCTTACTCAATATAGAAATATTTGGTAGCATTATAATGTCAGAGTTCTCATCTTTTAAAAGACACAATCACAGTCAGTAAAAATTTATTATTGATTCCATGATCAGTGCAGTCTTGTCTAACATTAACAGCAGAATAGATGGTCCTTTGAAATGTCTGCAGACAATGTCTGTTTTCAGGACTGCAGGATACTGTAGTTTTCATGAATAATAAAATAACAACATGAAATACTCTTGTTGAAATAACCTGTGGATATGCTATTAGAAGGATGTAAGTGAAGTGAAGTTGTAGAGAAGGGTAATAGTAAATTAATGAAGCAAAAAAAAAAATCTCTAGAAGAACATTCAAACTTGCAAGACCTGGCTCAGGCAGAAACTACTTAGTGGTAGAGTGCCGGGTAAAGCTCCAAGTTCATTGTGATATGTGAGCAAAAGGAGGTACCGTACCAACATGAAGATGCTACAGGCTCAGCTATGGTGTCTAACCAAAGATGCCTAGCGCTCTTTGGGCTATCCTAGGCTATTATCCCTTGTCCTGCACCTCCAGAAGGACACGGGCCTGCTGTACCATATCTGTCAGTCTTTTGTGGGGTCCTGGAAGCCTTAAGGAATATTAAATAGCACCAGATTCCTGTGTGTGGTCAACTATGTTGACACCCTCAGTGTTCAGTGTACATTTTAATATGCAAAGATTGTGTTTGTGTTTCTTAGTGTTTTATCATATGATAGAAAACTTATTTACTCTTCCTGGACTGGCTCTAATTTCCATGATTCCTCCCACCCTCAAGTACTACATTAATAATTCAATAATAAAGGAATAGAAGCTTGAAAACAGAACAAAACAGAAGATTTTATGAGTGAAGTAGGTCAGACCAAAGTTTATGTAGCAAGAGAGCTTTCATCTAATAATGGCTTGTAGATGATGTTTGGGGAAAATATATGGACCTTATGATACTTTTCAGGCTATTTTCCTGGCTTTAAACAAATTGCAGTTCAGGGACTTCCTCAGGCATAAGTGATATCATTGTGTTGATAGATTTTCCTTTCACAAGTAACAGAGGTCAAACAATAATTTATTCCAACTAAGTGACCTGATTGTTTGCAGGGTGTTTATTGACAACAAATTAAATGTTGTTATTATGGTTAAGATTGAACTAATAGAACTAATTGCAATTGATATAACCAGTTTCTGGATAATTCCTTTGGAGAACCAAACAAAAAATTTTCTGTTTCTGAACATAATAGGCTTATACAATGTGACTAGGAATGTGTAATTTGAAATGTCAGGGAGTAATGGTGTTAAAATGTGCCTTGCTTTGGCTTCAGTGTCCAAAGTAGGATGCATTGCATTTTATCAAAAAGGACACAAATGGATGACAATATCTATTCAAGCACAGCCCAGCAGAGAAAGAAATTCAAAAAAGAATTTGAAGGTGCTATACAATGGAGTTGAAAGATAAATTGGAAGTGACAGCCAGATTCTTTTTTGCATCATGACAGAAGAGGATAGATGTGGTTCTTCAGGGGATGATTTAGGGGTAAGAGTAGTGTAGGGCTATCGGTTGGACTAGATGATCTTGAGGGTCCTTTCCAACCGTAATGATTCTGTGATTCTGTGATTCTGTGAAAGTTGCCTGGGTGTTAAGGAAAGATGCAGCGAAAGAGGATCTAAAGTTCTGCCCCACAGATTGTGTCAATAACTTTAAACTCATACGGAAATTAAGTGGTATTTACTTGTTATTTGCATACAATATACAAAATCATCTTCAAAATCACACCTTTTTCCTTTTATTTTTTACATTGTGGATTTTACTAATTACAACACACATTTTTTACATCAAGGATTTTAAACCCTTAATATCACATCCTACAAAACCACTAAGACATCCCACTTAAACATTAATATTTGACTGCCATGTCAGTCGGGGAAAAAGATTGCTTAGCTGATTTTAGAGGAATCCCTTTGTTCATGCACAAATCCTCACTTTTTCACTTCCTTCCCCAAGGTGAAGCCTCAAATGTGGCTCTCACCAATCTAGCTCACTTACCCTCATCAAAGCTAAAATTAAAAATAATAAGAAAAAAGTGCACTGTGTTTTTCCATAATCATGAACTAGCATATCGTTTCATCCATATGGCTTATAGCCTTATCTCAGCAACATATACACTAGTTTGACCTCTGGATGACCTAAGGTTAAACAGTTATAGGAAAAGATAAGTAACAATGAACAGCTTAAAACTAACAATACTCTAGGCAGAGAGATTAAGAGCCTAGTAACACATGCGGTGGAAATAAACTGGCTGAATAAACCCCTCATGGAGCAAACTGATGGCACTTTTCCCTACCCTTACAACAAACCACATAAACTTTCATCATTCCTGCAGATGCTGTTCTTGTAAGCAAGTGGGGTCTTAAGAAGTTTCAGTGTTTTTATTGATAAAAACTCTGGAGGATATTTACCCAGAGTATTTATGCTGCATTTTAAATACAATGTGACCATTTTCCTGGAAAACAGCACAGTATCAGCATGGGATTTTCCATGAGACACTGCTTCCAGTGGCAAGTGAGACTGAAGAACAATGATTACGTTTCAGCATCTTTATGCTTGAAATATATATCATGGAAAGAAAATTACGACAAAATTTTTACTGTTGGATTTAAGTGTATAACAGATAGTGTACCAGAACAGTTTGGTGGAAAATAGAATGACGTCTAAGTGTCTCAGTTATAGCTTAAGACAAGTAAGAAAGTTTGCTTGTGTTTTACGTTTTTTCTTTTTCCTTTTAAAATTTAATTTCTTTAAGGTTTGAATTATTCCTTTACTTATCTATTTTTTTTTAATATTTTCACCTCTTTTTTTTTCTTTTTGTCTTCTTTCATATTGGATTCCTATTCTCATTTTCTTTTCTCCATTTCGTTTTGATTTTGTCACTGAAAAAGGAGCAGGACATGATGCTGATAAATAGAACCAGAAAAAATAGTCTCTGGTTTAAAACATTAGTTATTTTAGTGTTTTATTTTTTGGTAACATTTATTCCAGGTTTATACTGCATCGTATTTTTGCATCAAGTTACAGTAGCGCCCCCCCCCCCCTTACAATCTTGTCTGGCGTGGAATTTGTACTGTGCTAGAATACCTTTAGAAATAAAGTTCTTAAGCCTATATCTTTCAGAAAAATAACTGTATACAAAGATAATCTGAATGTATCACCATTGTATGTTAGATATTAGACTGAAAACTTCCATAGGTCAGGGTCAACATCATCTTCTGTTATGAGGATAGCAGTCTAGCAAGCAGGACAGAGAGTAAAGGGGAAAGATGAGTCAACATACCCTGTCTGAAATACACTGGCTGTTGAATCTATAAGTGAAATTCTAGTATTACAGAGAAAAATTACAAAGCCCTGTCTGACTTCAGCAGTGTGTGAATTTCATTGCTGCTTTAATGAGACAACTAAAGAACGTTATATTAAACAAATCTTTTTCTCTTCACAGATGCAAGCTTCAGACTTGTTTTTTCTTATCAATATTTAACCTATCCTTGTTTTATCATCTCAGAAGATATTTCATTGAATGTAGCACTAAAAAACAGTCAAAAATGTTGGTTAGATCATAAAAGTAAATGCTAGAGAGAAAAGTAATACTTAGATTTTAAAAACAACATTTTTCAATTATGCACTATTGGGACCTCTTTTTCACAGAATCACAGAATCTTAGGAGCTAGAAGAGACCTCAAAAGATCATCTAGTCCAACCCCTCTGCCAGAGCAGGATTCCATAGACCAGGTCACACAGAAATGTGTTCAGACAGGTTTTGAATATTATGTCTGGTTCTGAAAGCATACATTGTTGTACTGTAATAGCTTTCTAAATGATATTAGATAAAGGAAAGTGATACAACTTCAAGGAACACTATTCTATATCAGCTGATTTTCATATTAGAGCATCAAAGGGAGTCTAGCAACTCATAGATATAAATAGTATTCCTCCTAATTTTTTTACAAACTTGCAAAAAAGCATTGTCAGCTCTCATGCTGTTGTCATAAGAGTCTTAATAGTTAATGTTTTACATAAATACCTAACTCTTGAAAAAGATGATTATACAATATTTGAAATATCATTAAAGAGAAAAAACGTGTTTAGTGCCTAATCTTTGTTGTTAAGATACGGATCACATCACGTACAATGAGAGTTCAGAGATTATGGGAACAGCCAACATCTTCTCATCCCTCCCTGTCTTCTTATCATCTTATTGGTGTTCTAATTCCATTGATCTAAGGAAAATTTTTTTCTAATTCACAGGACATCTTGTACTTCAAAAGTGATTAAGGCTTCAACAACCAGTAAGTTAATAATTTGTCACCTTGTCTTTTAAATTTGTGATAGTAGACTTTACTCCCCATAGAAACTTGTTTGAAAAGTACATGGCAAATTTTGAAAATGAACAGGAAACTATTCCAACTTAGGTTTTAAATTTTATGGTAATAATAGTAATAGAAAGTTTAATCAATTAAGAAAAAATTTATTGTACTCTTCTGAGATATATCTGTGTATAAATCAACAGAAAGGAAAAAAACAATTCGGTGGCAGGGAGTTCATAATATACAATATTATACCAGAATCATTTTACTATAGGTTGTTATTGGAAATAAAAGGGGATTAAAACTCAGTAAAAGGGAAAATGTGATTAAAAAATAAAATCTTAAGGGTTTTGGTGATATCTTATGCAGTAGCATTAAAATATTTATTTTTATGCAACCAGAATGACTAAGGGAAATTTCATTTTCTCATGTGTCAACACTTTTTTGTCATTGTGTTTTTCTGGTTTTATGTGAAATTTTCTAGCCATTTTATTAGATACAGCTTCTAGACAATTATTTAGGAAGGGCTTCTGCTTTGTCATGTAATATATTTAAGCAAACACAGGAGAAGTATTTCATATACCTATTTCTATAAATCCATGCATGCATACATATATATATATACATGTGTGTAAAAACACAGAAGATCTTTGTTCAATGACATTTCAAGGCATTGTTCTGGGAAGATTGCTTTCTTTACCCTTGGCTTATGTTAGGTATTCCACTCAGGTTAGGGAAGATGGTTGTTTGATTGCTTACCCTATTTTTCTTTGCCAGAGCAGATAGAGTATGCTTATCTATTAAAAGCACTCCAGAGCTACATTAAGCTTGGATACCTGTGGAGCTTGTCAGCACAGGTTCTCACACAGGTCACTGATTGCTGGGTAGCCTCAAGAACGGAATAACAAGCACTATTTGATATGGAAAACATACATCTCTGTGTCTTTTTCTTATCAGCATACCTATAAAAATTCATTTGGATAATGAAATAGAAACACTCTAGATAAATGTCTTGCTTCTTTTTTTCACTTAATTTTAACATAATTTTTGTTGCCTTTCATACAATTATTTTTATCCTTGAATCACAGGAAGATTTAAAACCTTTGCAGTGTTTGGAATATTTATGTATCACCTCCAGCTCTTCTTGGAGAGATGTCTCAGTTTAGAAATTAAAGTTCATAGACACACATAAGTAATTTACCACCTGAAAAAAAAGGAGAAATAAGAGCCATCAGAGATGATTTGACATACTATAAATTCAGGGGTTTAGGGGTTCTATTCAGTTGTGTGAGCATAGGTGCCTACTGACTTACAACATCTGAGGAGGCTGTATAGACATTTACACAGATCTGAGCTTGGAATTATAGGAGACATACAGATCTCTAGAGATGGAAGTTTGGTGAGAGAACTCTCAATACCTAAAAACATATGAGATGCCTGTATTCAGGAAACTATATTACTGCCCCACTAAGTTTTTCATTCTTGCATTGTTATTTAATGACATAGCTCTGGGCTCAGTTCAGGTGTCCACCTAGAGGTAATGGCTAAAAGCGAGATTTGAAGTGACAGCTTGCCTGGTCATAGATGTTCCTCTAATGGTACCAAGTTCTCCTACAGATCCTCTGCCACAGCTAATAGACTTATGCAGCTGTCTCATTTCTCTAGAGCTTCTGTGTACAGCTGTCAATAAATCGTCTTCCACAAAGTAAGTAAATATTGTTAATTTTTTTCCATGTTGTATAAGAAGATACTCTCTACCATTCTGAACCACTCTTGCATAACAGTAGGTGCAGGATATTGCATTCAATTCCCACTATTTTGGAACTTCTGGATTTCTTCTTAACTGAATGGTTTTATTAACCTTTTGTACAGAAATTCTACCAGGGCAACCAGAACTGTTGTATTTTCATGTATAGGTATGTATATACATGCTTCTATTTTCAAGATATGCTTGAAATACCATGATTCTTTTTTCTTTTTTTTTTTTCATTTCTTCCTACTTTTTTAAACCTTGACCTTTTAAAAGAAAAAAATACCCTATAAATTTACTCATTATTGTATTTTCTGGCACTTCCCTGTTAACATAGAACACTTACTTCCACACTGTTCAAGTTTCAGAATGTACCAGAATTTAGTTGTAGATAAATATTTATCCATATAGCTGTAAACCATAGCAGATGTGATATCAGTCTCAGTGCTACCCTGGTCTCAGACAACCACCTAAACAGATTAACTAACTTGTCAGTATACATCATGCAGTGCCTGGTTATGATCTGAATGACAGTCCCTGATTTTATGTTTCTGTTTCTTGATTAATTAAAACTATTTTAGGAAGCTTTTTACAAAATATTCCATTAAGCAGACAATGGAATAAATATAATAAAATAAAAGCAAGTGAATCTTCATTACTACAATTTTCAAGTAAATTATTTTTTATTTATTTTTTAAAACATATTTATTTTAAAGACCAAGCCAGTTTGACTCCTTTCTTGTCTCCCTTATAAACTGAGCTTCTTTGAAACACTAGCACTAGTGTTAAATTTTGAGTATAAGTGTATACATTGTGTAGCTGTCCCATTTCATTTTAGGGACTGAATTTGTCCCATCTTGGTTTAGGCACTTAATTAGAGGCAGACAACTTTTAACTACAGCTCAATCATTAGGTAAGAATCCACAGTAAGTGGGATTCTACTTTCTGCAGGTGTTTGTCTCTGTAAGATGAATAAGTGACTAAGATCACCTAGCCTTCAAAGTGTATAAAAATATTTTAAGTAGTCTATCTTTAATTGTATGTTTATTTCTTCTGAAATATATCTTCATTTTTTGGGACCTGTATTTTATGACTGTCAAGTCATAATTTCTGGTAATGACTTGAAAGTGTTTACTCTCTATGATACTATTCAAAATTGCTTAACACTCAACTAGAACAGTGTTAGTATTGAATTGGAGATGATGAATAATTCATACAGTCCAATTTGACATATTTGTTTTGGCATTAGATGATAATCTAGCATATAGGGTGTAATTAATGATTTCTAAGATACTGACTTTCAAAGTGGTACTTGGTACATCTACAAAAACATGTTTTCACAGTTAATTTAATACAGTAAGTACTCTTTGTCACTCTTATGGTATATGAAATTGGACTGCATGTGTTTATGGCTTCCCCAGATACTTAGAAGACACTCAGTAATGGTAGCTATGAAATATAAGATGAAAGATTTCTTAATATCTCACCAGCAGGTTTTGACAACCTTAGCATTCTGACATTGGCTTTGGGAGGACTTCCAGACTCTCATAACATTTTCTGTCTGCGTATACTACCTTTTCCTTTTTGCATAATGATTTTGTGCATTATGGCGTATACAGGCTAAAATCAAGGCCCAGGACTGAAATGAAGGAGACTAATTGTGAAATACTAGTTATAATCCTGTTCAAGACAATTTACCTTTGCTACTGTTTTATAATCAGTAAAGACTTTGATCCACGGTTCTGTTCCAGATTCTGACATATATTTTCTATATAACCTTGGAAAGGCAACTTTAGGTCAATCTTTTCAATATTGGATATGCAGGTATGTGCCTCTTGTGCCTATTTCTTTTGAGTAAAATGGTTTCAATTCCTTGTACTCCAGAAGGTGTGAGACTTTGGGTGTTTAACATCTGTTGACATCAGACTGAACTGGGACATCAGAAGTGGTCACTCCAAGGTATGATGGTTCCTATTCTCTCAGGAAAGTAGGAAATCCTGTTGCAAGGACAAAACCTGGTGCAAGTTTATGTAGGCTGCCTTGAGATTGCATTTTCATCTTCAGTTTATCTGTCCCTGCCAGAAGGGCAACACACACTGTTTGTGTGTGTGTGTGTGCGCGTATGTGGGAAGTAGCTTGAGTGGCAACTGCTTCAGATGGCCTAACATTTTTATAAGGCTCAATGTACGTTAACTAGACTGTTGCCACTTTTACTAAATGCAAAATTGTACTTGTGGTGGGTTTAAAGGCTCTTCCCAGCCCCCACACACGGCAGTTAAAGGAGAGACTGGATTGGAAGTTAAAAACTAAAAACTGCTTTAATAACAACAGCAAACATAAATGAAAGGAATATAAACATATACAGGACCCAGATACCAAAACCCACTTCCCCTATACACTGATAATTACAGCAGTGTCCCCGGCCGGCTCTCCTGTACAGCAGAGGCAGCCAGGAACAGCAGCACCGAGGTCACAGCAGAGAGAGAAGAGAAGAGTTCCTCCTGGTCCAGTCAACAAAAGTTCCCCAGCAAGCTCCCAAGGTTCCCTTGGCTTCCCCCTGGTGGGGGGGGACACCTGGGGATCTCAGGTTTCTTAAAGGGACAGTCCAGGCAAGGTGTGCGTGGTGGTGGGAAAGCGGGTATGATATTATGTACGTGGTCATGGAATACTTTTTAGAAAACACAGTTACTGAACAGAATTAATTCTGTTCTAACCCAAACCATAACAGTACTATTTCTTTTTTTTAAAAAATGTTTATTTGTTTTGTTTGTTTGTTTTCAGGATACTCAGAACAGGCTTAGCAGTAGACTCTTGGAAACATCATTTTAAAGTTCTTGTAGAATACCTATGGTCAGCAAGTTCAGACAACCTTGAGGTTCAATGACAGCTTTACTTTGCTTCCACAGTTTTAAACCCATTTCAGTTATCTAATTTTCATGTTGCTGCTAATGAATCCCATTGGCAGAGTTAAGAATTGTGTCCTGAAATACACTTTATTATTATTCTCTGAAGCTTTCTACTCTGGGAGGTGTCAGTGGACAGCAAATTTTCTTGAAGAACGTCTGTTATATTGCATAGGTCAGAAAATCATATTGGTTTAGGGAGCGTCACTGATGTTCATTTTTTCTTTCTGGAGACTCATTCATCTCCTAGAAGTCAACCCTTTTCTGAGCTAGTCAACCCATTATTGATTGTCACCAGAATGCTGCTGAGCTAGCTTAGGTCTGCTATCTTCTTGTTTTAAAAACTATGATGGATGAAACGTACTTCATGACAGTAAGTCTGATGATTTAAGGCTGGAACTATTTTGAGGTTTCCAGAATAATTCATTTGCAGGTCGGCTTATACTATTATAAACTACAGAATCTTAGAATTTATTTGATGACAAATCCTGCAGGTTTTATTCAACTCTAAAGAAAAATACTGAAATACTACATTTTTCTTACTTCTCACATTGCAGGGAAAATACAGTTAATTAGAATATAATAATTTGTATTAGAATGGATTCTAAGAATAAAATAGTTTTTAAAGCTTGTAGTTCAGACAATAACTGAAATGCAAAGCTGTGATCCTGGGGTCTAGGGAATCCTGCTCTGGCGGGGTTGGGGGTTCTACTAGATGATCTTTAAAGGTCCCTTCCAACTCCTAACATTCTGTGATTCTGTGATTCATGTTTTCTAACACTATAATGATATAGCAACACTTTCTTTCAAAGTCAAAATCCTGCAGAGAAAATAAACTTACTATTCCAGCACAGAAATATGTTTGGGTAGATTACAACTCTGATGAGTCTATGATTCTGCATTATTCATTAATGACACTTTTTCCTCTATTTTGATAAATTTCTTATACTGTCTTAGTTTTTAACAAATTTTATATGTCACATGAAGTAATTTTTTTTTCAGTCTAATATAGGGCTGAGTGAGAAACAGTAAAATTAACCTTAAAATATGTATAGTTCATTTTCTGGCATTTCTTTGCATCTAAGATGTGACTTGCAGCCTGACAAAGGAGCATGATTCTTTTTGTTCCTCTGTATCCTCACTAAAACCTGTGTTTTGAGAGGCTCGCCTAGGTAGACCTAGAAGAGTCAGCTTCCAGTACCCAAACTGTAATTACTCATCTTCTGAATTTCTGAACTTTAAAAAATCTAATGAATGTGCCTAATTTAGCACTGTGTTTATTCTAAGATCTGTTTTATCACAGTAGGCAGACAGACAGCTCTGAATGATTTAGAACTTATTTGTATTATTTCTCTCCATTGGCTGCAGAAAGAGATGTTATTAGCTCAAGTGACAAATCACAGTGCTGTATGTAGTCTTTATATGCACTTTGTAGCTAATACACTGGTAGCCGCTTGTGCTATAGACAAATACTTTTAGAATAGTATAGGCAGAGAGAATGACAACTTGGATGATCCATTAGACTGGATGTCTGAATGAGGACTATCTTTAAATGGAGCAAAATGATTTAGTTCGTCTAGACTGACAAAAGAAGGATGAGATATATTGGCTGTCTACAGACATTTCAGAATTCAAGAGATAAACACTTCACTTAAGATTTACTTTGGTTGAAGAACATAAGGAAAACTGTACTATGCATAAGATATATTTAAACAAGAAATTCTAAAAAGATTTTTAACCTCTAGAGTAGTTTGACTGTTAGAACTCTCCAGAGAACTTTCTACTGTCTTTCAGCTGAGAAACACATGCAGGTATTTATGGAAATGTATTTGAAGCCCATTTGCTTATTGTGGCACAATTTCAGTACTATGTGCCCTGCAACAAACTAACATTTTGTGTTAGACTGGATATTTAACAAAGTAAATATTTTTTTTTTCTACTGGAAAACTGAGTTCTTATTTAGAATGCAATCATTAGGCTGTATATGTGTATCTTTTATTAACTGCATTTTATGCTTTATATAGTTTATATACATTATATGCATTGTATAATTAGTTATAAAATTACCATATAAAATAAACATATGTGGGTTTTATATATAATATTTTTTCCCTGAAATATTAAAAAACATCCTCTCCAGATTCTTTTGAGAGGATTATGTCTACACATATATGCACATATATAGATAAGTAGATTTACTTTTTACATAACTCCTCAACCTTCTTGATGTTTAGTTTCCAAAAATTTGGTCCATGCCACCAGCACAGCAAAAATCATCTTTCATTTTCAAGTTGCTCCATCTCTTATGCTGCCTACCAAACTACACTAGTACATACAGGAAAACAGGATTTTTATAAAGGAGTAGATACTTAAGAGGGAAGTTCCAGTTTAACTTGAAAGGAATTCTGAAAGAATTCTACTTTGTTAATGAATTAGCAGGAACTTGCAATCTTCTCTGAGGAACCAGAAGCAGATAGATATGTATAATGTAGGTGACCAATGTAACAGTTAAAATGAAGGGACAGAATGAACTGAGTCAAACCCAACCAAAACTTAATTTAAAAAAAATTGCAAAAAAATTCACCAGTCCATTAGAAATCTTCCTAAGCAACCTATTATATTTGAATACATCTAGTGAATGATCTGCCTAAAATTAACTACAATGTAATAACAGAAGAAGTGAATTGTAGATATCTATGGCTGTTCTCTAAGAAGGATGTATCACCAGCCCATGACATATAAATTAAATATAGAGGCTGTCAGTTTAAACATGCCACCTGATCTCAACTCTTAATATAAAGCAAAGAGAAAGAACAGGTCTCTAAGATACCTAGGAGTCAAATGTTAAAAGATTGTATTGGCAAAATACATGAACTGTAGTTGGGTAAAAATAAGAAGACACAGCAAATATTGCAGGAGCAGTGCAACAGTTCTTCACACATAAACCACTGGCAGTAGCAGCACAAGTGTACTTTTTTTTGCAAATATATTTTCTGTGTGGTTTTCAAATGCAGATTTACTTCAGTTGTGTACATCTGTAAGTGGTCCACAAGTGACCCTGGCAGCATTTTATAAACAAAAACACCCTGATCCATACTGCTTCAAGATCATATATATTCTGGTAAAAACTGATTCAAATTTGAAAATTCTTCAAGTAATAAGATTAATGAGAATAATTACTTTTACATACTTCTGAAGAGATGCTTCCTAATTGTTGTGTAATTAGAGATATGTCTGCTTTTTGTTTCTGGGACAAGACCCAGATATATTTATTATATCCATATAAATTCAATGTCTGTTGCGTTTGTATTTCTTTAGAAATCCTCATGTTGAATGACCAGATGAACAGAAAACTCTAATGCGCAAATATTTAACTAAGTGTACCTATTCACCTCTCTAAAACTCCTTGACAAATGTCACATATATAAAAAATTTAGTTTAAACCCCATAGAAATATTTATTTAAATATTTATTTATTCTTTATTAAAGTATCTAAGTCACTCTTCAGGACTTCGTGCATCCTAAATATTACTGTAACTTACTGATGATGAGCTGCAAAAACCAAAACAAAGTACCTTCTTTTAAGATAACTATTAAAATACCCACTGTACTGTTTAATATGTATTTATCTGTTACAAAAATTGTCTGTTTTTCTGCAGATAATTTTTCACACAACATCTATAGTTTAGAAAAAAACCAACAAAACTAGCTATTTAGGCAGCCAAACACTGGTATCAACTAGTGCACTACAGAAATGTCTTGGAGTTTCTGAATATCCTTTAAATACTTTCTTTTAAAGTTGCAACTTTTTGGCCCTAGCTTTGGTTTATAAACTAAAACATTATTGGGTTTTGTTTTTTCCATATGTATAGCATTCTTCATTAGTATGTACTTAATAAACTTGCTTATGAGTGAACATCTTCATTTTTCAGATGAGAAACAAAGTACAGAAAAGTCTCTCATCACATCTCGTATCTGATAGCAGGAAAGATAACCCCAAAATTCCTGCAGATATCTTGATTTCTGTTCTTCTACCCAGCTAAAAAGCAATCTTTCTCCTTGTTAAATGCATTGTTGAATTGTGAATAACAATTGAAATGAAATGGAAGATCTTTTCAAACCTCCATACTCTGAATTATCAACTTCAGAAGAAATTCAGGCTTAAGCATTGTTTTAAAGTGTATTTTAATATCCTATTCTGTTAATTAGTAAGTCCTGGTTGTTGATTATCTCTGCTCATTATACTTAGATGACTAAAGGTCATTGAAATGTTTCTTTCCTCAAAAAAACAATGCTCTCACTGTAGAGTAATGCGTGTTAATTCATGGTCATGTAGCTTTTCAATCCATTAATTAAATTAATGAGACTTCATTGCTTTCACCTATGCACCCTTAATTAAAAATGCAGCGTGGGAGAGGGGCACAAAGAAATAACATATGGCATTATCAGTATTGTGCCCAAGAGAACTATTTAATAACACATCAAGCTAATTTATTGTTTATAAATCCTAGTCACCCTCTCAAGATACATATTATAATGTGGATGATCTCTGAACATTCTACCATAAAATTTGTTCACTATTCTTCGTAATAGCCTTTAGGACTAATGATTCATACCTCTCAGTAGCAGTAAGGTGGAATACACAAAAGACACAACCACAAATCTGAATTTGATTGTATCCTAAGATATTTTGACCAGAAGTCATGGTATCACTCTGCTCTTCATTACCGTTCATGAGTTTTGGGTAGCCAAAACTCTGTGCAGAATGAGGTAAACATGTATTCTTGACAGATCTGCCTGAAGTCTATTGAAGAAAATATTTTCTCAACATGTGGTATTTGTTTTTCTTACTAGATTTTTCACAACTGCTGTGGGATTTTTCTCTATATTGTGTTTACTTTCTCCTGTTAAAGTTTAACGTATCCTGGATGAGGAGACTTCCTGAAGGTAATGTGTCATTACTTAATTCTAGTGCTTTAAATATAAACCTAAACTGTAATTTATTTCATTAGATTATTCCAAGATGATCTTCCTCCTTGTCAACACTTCATTTATCATTCTGGTTTTTCAGAGAGTGTTCTTTTGCCACCCAGAGAGTTTAGCTTTCTTCTGCTTTAGTTCTCAGAAATAACCACAGGAAAGATAAAAGAGCATCAGCTATTGCAAAGAGGCAGAAATGCATAAACAAGTACAGGAGGGAAGAAGCAACTGCAGCCCCACCACTTTAAATCATCTTAACTGTTGTAGAACTGTATTCCAGTTGTTTCAGATACCTACATTGCACACATATGCTATACCCATTTTAATCGACATCTGAAGAAGCTAGACGTGTTAAGCCATTATATTTCTTTGTTGTTTATTCGTTTCTTTCAAACCCTTAAGCAAATCATAGTTTTTATTGAAGCTTCATTTTACTTCCTTTAAGAAATCATTAATTCCATTGAAAACATTCACAATAACTAGGGAATTTCCTCTACGGAGACTGACTAATATGTACCTAACGCCCGCCTAATTTACATGACATTCAAAACAGGCCACCTCATCTCTTGTAGTTTTAGGATAAATTGGTTGAATTACATTCAGAAAGCAAAAGGGAGAATGAGAACATTAATTGAGTTTGCTTTCAGTGGATTTGTATCCAGGAGAGGATCAAAATATGCTTACAATACTGCTGATTTTTTATCTGATCACTTTCCTGGCACAAAGGATTTTAGTTACACTTGAATTGCACCATTTTGATGTGGATTTTTTTACCCCCTCTTTTCAAACATCTAAGTTTAAATAATGCTTATTATTTAACACAAAACAAAATTAGTGAGAGTCCACAAACAAAACTTTGAATAAAGTGACACCATCTGCTGTGGAGACCTAGGATGGTTGTTTTAGGAAAGAACTCATGCTGCACTGTGAAAACCCAGAATAATCTTTCTGACAAATACACATGGTAAATGTTCACAGTATGTAATATATGGGTAAGACAGCAACCATTTCCTGCAAACACCTTGAGCAAATCAATTGGACAGTACCAGAATTGCCTCCTGCTTTACCATGGAAGGAAGCCAGGATCCTGCTATTTGGCTGCCTCCCTTTCCTCCCTTGCAAAACAACACACACACACCCAGCAGTTCACTGTCATCTGGACTTCCACTAGCATAATATATTTGCCAAGTAAACTAAAAGATTCCGTCCAAATTCTAGTATCTTGAAATATTGTCTCTTACTTGACTGGAGATAAGTTTGATATCATCTAGTATACAGGGAAAAAAAATAAAAAGAAACAAGAAAAGCAAAGAAAAAGACACTAACATTTCACTGGCAAAGAGACCAAACATAGTGAGTCAGATGGAATATAAAGACAAGCGAATTAAATAACAAAGTTTTTCTTTTTCTACTGGTATTTATCTGAGCCATGGAAAATGTTTATTTGGTTGTCTATGTGACAGTAAGCAAAAGCATTTCAAGCTAGCTTTCTGCATCTGCTTTAATGCAGCCATTCAAGCTACAGAATGCCTGGATTTGACTGGTCTGACCATTTCACATCACTGAAGAGAGGTCTCTAAGTTCCTTGATCAGTAATTAAAAAAGCATAACAAATGTCTCTGAGGACAGGAAGAAAAGAAATAAAGTAGTATTTAGGGCTAATATACAAGTTGGAAAACCTGTCCTCCAGATCTTTCTCATCTTAGGGAGGTTCAAATCTCCTACTCTTTGTTATGAATAAATCTAGGCCTAGATTAAACTCAAGTGAGGTGATTCTTAAGTCTTTCACTAAATCTGAAAGACTATGCAAAATAAATGTTATATGCACATATCAAGATACATAATAAGTGCAGATTTACTTCTGTCTCAGTTAAAAAAAAAATTATTCTAATAACAAAATATTCATACTAATTATAATTAATATAATAACAAAATGTTTTCTGGTCTGTGTTCCGAAAGTTATGTTAAGCTAAACAAAACTCATAAATAGTACTTCCAGCACAAAAGAGCATGTAAAATCTGTTGCAAAGACAGATAAAAACCTTAATAATGTCAAGAAATCTTTTTTCCCACTGTTTGTTTTCTGAGATTTTTTTCAAGACCCAGCAAAAAGGATTCAAATTCTGTGACTTTATCATCTCATATATTCTCAGTGTTCAGATCACAAGATATTGCAGTATAGATAGTTAAACAGATAATTTTGGTGTTCTAAATATATAAACACATGATTTTATGCTCTTTTTTGTGCTGGTCTTAGACTGAGACATTTATGTAGTTATTCACTTGAGCATTTATAAGGAGCTGTTCGGTTTTCAAACTATTCAAGTGTTAATTTTGTATTTAAAAGGTAATTATTATATTCCTAATCCCAAGTGCATTATTTTATCTTAGTTGAGGATCATAAAAAGGGCAGAGTGAGGGACAGTAGAATTATATTTTTTAAATTAAAAATTTAGTAAGTCACCTTTTAATAGATTAATCTATGCACAGGGATTTATATATATTCAGTAAAGACATAAAAGTAGAGATAGCAATTAAGAATTGTCCTATGGGATATTATTATATGCAGCCTTCCTTCCCCATCAGTAAAGATCTAAGTGCTTCCTATCATATGTCAAACACCATAAGCACCACTGTCAATAAGTATTAAAGAAATAAAAAGTTTGTGAGACTTGCACAGCTCCATGCAGGATTGGATCCTATATGCAATGAACAACGTTCTCAGTTTTCAAATTATACTTGAGATTATACAAAGAAATCAAATGTGAAAATAATCTTAGTGTTCCTCTATGTGTGGGCAAATGACAAAAGTGCCAGTGATACCATGAAAATTCAGCCCTGAAACATCCCTGTTCAGAGAGCTGAGGAGAAGGGAAGAGCTGATCAAAAATATATTTGATCAAGCTAGCCTGGGATAAATGATTCAGGGAAAGAAGATGGTCAAATCATCAAATCCTTTTCTTTCTTAAAATATAACTGGATGACTGTAAAGTGTTAAATAAGATGTATAGGGTAGAGGATGGGAATCATATATCATATTGGAACAGATGACTAGCTTTGAAATTAATGCAAAGTGAGGCAAAATCTGCCTCAGAAAAAAGCAGAATTAAACTACTTTTATTGTTTTGTCAGCTTTTTAAATCAGTTCTTTTAATTTGCCCTTTTTAAGCATTCTGCATGGTATATCAGAGAAGGAAAGACAATCAGTGATTTTTGCAACATGCTGATTTCAAAAAGTGTTAGTGAAGATATACAGTATAGCATTAGTATAATGCAGTGCTCTTAGGCTATGAATTATTCTCACCTTTATGAAAACTACAATGGCCAGGCCTTCAGTCTTGTAATTACAAAAGCAGTTGAAGAATTGGCCCTTATGTTAAAATTCATAATGCCCTCATTCACTAGTATTCAAAATAGAGTTCTTCAGAATAAAGAAGGAAAAACATTCAGAATGACAAACCTTAAATGCAGGTTTATTAATAAAATGCTAATGAACTCAAAAAGAGGACAATCACAAGTAATGAAACCTTTTTTACTTTTTTTCCTTAATTTCCTTGTTTTAGGAGTCAGCCTTGTTATTAAATTAGAATACTTAAATGCTTATTCTGAGTTATTTAAATGTCTATAACAATATGTTTAATGTGTTGACTGACTCAGTATCTTTCTAGTTAAAGTGTCTTACACAAATGACAAAGTCCTTTGACTTTTTTTTTTATTAAAGCCAGGACACTTGTAGTCATAAAGGCACTTGAAATAATTCTGAACAGCAAACAGTTGTACAGGGAGTTAATAAAGAATGGTGAAGTGGAGAACAGATATAATAAAAGATTATATCACAATAGATAAAAGGTACAGAAGTGCTTTTCTCACTGGGGTTTTGAAAAGGACTTGAGCTCAATTATGGTTTTAAGTACTTGAAGCCTCCTTCTCTACTTGCTACAAATAAATCAGGAACAAATTGGTCAAGTCAACTGATGAACAGAATTCATTATTTTAGACTACATTAACCCCCAAACTTCTATAAAGATATTAGTGATTCACTTGGCTGAGATATGTCCAATTAAACCCATTTCTAAGAGCTCTAGAGCAACATAAAACAGAAACACACATGCTTGCACATTGAATATTCTCTTCTGTATTACACAGATAACAAAAGGCCTTTTCTTTGCTCCGTGTTTCTTTTTTCAATTGTCATTCTCATACTTTAAATACAAAGGATTTCATTATTCATATCAGATTCACCATCATCACTTTCACTATTTAGCTAAGAGAATGACATTTGGAGTCTAGATCTGTCTTAGAGTACTCTCTTGGTCACTGAGAGATATGTACCTCTAGGGCACAATTTTGTGTATCCTCTTGCATTTTCCTGTAGACATATCAATATAATAATGTCATTGCCTACTATGTAAAATATAGTGAAATGGATTCATGTCATGATGGTTAACATAGACATTTCTTTAAAATCTTCCAAACCACTTGGTCTCCATACCCTTATGACTTAAGTGATGGATTCCATAGGTTGTTATTGTGCATAACCATGCCATGCTACCTGAGAGGAAAAAGCAGGCATGTTGCCTTAACCCTTCCCTTAACACCAATGAAAGCAGAACACTTCTCCAGTATTTTTGAACACCAGTGATCTGGCCTGAACAGTAGCTGCAACTTTGTTTAGCAGTAAAGTCTTTAAATGCTCTGAATAACAGACCATTGAGCATATGCAACCAGTGCAATGCATCCAGAACACATAAAGTATACTATACGTGTTCTGGCCATCTGGGCAGCTCACAGGCAGTTGCTGAAGTGCATCCCAATGTGTCAGGCTAACTGTACTTGCCTTGTACAGCACATACTCCCAGCATTCCTGAAAGCAACATTCATATTGATGCAGCTACACCCATTTTAAAACACCCTATTCTCAGTTAGATTGGACATTACCGGCTATTGTTTTACTGCTATGAGGAAGTGCCATACAAAAAAAGACTGTTGATATAACCTAAAATGTTGCTTCTGTGTAGTTCATAAGTCTAGCAAGTTTTTATTCTTCACCTAAGTTCAATAGCCAAAATAATTTAAATATTTCTCCCTTTGGAATCCTTTGTATGTTTCTAAATATTTCTATTTTTCTTTCTAAAGTGTGTATTCCAGAGAGCTGCAGGAAGATGGATTGCCATGGACCGGGATCTTGTTTTCAGAACAGGCTACTGAGAACATTTGTCTTGTTCTCAGCAGTGTCATTTGGACCCTAGGACAGCTGTTTCTGTGGAGAGGTTGTGAAAAAACAGTGAGAATAAGAAGACAATATGTCATTAATGTTTCTTGAGGGTTGTGTTAGTTTCTCGATCTATTCAAAATGAGGCCTTTGGGTGTGTTACGAGATGATTTGTGTGACAACTCATCTTCTCCCCTCAGAAAGATCCCCTGCTGGACTCACATCAAGAGTGGTGTTATAAATTTGCTGTATGTGTATTCCTACAACAACGCATGGGAGGGACAGGTAAATAACCTCTTTAAAGCAAGATGTAGATACCCACCACATGCACTGCAATCAGTGATAAGATACTGGTCACACATATTCAACTGATGAAAGCTAGTTTATTAAAAGATACATTAAAAGAAGCACTTTAACTTAGTATGCTATATATAGAAGAAGGCTTATTTCTCATCTCACACCTCTTCCTGAATTTTTTGTTTTGTTTCAGTTATGACCTTTGCTGATCATCAAAATTTTATAAAATAATGCAGCTTGTCTACAAATCCTGTATAAGAAATTAATGTACTTTGCAAAATGGAACGACTCTTTAATTTTATGCTGCTTGCTTACTACCAGATGTTTGTGATTCTAGTCCTAGAACACTGGAATACGAGTCACATGTGTGGGACTCCACCAGCGATGTTCACTTCTTCCTCTTTTTAAAAAGAAAAGAAAACTACCTATATTTTCATTTAGTTTGCTGCTGCTGCTCCTCATTATCCATGACTCCTCTGAAATAGAATCATAGAACAGCCCAGGACAGAAGAGACCTTGAGATATCATCTGGTCCATATTTTCATAGAAAAGAGGGCCTATACAAAATTATTTAGAATCCTATCAAGCTATGTCTTGAAAACCTCTAGTGATAGAGATTTCACCACATCCCTAAGGAAGTTGTTTCAGTGATTGATTGTTGTCACTGTAAAAAATTTCCATACTACATCAAGAATGAAACCTCTCCCTCAACTTGTACCAGTTACCCCTTGTCCTCTCTGTGTGGCTTTTTGTGAAAAGAGAGCTTCCATCTTCTTTGTAGTTACCCTCCAACTACTGGAAAACTGTTATAGAATCCTACTGAGTCTTGTCTTCTCTAAGATGAAGATCTAATTGATATCTCCATTTAGGAAGTATACCAAAATAGGCAGTCATTTGGATCTTCAATATTGCTGACTTGCAGAGAGTAGGACACCATTTATCCTTCACACCTTTGAAAATCTCTTCGACGTGTTAAACAGATCCATTAGCATCTTGGGAAGCACAGCAACTGGCTGTGCTGGATTTACACAAGTTCAATGTTACTGTTAAAGGGCTTTTTTAATGTTTTAATTATTCATATTACTTCTTTTCTGAAAATAATTTTGAATGAAAATAACATGTCAGCTATTTTTAAATTATCATTTGTTTCACTATCTGCACTATTCTATCCTTTTAATAGATCTATGTTCTCCCCAGTAATTCATTTGCCACTGATATATTTGTATAAGACTGTCTTTTTCACATTGACCTCTCTGTTTAGCCTCAAAACCTTTTGATTTTTTCTGCCTTTATCTTATCCTCAACTCCAATTATATGCCTAATATTACTTGGAAATACAGATAGCATTATTACCATTAGAAGTCAATGAATACTTTCACCTTAGATAATAGTTTTTGCTGGGGAGTAAATTCAAAGACAAGTATGTTAAGAATGCATAAATGATTTTGCTTCAAGCCTCAGCAGGTACTGAGTCACAAACCATTAATCTTTTCATATACTCCTCAGCTTGAACAATTACTATCCCACTATAATGAGCCCATGAAACTAAGTCTAGTGATGTTAAATATTTAAATTCAAATAAGCTGACAAACAAAACTTTAGAGAGTATTCAGTGAATCTTAAATATTACTAGCCAGAACTAAAATCAATTCAAGACATATACACAGAAGCTTACCATTAATAGGAGATAATGCATTTTAAACTATAAATACTATCCCATAAGATCTAAATTACAAATGTGAGCATAATTCATGCTGGTAATAAACCAAATTTATATCGATGTAGTTTCATTGACAGCAGCCAGGATATGTTTGCATAAAACTAGAGTAATGAGGTTTTATGTTGTTTATTTTACTAGCAATGGACGTAGCCACCTACATAGGCATTTGTTCAGTCACAGAAAACAGAACAATGGCAGAATGATATCCAGGAAGATGATTTAATATTACAAAGCATAATGACTACCTTATAAAATCTCTTGACATCCATTGCTGCACTTTTCATAAAATTTAAGTCCAGTGTGGGTCAACACAGCTTGTTTCATAAAATACTGTTACCTAATTTGGGTTAATAACTGTTGAAAATATAAAATTATATACTGTGAAGTGTCTGTGGATTTACAAACCTTAGCTAACACTTTCTTTAATTATGTCTATAAAAAGTCAGCCTCTGTCACTATTTCAAATTGAAACATAAATCTATCTACAGTAGGCACACAGCAGCACAGACATTAGAAAACATGCTCTGGAATTACAGGTAGCCATTTACCCTTATTGTTGCAATATATTAAACTTTTGGAAAACAGGAAATTGGGTTTTATCTCATTTTATCTCTTAATTGAACTTGCAATAAATAGAAATACTATTGACGAGAACAAGGAGTTCCAATTGCTTGGAGGCTGATTTGTTTCAATTCAGAGATCACAATTATTTCAACAACTGTAAGAAACTTCGTAGTGATAGTACTCAGTGTTCAAAGGCAACAGGAGATCCTTGAAAAAAAAAAACTCAATTCCTTTTCCATGAGAAAGGGAGTCAATCACTGGAATTTATTTCTAATGTTCATTACTTTTTCAAATATAGTAGAAAAGGCTACAGTAAGTAAAATGAGGACTAAGCACTTATAAAGTGAAACAATGTTTTTAGTCAAGATAAATTTATGTTTCAGGCCTTTTATCTTTGTGATTTCCTGCTGTACAGAAAAATGGAAGCTGAGTGCCAGTTCAATGAGTTTTCTTCCACTGCGTCTGAATTGTTGTTAAACTTATATTAAAAGATTCAATATAGCACCATAAAGGTTTAGATCAGGTGTACATTAAAGAAGGAAAGACTGCTATTATCTCTTCTGAAGTTATCGCTCTCTTATGATTTAAGGATGAATATAAGTAGCCTTTGGACTGTACATTTGTTCTCCTATCTGGCATTGTCTGAATGGTCCAGCTTCTGTTTAACTGTTAAGAAAGCCACACTGCAGGAGCTATCTCTATAGCAGCAGTATGAAAACTGATCTTCCATTTCAATGTAGATGAACTCTCCTAGAAGAGTGGGCAAAGAGAATAATTTTATCTTATCTGTTGTAGGGATAGGGAAAGGGAAGAAGAATAAAAGAAATAATGGATATTACGTATTGTATTCATGCCTTCTCAAACAACTGTGACCATGCTAAGCTTTTCTGCAGCACAGAAAAAAAGTCTTGGATTAATTTCACAGGAATTCACTCAAAATGCAGGTGAAAATCAAATCTAACTAGGGTGTCTACAACTTAAATATCTGAGTCAATTAATCTAGGCTCATCTAAGCCTTTGTCTGAATCCAGAGAAAAGTGTTTCTCAAAACAATTAATCTTGACCAGTATGTGTGTACTCTGGAATTCCCCTTTCTGCTGGCTATAGAAGCTAGACATCTAAAGTTAGGTGAAATGGACTGCAACATAAATCATCAGCCTCAGAAAACCTGTAAAATTTTACCCTTTAAAGTGAAATGTACTTGAAGAAAAACAAAGTCAAGAGATTGTATTAAAATTGTGTGATTTGCTAGGTTTCCTTTTCCTTACAGTAACGTTCTTGTTTTAGCAGTCTGAGAATGTAAGGCTTTAATCAAATGGCATATTAAGTTAGAATAGATGAGTAATACCCAAAACATATTTGGCAAATGTCACCACTTTGGTACATGAATCATCTGTAAATTTTAAAGATACAAATTATCAGAAATCATCAGCTAAAGAATTTAGAATATAGTTCTTGCTCTGTCATTTGTGGGCATTTAAGCAAGTTTCTAAGTTATTCTGGTCAGATTAGATAGGACTCATGAAATATTTCTGGTCTCTGATGAGATGAATATAAATCCTGAGATCTGATGTGTTAACATATCTGAATATGGATGGAAACTCACTTCTTGTTTGATTTATATGAAAGAGGTTACTGGCAGAAACATGTCTGAAAAAGTTAACTAAAATAGAGACATAAAATTCAAAGCATTCCTGATTTTGAATTCGTTTCAGTGAGCTCAGCTGAAGCAATTTTTCCTTACATATCTAACAAAAAAGTATCAAAAAGACAAATAAGTTATTGTCCAGAATAGAGACAGTGTCATTGGAAGAAACAGAGCTTGACTTGTAGGTGCTGCAGAGTAAATACTGTGTGATCACTGCTCTTATTCTCCCTTTTTGCCTCCATACTTTTTGATTTCTTCACTGTGTGCAACTCAGCTGCCATCCAAACAGTGGTTACAGCATGACTCTGAGAAACTCAGACATCTAGTCTCCTCTTCCTGAATCAATGCTCTCACCACAACAGTTTGGCATGAAGGGAAGCTTTCACTTCTGTCTCCATCAGGTAGGCTTAAGCACTGTCTTCATGGGCCAGGACAGATAGGTGCAGTCTTCATGCAGATGAAGACCCCAGGCCAGTCAAAAATGCTCCCATTTTGCTGTTGGTAAACTCATGATAGTCATACAACACTTTCAAAAGGTGCTTATTTCTTTGCATTAATAACAGCTTCATATCCCTGTGGTCTGCTAAATTCTGCTATTTGGGGGGGCTATAATGCTTAACAAATCACTTCATCAATCTGATTACAGTCAAATGATTATGTTGACCATTTCAGGGCTAACCGAATACCTTGCTGAGAAGCCATGTCCTAAGAAAATCTTCAATAAAAACAAAGATGAGAAGTGTACATAAGCCAGAAAGACACAGAGAAAAGACATTCAATAACAAGAATTTGGATGCCCATGAACAGTTCTCTCTATGCCCATCATTTTCTTTCCCTCAGTTATGGAAAAGTAAACCTTCTCTTCTGTGGCAGTCAGTCAACATTGATTTCAATAGATTATTTTGTTTGCATTGGAGGTGAGGCTTCAAGTCACATAGCTTTGTTTTCTTACAACATTTTTTTGGCCAACAAATTTATTTTATTTTAAAAGTAAATTAAACTTTGAGATTCAAAACAACCAAGGACATTATGGTAATACAAAATGATAGATATATATATAAGTAAGTAGTACTGATAATGATTAGTTTTATAAATCATGTTTTAAAATTTTATAAGTTTATTAGGCACAGAAATCAACTGGAAAGACTTCATTTATTTAAAAAAAATATTTATACTCATTTAGCTTCTGTCTACTCATCTATGTTCTAGGCATACTTTCCACAGTATTTTCTACAAGATTTCTTTCGTCTTTGGGGAAAATTATAATTAATATTAGGGGTTAATTAATGATTGTATATGTAGCATAAAGCTCAGGAAATAACAGAGAGAGTGAATATTAAAACCATCCAAAGTTTATAAACAAGAAACTTTTCTATATGAAATCATGTATTTCTGAAATATTTCACCTGTCAACTGAACAGACATTTGCTTTTAAATTCTATAATTAGCAGTAAAATATCTTGATTTTTCTGACATTTTAAACTCTCTTAAGAGTTGCAATTGAAAAGAATACACAAATAAAGATCATGATATGCCAATGATCACTTAGTAAAACTGGGACTTGTCTTTGAGAAAAAAAAACTAAAGTGAAACTTACTTTTTGCAAACATGTTTGTTTCCACCTTTCTAAATAGTCACCAGGCATTCAACTGGTAGCCAAGTTGAAAGAAGTAGATTTTCTAAGTAAGCCTCACTTTTAGGGAAATGAACATTAAGATGAATAAGCTAATGTTTGCATTATACATAATGACTCATCTTAAGACACAAAATACCTGCAATCTAAACAGAAATCTTGGGGTTTTTTGTGGTGTGTGTTTGTTTTTACTGCAATTTGTTAGAGAAGTGTCCTAGGTCACTTCACTTTGTTTTCTTATTCAAAATATAGGTGATACTCCTAGGTAGAATGTTGTAGGCAGATACTGAAATTGCACAGTTGTAACATGTTATAAACCTCAGCAAAGCTTTGTACATGCTACTTCATTGTTGACAATGTTACGTGGAGCAGAGATCATCACTGAACTTCTAGAAGGCAGGTGAAAAGCACAAGTAGAAAGAAAATTATCAGACCTGTTTGCTGCTCTACAAACCATTTCCAATAGCTGTAGAGAATCCTGCTTTCATATTTAGGCCAGTCAGTTGAACAAGGGAGTGAGAAAGTGTGATGCTCTGCCAGAGTCAGACATCCCGGGAGAAAACACAGACAGAAATACACACAGAAAGCCCAACCACCTCACTGAACATACTCTGCAAAAAGGCTATGATTACTGGAGATCATGATAAGAGAGCTGGAAAATAGTTAAGAAGGTAGAAGGAAATGTCAGACATACTCACTTAGGTGGTTAAAATAGCACTGAAACCTTCTGCTTGCTATCTTACTCAGGATCTCTCAGATGTCTTCAAGGCTACAAAGCTGTCCTCTCAAATACTGCTTGCTTTCTCGGTTACTGTCATAGCATTCCTAGCAGCCTGTTCATACTTCCTAGCCTCCTCAAGTTCAGGATCAAGTCACAAGTGCTCTTTTTTCCTCTGCTGCCTTGCCATTGCATAGATCTTTCTCCAGCTCCAATCAGCTAGTGCTGCTTTTGGCACTGCTGGACTTGACCTAAAAAATGTGAACAGATGAATCCTGGGGTGGGCAGGGAACCTGTCTGTGAAACAGAAAGGGTAGCATGGAGTTAAGTTATAGAAGAAAGAAACAAAAACAGATATTGTGGACAAGGTGTTTAAAAAGAAGTAGCTCCTGGTAACTTAATAATGAGGATACACAGCTCATATGGAGCTTTTTTATGTTTTTCTTCTTTTTTTTTTCTAATAAAAGCTCAGAATCTCCAAAAAGGAGAGGGAATGGAAAGAGGTTAATTAGTATTTCTCAGTACAATAGGTAGACAGGTTGGGCTGATGTTTAGGTCTTCTGAATTGCTGTTCACTGGTCACACTAGATTGTGCTGGCAATGGCAAAGAAAAGAGCTATACACTAATTGGTACTTAACAGAAATTTGTCCCCAGGAGCTAATTTCACTACCTTTAAACTAAGGGTAATAATAACTGCTGCTCAGTTCTGACATATGTAACAGCATTATACTTAAGAGAGATTCATTTGGCTGGTGTTATTGTGTTAAATGGCGTGTGGCCATTGGTAAACAGATATAAAATTTCCATCATTTCAGTTGGAAAATGAAAACGGAGAAATAAAGACAAAGTGAATAGGATCTTTACTCATGTGCCCTTATTTCTGAAGTGATGTAAATGCAATATATATTTAAACTTTCCCAATCAGGACACTCCACTAACTGGAAAAATCAGTGAGTGTGGGGAATCTGCTGTATAGTGACATAAAATTTAACACCTGACACCACTTAACAACACCAGTACAAACAGCAAAAATTTTCATTTAACATATGTAACCAGTATAAGCACTGTGAAAAAAGGGGAAAACAAAAAAAACACAGAGGACATATGACAACTGCCTTTAAATATAGTAAAAGTGAAGTAGAGAAAACTTAGGACCAAGGTGATGACAAAAGTCCTATTTTTATCCAGTTGCACTTGCATTTATTTCTAAGAAGAGTGAGAAGGCAAGAGTTTTAATTTCTAGTTTTACCCTTTATCTCTCTCCATTACTTTGACCTGAAGTAAACCATGTATATGAACAGTATGGGAATTTCTTTAGTGTAATGAGTCTGAAGGATGTTTTTATACTGTCAAAATGAGAAATAGGGAAAAGTTAAAAGAGGAGGCTAAGGTGTGACCTCATTTATGCTTTTAGATATGTGAAGGGTGTGTGTCGGGAGGATGAGGTCAGGCTCTTCTCAGTGAAGCCCAGTGAAGGACAAGAGGCAATGGCTGTAAGCTGAAGCATAGGAGATTCCGTGTGCATACACATAGAAATTTTTTCCCAGTTCAGGTGCCAGAGCACTGGAACAGACTGCCCAGAGAGGTTGTGGAATCTCCTTCTCTGGAGATATTCAAATGCTGTCTGGACATGCTTCTGTGTGACCTGGTCTAGGGAATCCTGCTGCGGTAGGGGGGTTGGACTAGATGATCTTTCGAGGTCCCTTCCAGCTCCTAATATTCTGTGATTCTGTGATTCCCATAGGAGAAGACTATAATGTGAATGCCTTTGTTGACAGAAGTACACTGTTAATTCAATAAACAAACCACACCAGAAATACTCTGAATTTGTTGCATCATTTTTACCCCAGTAGAAATATTCTCAGCAAAGAAGAAAACTGCATCTAACATATGGACAGCTGAAATTTATGTATTGACAGTATCAGCTTTTCATGAAAGAAAATTACAGCAGATATTCTTAGAACTACTGAATACAAGCAGGCAGTGAGAGGCCTCTCTGAGGGCTTAGTAGGGTTTCAGCAGTGGTACTTGCTTTCTATTTTTCCAAGCAACATATATGAATACATTTCAGCATATACAGAGACACCCAAATATATATACTTATATATAGATCAGTACAATCTGAAAAACAAGTAACCTTGATTGTGACTAAATCAGTAGCCTTTGTCAATTATGGAACTTCTGTTCCCTCTTCTTCACTCCTGGGATGAATAGAGGTATTTTCAGATCATAATCCCAGTTGTTCCCACTGAGGAAGGAAAAAGATTAAAATGAAAACCAGGTATTCTATCCATATTTAACATTTTTACTGTGCTCAGAAATGTATAAAGACTCTACTTCTTTAAGCAGAAGCAGTGAAAGTGGTACTGTAAAAGGAGGATTCCTTTTTCCTGACTGTTCTTCATTGTTCCTTTAAAATGTTTTCTGAGCAAAGTGAAAATAAGCAGCAAGAGAACAAGTCCAGATTTATCTGAAGAAACTGCATGAGAATGGTGATGTCTTCTATGGAAAATGTTGTACTGTTTGAACTGTTTTCATCAGCAAAAAAAAAGAAACCCTATTATTTGGTAAATATATTCAGTAGAAAAATTTGCTAAATATATTGTAGTAGAAAAAGATGTTTAAAGGCAGCTAAAGAGCCCATGCCTCAGAGACCTTCAAAATTAAAATGAATGTTGTGACCCCACTAAACAAACACTATGAAAAATGTATTCTCTACTTACATTCTAAGTAACTGCTTTTGAGCCTGACGGCTGCACAGACCATAATAAAGTTATGATATATACAGTTTATCTCTGAAAAAAAGCTTTACACAAGTCTCCATTAACCCTATATAAATGGAATTTGTAGTGAAAAAGTGCTCACTCCCACCTTTTTAAAAAAGATGTATTAGTGAAGTTACTAAATAACCTTTCTTCAGCGTTCATGATGGTATTTTTAGAAAACAAGATTGGCTGTATAGTTTGCTGTAAAATTTCCCTATCACCAGATGCTCTGTTGAGACCAGAGTCCTGCTGACTGGCACAAGAAGCATCTGGCCAGCTGTCAGGATTGATTTGGCTCAGTAGAAATTGGCAGCAACAACAGAATGGAGGAAGGCTGTAATTACACTAGGCAGTAACCCCTCCAATTCCAGTAGTTGGGAGCATAACCAAATACCCTTGACACCTGATAAAAAAAAGGGCTGAGACAATGCTTGGTTCCTGCATTAGCAAAAAAGATTTCATATAATTGCACCTGCACTGCATTGTCAGAACCCTACAAAAATCCTGCAGGAGAAAAAAGTGGAAAACTGAGAAGTACATAAAAAGAAAAAAAGAAATCTGCACTTTCTCCTTAATCCTTTTGTCTCTCTGCTCTATGCATAAGCCTCCACATGTTCCCTTTTACACAGTGAGTTTATACCTTAAAAAAATAGATAGCTTTCAAAGCATCAGTGTTTCATGGTAGAACTATTTCCCTACTGTGATATTTGTGGACTATTTTAGCTTTAATAGATGTACCTATGTTACACAAACAACTGCACATTCTGGTACATCTCCACTGAATGTATAAATAGCACAGGAATGATTTTCTTTGCTGCTATTGAATATTGCTTTTCATTAGAACAGCCTAAACTGTTCTAAAAACTCTTCCTTTACACATATACATGAATCATTCTTTGACAGCCATGCTGGAATGAGTGTTTAAAAAATCATCAAAGAAGCAGATGAACCAGCCTGCACCCCTGAGGTCATGTTAATGGAGACAGTTTGCTTTGCTGGTTCCACTGCCATTGTCATAAAGACTTGAGGTTTTCCATGGCTAAACATGTAAGTGCTTAGATACTACTCAAAACCTCATCATTTTTATTTATTGGTATTAAAAAATGTCAAAGAGAAATTACTCCTATCTTGTTTGCTGCTATCTCTTACTATGCTTGTTTACTTTAGCTGCTAAAATGCTCATGGCAGGAAGATATGGTTGCATTTCTTTCTAGGGCAGTACTGTCTACTAAGTTTGGATTGACCTTGCCATGTGTCATAACTCACGTGGAAAGTGTGCTTTAAACACTTCTCCAGACTGACAAAAATCAGTATTATCTTGAATGAATGAGACCTGTGAACTTTCTCCAAAAAATGATTAGTAATACAAGTTCAGATTACTTAAGACTGAATTTCCATTAGCTCCTTTATGGAATCACAGAATCCAAAGCAAGTTAAGATTGGAGAAACCCCCTGGAGGCCATCTGGTCCAACTTCTGATGGCCAAGCATGGCCACCCAGTGATGGTTGCCCAGGACTATGTCCATAGGATGGAGACTTGAAAACTTCCCTGGGTGCCAGTGGTTGGTAACCATCAGTCAAAGTGTTTTCTGATGTTCAGAAAGAAGCTCCTGCATTTCTATTTGTGCCTACCTTGTCTGATTCTGCCACTAGGCATCACTGAAAAAAGCCTGGATATCACAGAATTACAGAATGCCAGGGGTTAGAAGGGACCCAAAAGATCATCTAGTCCAACCCCCCTGCCAGGGCAGGATTATTCCCTGACCAGGAATCTAACCCAGGCCCTTGCGGTGAGAGTGCCAAATCCTAACCACTAGACCACGACTTTTATTTCCTTATCTTTTTTACTTCTTTGCTTCAGGTTTTTATACACATTGATAATATTTCCCTTAAGCTTTCTCTTCTCCAGGCTGAATAGTCCCAACTCTCAGCCTTTCATCATGTGTGAGATGCTCCTGACCCTTGATCACCTCTGTGGCCCTTAACTGCAGTCTTTCCACTGTGTTCATATCTGCCTGGTACTGGTGACGCCAGAATTGCACACAGGACTCCAAGCATGTCCTCAAAGTGCTGAGTACAAGGGATGGATCACCTCCCTTAGCCTGCTGGTAACACTCCAAATGCAGCCCTGGATACCCTTTTTGACATATGGGCACATCACTGGCCCTGGACACGCTTCTGTGTGACCTGGTCTAGGGAATCCTGCTGTGGCAAGGGGGTTGGACTAGATGATCTTTCGAGGGCCCTTCCAACTCCTGATGTTCTGTGATTCTGTGTGATTCATGTTCAATTCAGTGTCCATCAGGACCAGGGGGTACTGGTCCCTGAGGCTGAGCCTCCCCAGCTGCAGGACTTTGCAGCCGTCCTTGTAGAACTTCATGATATTCGTGTCAGTCCATCTCTCTAGTCTGTCAAAGCATAAACCTCTGGCTGCCAGCATAAACCTCTGGCATGTCAGTTTATTGTTGTCAGCAAACTTTCTGAAGGTACACTCAGCTCCATCATCCACATTATCCTTAATATCCTCTTATGGAACATGCTATGTGTTAAAAAAGCACTATCATAGGGTTACATGTTATGCCTGTTGCATTATTGTCTGGAAACAAGGACCCAGTGTAACATATAGACTATATTACAAGTTCAGTAGATTTTGAGTATCTAGTCGTATTTTGACTATTAAAATTATTTCAAAAATGTAATAGAATTTTTAAAATGTTAATAAATCACCTAAAGATTAACAGATAAACAAATAAACATACATGCCAACCAAAATTATGTAACAGCTAAATGTCTTGCTCTTTGTTATTCATCTGAGGTTTTTTCGGGGTGGGGGGGGTAGGGGGGGAGAAGTTTAAAAGAAAACAGAATACTATGACCTATCTTTTCGAGAGTGGTTTCTATTGAGCAAAGAATAAAGTGTCTGTTTGCACCCTCTTAATGGATTTAAACCATTGGATCAATAATAAAGGATCAAACTAAACCACTTAAGAAGGTATTGCATTTATAAAATCCCTTGCACCTGTCTCTGCAAAAGAGGCTAAACAGAGCAAGGTTTCAGGGGGTGATTAAGAGAGCATCACGTTGCAGTGAAAGGCTTAAAGGGGACAAATTAGCCTTTGCTGTACATGGAGATAAGGCAAAGGGCTGCAAGTCTGAGCTACACATTACAAGCTTTTACAGGCAGATTAAAAGGTTTTGGGTTTTTTAAAGATGCCATGGGGATATCATATGACAAAATATCTTGAGGCTGTTTATATAACTAATAAAAAAGATGGCAAACTGCTGTGCTGAAGTTACCCTTAGGGCTGCTTGTTGATCTTATTTATTGCAGACAGAATTATACTTGATTCATAGCTGTTCTTGCATTCACTCTGTAGAATGCCTACTGGGACATATGGGGAAAAATTTGAAGATTCAGTATGATTGTATTGAATTTTAATAATAAAATATACTAGTTGTAATACTTTTATGAGCGTGTTAGTTTATAAATACTATCCACCATTTCTCAAACCTCAGTGACTGAGTTCCTTATATTCATACCCTTCACATTCCTATCCACTCTCAGATGGCAATAGTCTTCTGAGTTTGTGCTGAGCCAAAGAGTCCCTTATATCACCTAGCCTCACTTCTTGGAGGTGGATATCCATACAATTTCACTTCTTTATTTTCATGACTGTCTGACTTCCTGTGGTTACAACAAGCAAGTGCTGAAGAAGATATGACTATCTAACATCAAAGGTTATTAAGGAAACTAGAGTAAATGGTCCTTGTGAGTATTTAAAGATAGTTATGAAAGAGAACCAGAAAGTGGCACTAAATGGCCAGTTTTCACTGTGGAGGACATCAATGAAGCTTCATAAGACTTTGTGTTGTGCCCTATGTCATTCCTCATATTCATAAATGACCTAGGAGAGGGTGAATATGACCTAGAAAAGAGGTGAATAGTAAAGTGAAAATATTACTAATGATACTAAGCCATCTGAAGTAACAAAGACTAGGGCTAACTATGAAGGATCCACCAGAGAATCTTATGGGTTTGGGGAAGAAAACAGCTAGCAAAATGCAGTATAGACAAATATAAAGTGATATTCATGGCAAAGGATCATCTTTCACTCTGAGCTCTGAGTCAACCACTGTCAATCAGAAGAAAGATCCTGAAGTTATAACAGAGAAAATCATGAAGATATTAGGGAAATCTCAGCAATAACTACTGTGTTATTAGAAATGAAACACAGAATAAAGTGGAGAATTTCATAAAGCTGTATAAATAATTTTGTTTACTGTGTGTGGTTTAGGACCCCAGAAAACAAAAGGATACAGAGGAACTGAGTAAGGTTAAGAGAAGGGTAACAAAGAATGTGAAAAGTATGAAACAGTCTCTGTACAAGGAATAAATAAACAGTCTGGGACTCTTCTGCTTGAAAAAGAAATGACTGAGGGGGAAATGATAGAGCATGTAGAGAACTGATCTATTGTTCTCTGCCCCTTGACAGCAAAGGAATAGTAGGCATCAAATGAAGCTGTCAGCTGTCAGGTTCAAAACACAGTTACAGATAGACTGTGCATCACCTTGACACAGTGCATTGTGGATGATAAAAA
Organism: Galbula dea; assembly: GCA_013399015.1. NCBI lineage: Eukaryota > Metazoa > Chordata > Aves > Piciformes > Galbulidae > Galbula > Galbula dea. The sequence goes on from VWZX01008270.1 coordinate 1,001,236, forward strand.
TGTAAATGGGCTTGTAGGAAGACTAGACAAACTCATGTCAGAAAAATCCATACAAACCATTTCTGCCTCAAGTAGCCTTGTAGGCTAGAAGAAGTATTACCATATGCTGTTGTGTTTTTTCTCTGGACATTTACTGTTAGTTGCTGTTGGAAACAAGCTCTAGTGCTTACTTAACCTTTGGTTAATCTTGTTTGGGGTTCTAGTATCAATTGCCCCAGTGATGCCAAAATCTGCAAAATCTAACAAGACAGCTACCAACAAAGAATGTAGACAATGAAGGCATTTATAGAAAATAAACTCATAAAACTCATCTTCTCTTCTGAACTATATTTGGTGAAGTGCTTCATCTAAGGTTATCTCCAAATCACTTTATTCATATAGGAATGCTTAAGGATAAAAACTTGCTGTCTGATGTAGGTAATTACTATTACCCAGACAAACATAAGTCAACTACATTATATTGTGGGAATTTGGTAGATGAATCTTAACAGTGTATTTATGGGACAAAGAAATCAAACATCTTCTAACTTCAACTGTAGTTGACATTGGAGAACATAAACCTACAAAAATGGCTTAGTGACAAGCAGTAGGCATGAGGTTCAACGTACCCTAAGACTAAATTTGTAAATGTTCACATGTGAGCTATACTTGTTTAAATGACTTTGTGGTCAAGGAGCCTGAATGAACACCTCTATGAGGAGTAAGGGAATGGTTCAACCAGTGGAAGTTTTCTTCGGATAAATAAGCAAAAGCTTCTCGTGCCATTTGGAATGCCCAAAAGCATTTGCTCAGAGATGACAGATATTATACTAGACCTCCGTCACAACTGTATTCTTCTGGACTCACAGCTGAAGAGCTGGCAGCATGCATGAAAGCATCTTAAATATTTAAGCAGCTTGATCATGTCCTGTGCGGTTCCCTGAGGATGAGGTAATAATTCTCTACATTCCAATGATATCAACTACATTTTCATTCATTTAGAATAACATAGCATAGCATAACATAGAATAATTCCAGTTGGATGAGACTTATAATGATTACCTAGTCCAATAGCCTGACCAATTCAGAGTTGACCAAAGTAAAGCATGCTATTAAGAGCATTGTCCAAATGCCCCTTAAACACTGACAAGCTTGGGACATCAGTCACCTCTCTAGGAAGCCTATTCCAGTGTTTCACCACCCTCTTGGTAATGCTTCTTAATGTTTAGCCTAAACCTCCCCTGGCGCAACTTTGGACCTTTCTGTCACATCCTATCACTGGGTACAAGGCAGAACAGCTCAGTAGCTCACTCTCTACTTCCCCTCCTCAGGAAGCTGTAGAGAGCAATGAGGTCAGTCTTTAGTCATTTTTTCCTCCCAACTAGACAAGCCCAAAGTTCTTAGACACTACTCATAGAACATTCCTTCCAGCCCTTTCACCAGCTTGATTGCCCCCCTCTGGACGTGTTCAAGGATCTTCCCATCTTTCTTAAATTGTGGGGCCCAGAACTGCATACTCTACTCAAGATGAGGCTGCATCAGTGCTAAGTTCAGTGGGATAATCACCTTTTTTGACTGGCTGGTTTTGCTGTGTTTGATGTACCCCAGGATGCTGTTTGCCCTCTTAGCTGCCAGGGCATACTGCTGACTCATACTGAGCCTGATATTGACCAGCACCTCCAGTTCCCTTTCTGTAGTATTGCTCTTCAGGCAATCCTCTCCTAGGTTATACTGGATGCAGAACTCAGTCTTTCAAATTGTTACATTTCATGCCATTGAGAATTTCCCAATGCTCTAATCTATCTAGATTCCTCTGCAAGGCCTCTTGTCCTGCAAGAGAGTGAGTTTGGTATCACCAAAATATTTGGTAATTGTACATTCCACCCTTGCACACAGATCACTGATAAATATATTGAACAGGATTGGCCCTAGGATTGAGCCCTGAGGAACACTGCTGGTGACTGGTCATCAGCCAGATGTAGCCCTATTCAGTGCAACCCTTTGAGCCTTGCCTTTCAGCCAGTTCTTCACCCAGCAACAGTATTAGCAATATTTAAATGTTTGCAAATAAATATAAAAATAGACAAAACCCTAATAACTATAATTTTAAACATCTACAGTGCACTTACGGTTGACAAAAAATTCAACTGTGATAACATAAAATGTATTTTCATAGTTGGAAATTCATAGCCAGTACTTTAAATATATTTAGAAGCTATGTGTAATGAAAATGACATTTTCTGAAAATGAAGGAAGCAGAGTTGTAGTGGTTACTGGCAGGTTAGAATAAACTATAACACATTCAAAATGAAATAAAGATAGATATAAAAGCCATCTCATAATTCAGTAAACCATTTAAAATGAAATATGCATCTTTTAAATAAAGAGAATACATTAGCAGTAGTTGCTATGTTAAAATTATTTCCTTCTGTGAATGTGTTATGCATGTTTATAAATGCATTAGTTCTTCATAAGTTGTTGACAGACTATCTGTTAATACAGTTTGAGAAATGTCTTTCTGATTTAAGTCTATTATGTTCTGCAGTTAAAGCAAGATTGTTTCTTTTATAACATTTTAAAATAACATGATTACTTGGAACTAATACTCCTTATTAAAAATCTGTGAGATAAGAAACTTTTTTGAATGATTTAGAAGATAATGCAGTTGTAATTTGAAAACATGAATATTTTTTGTTATAATTTTCATTATATGAATCAAATTTGCTGCTTCTGGAGGTTATATAGAATGATGATAAATTTTGAGATTCTGATCTCAAGATACTCTGGAATATCTCATTCTAACTCCTTATAAAAATACAGAATATTTGCAATGATCTTTATTTGGACACACCATCTTCTCTTGCCAAAGTAATAAACCCACAATATTTGTAAAGCTGCCTTGAGAACCTTGAGAAATGATACAGAAATCTGGAATATGTCACATTTTTCAGGTGGCTTTGCTGAATACACCCCCAAGTTCTTGTCTCTTTTTATGGCATGTCATAATTCATGGCTTTTACACTTCTTTACTATAGACGTTGCATATCTGTAAGACTGGAGAAGTGTTCTGTGGATAACAGTGGATGCAGAATTTCAGGAACTCGATTCTGTGAAGATGGTTCAGGACAGAATTCCTATTATGTTGTTGCCTGTTGTGGCAGATAGACCTTGGTTCTGACTAAGTCCTTGAGGTGTTGAAGTGCTGTTTGTGAGGCCCCACTTACAAAGCTCTGCAGACAAAATCTTTGCCTACCAGAGAGGCTGCTTGTCTCTAACTGACACAAGCATCTCAGAATTACCACTGAGGAACTTGCAGGAATATAGGGATGGACAGCCATTACCTATTATGCTACCAAAAGGCAGCATACCTGATATTCCTTGCATGTAAGATATAATATTACCTAGTGAGTTGCTTTCCCTGCTATTTTCTGTCTTCTACTTTCTGTCTACAGTCCTTTTTTCTCTTGTCTCTGGGACTGTGAGATAAAGGCCAAAATAAGGCAAAGAAGACTGAAGTAATGGAAAGAAGGTTTATAAATTTTGAGAAACATGTTGTTGCTGTTTTATAGAATAACAGTCACAGGTGGGTTTTATTTTGTTTTGGTTTGTTTTTCTAAAAGAACATTTCAGCCAAGAGCAGAAAAAAGGGGGATCAGACAAACGTAAAATGTATTTTTTTCACCTTGCTGGTACTTTCAGTCCTATTCCTTGTTAAACTGTCATTCCTTGTTAAACTTGACAAACCTAGATCTGATATATTACTGGGTTTATATATTTAAGTCATTCTTAATAATGAATTTGCTTGTAGGATAAATACCCTTTGTGTTCTGTACTTCCAGTCTGCTTTAATAAATTACACCTCTTGTTCTCTGCTTATTCAGCCAAAGTTGTGCCTTCCCAATCTCCTTCTTCTTACCAAAGAAAATGTAGGGGTTTCATACCCTTTCTGTTGCCCTCTGAAAAATGCACAGGGACTGACACTAGTATTTATCTTCTGTAATATATTGAATAATCAGGGAAGTAACTTTCCTTTCAACCTTCCCTCAGGAGAAGACTGAAAATTAAGTGACAGCAAAAGGATACGCAAGAATTTTATTACCAGTTTCACCAGTACAATATTTGCATAAGGACTTCTCATTCGTTTTCACAATGACAGCAGTTTGGGAAAATAATTCCATACTTCTGTATCTCTTTAGACAGCTTGGACTGGCTATGTATCTCTGAGTTATGAATAATGGAGTTTTTACTTACATTGCACTTTCCAACAGGAAGAGATAATAAATGCCTAAAATGCACATTTGTCTTAGCTAGTTCTGTAGCTACTTGAATCTTAGAGAAGGAGGGGAATTAATGTTATTTTGTAGGGTCTTAATTATAACATGGTTTCATTCTGAACTCCTGCATCATCAGGCTCTGCTTTGTCTACATTACAGCTCTTTTGTGATATCTTTGAGGTGGAAGGTGGTAAGAAAATGTCAGATACTTCTTTTATTTCAGTTGATTCTTTTTTTAGGGAAGGAAGCATTTGAAAAGCTCAAGTTGACTAAGCTCCTTTGAGCAATATGGAGTAACCTGTGCCTTATCCCCTAAAGCCTGTGAAAAATTCTTTTCACAATGTCTCATTACTTGAGTTTTCACAGTCATGGAGAGCAACAGTTTAAAAGATCTCCATAAATTTTCTATTACAGCTTAATTCTTCTTGATTATCACAGCTACAGATCAGTGTGATCATAGACTAATATTAGAGAAAAACACAACGGCAACATACAGACAGATTCAGTCTGGTGCTGTCTACCATCTCCCAAATAGACTAACAAAGGATAACAGCCTGGGGAAATGTTTTATTGTTTCCTGACACAGTGAAGAAGGCTGTAGGGCACTGCACATCCTACTCAAATATGTGTCAGAGAGAAAAAAATAGAGGATTTCCTTTCATGACACATATATACCAGTAGCAGCTTTTGGCAGTTAGCCTCTCTTATTGTTAGTGAAGTGACCTTTCCTTTTAGGAATGGACTCAGGCTAAATACAGATATTTGAATAACATTGTTTTAAATTATTCTCTTGGTTGCTTTGAATATAAAGATACTACATTCCATTTCACTGACCTTATTTTGCAACTTACTTTCCTTACTTATGCACTCTTATTAAAAAGAAACCAGATATATATTCAGAAAATGTTAATGACTAAATGATATTTCTATTTGCTCAATTCTGAAAAGTAGATAAGGAAGAAATACTGCGAGAGATAATTACCAAATTTCAATATTTATAGAAACCAGGCACTCATGTAGATAATAAGACAATTCTCAGTGTGCTTTGATGATGATGAAGTGCCAGTTTTCTGTAAATATTGAAATAAGGTAATTATCACTTGAACTATTCATAATTTATCTGTTTTAAATCACAATGAATACAGTCAAATAGCCATTTTTCAAAGGAATGTGAAGCTAAAAACAAGTATTATATGAACCTTTTTATATACTTCTTTTGGAAGTTGAATGAAATGTCTCTTAAAAAGTTTAGGGAGACAATACATACACAGGTAAGGACAAATTCGTCAATTTATTCTTGAAGTTAAGACAGCAGACTTCTTATAAAATGAACTATCCAGTAACTATTTAATCTCTGATCCTGCAAACACTGACATCCAAAGATAAATCTATTTGCCATTTATGTGGATAAATCTAGATAAATAAGAGCAGAGGATGTGTCCTGTGCCACCGAGCTCTGTACTTTACATGCTGTGCAATTTATATTAGTCAGTCTGAAAAGCACCTAGATTTTTAAAACTAGCTGCCTTCTATGTGTCTGCTAATTTGATGAGAATGCTGTTTCAGAACCTGTTTCTTCATAAACGAATCTTCTAATTTAGACTTAAAATTAATCATGAGTTGTTGAGAAATACTTATTTACATGCAAGTATTTATAAACACATGCAGACACTGGCAAGAAAAAGTTTTGATTTGTATTGTGCAAGAACTATATATTTGCTTTGGGTTTTATATGTTTTTAAACACAAAAATACTTAAATACAATATACTTTCAATAGAGACTAAGACATTACAGCACTGCCTAAACGTATTTATTTTCAGGATTTCTGATAATGGATCCATTGACACACAGAACTGCTTGCAAAAGAAATCTGGTAATGATTGGTAAATACAGAGACAAGTGAAATATTGAAATGCAGATTAGCACACCAAACAAACTTCCCTTTTAATGAAGTGATGTCTACAAAACATCAAGCTTTGTAGTATTTTCATGTCTGAGTGTACTGCACTCAGAATTATATTCTCTTCCTTTAAGGCCATACAGAGCACATATTTCTTTAGGCCCACATCCAACAGAATATTTTTCCCAAATACTGGAGGATGACCTCCAGAGCTCATTTCTAACATCCATTCTGTGAATCTGTTTCTGTGATTCTTAAGCAAGCAAGTGGAACAGCTTTCTGTGATATCTTTCCCTCTTTGAAAATCAGATGCTTCAAATTTAAAAAATTATCACAATTTCTTAAAATATGGTTGTTCAGGGCTAAAATTGCAGCAAGAGAAGGGAGTGGCTAAAAGCTTGATGTTGAGTGGCACTCTCTCAGGGAAGCATTTAGCTATCATGGAGCCTAGAGTCCTGGGAGTACTATTTCTGCAGCACCTGTGCATCATCAGACTTTATGAACTTTCCTGCACTCAACAATATTCGCTTTTTCTCAATATGGGATTCTCATCTTGTCATCAGTGGGTCATTGTGAAACACTAAGATTGGATGTGACAATGTGAGGACTGGACATTGAACAGCATTTTATGAGGGTACGTATATCCATTTAAAATTTCCTTGGGGGGGAAAAAACCCTTATGAGTATGTGTGCATGTGAGTGGCATAACAACGCTACAAGGATGTGTACCTCAAATTCAGAAACAAAGAACACATAAGGACAGTGGCTGAATATGGATGAAGATGTGATTGTACTCAAATCATAGTCAATTAACTCTGCAATGCTACAAATAGTAGGGAGTTACTTCTGTTTAAATGGTTAAAAAGATAGTTAAAATCCTGGTTCCACATGGGCTGCCTGCAGCTGGGATTTGTGCCAGATCCTACCAACTTCAGACAAGGACCATAATTGTTTGCAGTGTATTTGTAACCCTATAGTTCTCTCCAGTGTGTGTATTATTAAAGCACATATAAAGCATACCACACGTCCACCAGAATCAGAATCATTGTGTTAACAGCATGTTGGTTTTAAGTCTAATATGACAAATAGTAGCTTTTGGAAAGGTATAAGTAAATGCATTAAAGCAGATTGGTAGCACTGTCACTTGCTCTTACCTGTACTTCTTTCATTTCTATTAAATCAAAATTTGATTTTGTAATACCTCCGCTATTATTTCGATCCTTACCAGTGCCTACTGCTTTTCTAATTCAGAAAATGCAAGGCTTAAGTGTCCATAGAATACTACCATACTGTGACTTGGGAGTCTGCAAAACACTGAGTAGAAAGGAGTTATTTTTATTGACTATCCCTAAGATACGTATTATTTAGATGGATCCAAGCTGCTAAATTTACTTCATTTCTATTTGCCAGATGCATATTTGACCTTTTGGGTTTGTACAGGTGAATATGTTACATTCAAAAATATAAATTTTCTAAGCATTCACTAAAGGCAAGGGTAATAGTCAGTATTTCTCTGGGCTTACTCATGAGTACCAGAGAAATTTTCTGGCTCAGTTCCATCCTTTCTGCATTAACAAATCTAGATATCACCATAGGTATTGGCCTAATAATTGAAAGGATTCATCTTTCTCTTCTGCTTCTAGATGAGGAACCTAGCAGCATAAAGTATGTTCAGTGTGCACCATTTGATGGAGCTGACTGAGCATGCAGTCAGCTTGCTACAGGCAGACTTCAGAAGAGATATGAATATGATCTGTAAATTAAATTGCTTTAAAGGAGGGGTTTTGTCTCTATAGTAACATCTATCCCTGCTTGAGATTAGCCATAGACCCTTTAGTTATGTCTGTACTTATACAAAAGAGGAGTGAGAAACCTCAAGCACAGCTTGCCCATACTGACTGTCAAAATTCTCAGTGATGAGCTGCAAAGCAGTCTTCATACTGCCTTAGAAATGACAATACACTCAAAAGATAATTGTGTCTTTTTCAGGGTCAGAGTAGGTCCAAGGCTAGATGCTATGAAGGGAGAATGTGGCAAGTCCATTTTCCCCCGACCTTAAGGCCAGAAAAAACTCATGGGCCTTAACTATTAACAGTATGCTCAATTGCTGTTCATGCTCTCCTTTAGCATCAAGTCTACTCTATTCTTGACAAAGCAGCACCATTGATGTCATACTTGTATCTCCTCACTTTACACTGCAAATTAAAACACTTGTGCTACTCTGATTTCTGTTCTTGTGAAGGTGTTTATAGGGCCATGTCCAAAACTACTGCTATCAATTTTTTCAGAATAATTTGGTTGAAGCTATCTTCTTCTGGAAGTTTAGTCTGGTCCCCAAACTATTTCAGATATGAGCACGTATATTATAGTACCTCAGGTTTCTGTTTTGAGAATAAATGTAAAGTATCCATTAAAAATCAGTAACAGAAATAATGTTGCCTATCAAGACAAATTTTAAAAGCTCAACAGACATGCATTTCTTTCCCCACCTTCATAATATCTCTTTCCCTATTAGCATATTTATTTCTGTAAAGCACAGAACCTTTCTTGAGGTTTAATATATTTACTGTCACAATGGATCTATCAAGAGACAACATTGCCACCCTTCTTTATTGGATTTGTATGAAAGAGTAAACATACTACACTGGAAAGAGATGAGACACACATTGCACTCTGTAATTCTTCCAGTATCCACTTGATTCACTTAGTTTCCTCTGAAATCTTCTTTTCACAGCTTGAGCATATCATTATTTATAATCCTGTTAAACTGAGTATTCTTCAGGCATGACAATCTCTTCAGTGTCCCACTTCCATCTGGGATTTCTTAGTCTGGATTTACTTGAAACTCAATTTCACTTGTAGCTTAATAGAATGTTTCATCTACGTGAAATATTTGATTTTTAAAGCTTTAAACATTTTTTTTGTTTTTTTGAAGTGAAATGCATTGTGTTTACAGAATTTCAAAGTGCTTTATGCACATACAGGCATGTTTGACTGGGAAAGTCTTACTTGCAACAAGCTCCTAATAGAGTGAAATTATACTATTGGAGATAAAACTGAAGATCAGGTGAAGAGATATGTTAGCCACTTTTCTTTGTTGTTCAAAAATTAGATGAGGTATATGATTTATTCTTTGGAATTTTTGTGCATTTTGAAATGCTGGGGTTGTTGCTGTGTTTCTTTATTTTCACAATGGTGTAATTTTACAAAACTGTACAGTTATCAGATATCCAAGTGCTCAATTGTTTTGCAACTCTTTCTGGTAAGAAAAGAGTTCTGCAGGATAAGTTAAAAACAGGAATTGTATTTTCACTGTTTGTGAAGTACCGTTGCCTTGCCAGAACAGATTGAACTTCAAAGCCTGAAGAAAAACACCATAAGTAGTTTATTTATTTGGAAGATACAAAAATAAAAGCCAGAGCCAGGATTGTTATGATAGTATTTCAGATAAACTATTGTGACAGCCAAGTATTTGTCCAAGGCTCAATAAGCTTTTCATCAGCCAAATTATTTATCTGTTCCTGAAGTTAGTAACTGATCACTAACTTAACTGCTTTATTGCTGCTCAAAGTGTCACACTGTGTTCAGAACACAAAAAAATCATGTTTATTGATCTATTACATCTTTTAATTTTCTTTAATAAGCAGTAATTGTAATGGTTGCCTAAACATAAGTTTTAGTCAGAATCATAATTGAGTTTTGACTTATGTACTATTATGGGCCTGATTAACAATTCCCTAATCAAAGTTGTAAAGTATTCTTCTTTGTGTTCAATAATTTATAGAGATCCATGTAGGAGATGCATTGTTGATCTTAGTCTCAGTGTGAATTTAGTTGATTCTATGTATGTAGTCTTGAGATTCACTTGAACAAAAATAATTTAAAATTAAAACAAACAAACAAACAACCTAAGACATTGAAGTATATCATGAGTCTGTAAATTGTTTTTTTTTTTTCTTAAAGACATGTAAAAATTCAACTGTCAAGTATTTTTCTAAAGAGCAAAGTGGTATGTTTGTTCTACCAGATGCTCCTAGGACTAGATCTTAATATGATTACTCTGAACTGTGTGGCCAGAGTGCTTTTGGCCTCTTGAGTTGCAACAGGCAGTCTCAAGGAGAACATTCCCATTCACAAACCAGGCACAGAAGATGACATATAACCCCCTTTACCATCTTCTTTCCCTAGTGCCAGGAAAACAGGAGAAAGATGTGGAAATATGTCCTGGTCACAAAATAGTGAAGTACTGTGATTAAAGATTTTTAAGTCCCAAGGTCTGCATAAGCCCCGCTGGCCAGTAGATCATGTTTCTGTAGCCTCCAGAAAGCAAGAGAGTGATGTGTGCAGCTTAAAGGCCACTCACCCTTACCCCAGAGGAACAAATGTCCTTTTATAGAGAGTATAGCTTACAGTACAGGTGAGGAGCAAGCCTGGAAAGCAAATAGCTTTTCTGATAGGCCTCACCGACTTCTACCTTATTATATACTTCTCGGTCATCCTAAAGTTCTTCCTAAATCGGAGGCCCTACCATGGCAAGAACATCCTGCTTTCCATCCAGTCTTGTTCCTTTCCTTTAATCCACAGAGAAAATTTCTGGTTTGATTTCACAAGTGTTTTAAACTTAGGGGATGCTTTCAAATTATCTGGACAAGGACTTTTGCAGCTTACTGGAAAAAAAATCCAATGTTGTAGCTCAAGCTGCCCCTAAGTACACTGGCAAATAAAGAATCTAGAGGAAAATACAATACTGAAGACAAAGCTTTCCACAAAAGGTGCACACACAAGGCTAAAGCCTAAGTATTTCAGCTAATGACCTCAGTTAGCTGCTTGGTGAGTTAAAATAGGACTCAAACCTTAGATAAGCATCCTAAGACTAAAGATGAGGGAATAAGCTCACTTGTTGATAAACCTGTGATATATTCTGCACAGCCGGGGAATTTTATGTATCAGAAGAGGCTTTATAAGGAATAGAAAACCTACCCTACATGTGTATTCAGCTTGATGCCTCATGCTTTGCAAGGAGTTTTTCCTCAGGGAACTATATTGAAATCCATTATAAATATTCAGCTTCTGACATGCCTGAAGATGAATTAATACAATCCAGTGGGCAATTCCTTTTTGCAAGAATCAGACAAACTATTTTCATCATCAAGAAGACAACGAAAGTACTTTTAAAATATCTGCCTCCTGTATAAGTATGTGAGCAGCAACACAATGTGAATGAAGATCTTTTAAGCAGTTACTACTGGAGAACATAAAACCTGAAGAGTTTTAGTGACTTACATTGGTTAAGTCTTAATTTTCTGCCAAGTGTAATGAGTTTTTTCTCATTGTGTACTTTTGTTTCACAAAGGTACACATCTACTGGCATGAAAATGCATTTGGTCATTAGTGTTATTTTCCTACACTGTGACAGCAGGAAACTTTGACACATTTTTAACAAAATTAAAACTCACATCTTGCATGGCTATAGGGATTCTAATCTTATTTATAGAACTGACAGGATACAAAACAGATATGACATGAAATTCAGATCAATCTTAAACTCAGCAGAAAGATTACACTAATAAAATTTAGACTCTATCAGATAGGCATTATCCATACAAAGGTTTTCAGAATGCTGCTTAAATGTTTATATTAAAATCCCCAAACTGAGTGCAAATGATAGAAACTGTTAGAGAGAAGTGAAAAACCCAGCATGAAAACATACTTTTATGTTAAGGTTATAAAAAGTACCCATTTATGTACACTATTCGCCATGTATCTGTAATAAATTATATGCTATATAATTTAATCTAAACCACACATTATATTTTCTGAATCTAATGAAGGATCTGGAAAAAAGAACTTCAGAAAGCACACACAAAAATTGCCAAGAAATCACCAGGGGTCTTAAACTACAGAAGAAAGTGAACCGTACTTGCTTAAAATCTTTATCTAAATGATGAAGACTACTGACTCAAAGGACATTCCCACCTCACAGAATCACAGAACCATTACAGTTGGAAAGGA